>OZ010795.1:47943323-48543323 GCA_963932465.1 Maratus speciosus | reverse complement strand
TCGGTCGAGACATTGGTATGTACTATGTACACACCGAATTACATCGAAATCGGTTCATAATTACGGGAGTTACAGTGTGACATAGGTCAGATATATATATATATATATATATATAGATATAGATATATATATATATATATATATATATATATATATCAATTTTGAACGGAGGGTGGTTTCGGGGTCTGGGGGTCATGATCGATGAAAATATACCAAAATTTTTTGAAATCGCTTTCCTCCGAACGGCTGCAATAGGTAGCTTTTTTGTAAAGAAAGCTACCTAAAACGTTCTATTTAGCCTTTTACTCAGAAGCTGGCCGTAGCTGTCCTAACAAAACAAACCAAACCAATAAAAAATTCTATGTGGAACACAGAGTTTAGCTCGACATAAACTATTTATTAAAACTAACTCGAAAGCAAAAATATATACATAGATAGAATGTGACTAAGCACTGGTATGTTTTTAACTGAACTACACGCATCGTCACCGTACTCGTACTCATGCGCTAAATGTGCTGTTTGAGAAATTCAAGGTACTAGCTGACCCGCCCGGCGTTTCCCGGGCCTTAATAATATTCTTAAATGAATCTGAAATTTTTATCGCAGATGCGTATACAGGGGAGTAAGGATGGAGACAGTGCAAATTATAAGGGCCCGATTCTTGTTCGGTTCCAAAGTTGTGTAAATTCACAGGTTAAGTTTTTTCATTTTTATATGTCTCATGCTCTTTTTATTCCAAATTAATTGATGAATTCAATTAAAATTTAATTATATTTTCAATAATTTATTTTTTATTTAAAATCTTTAGATAAAAAACAATTACAAATACAACATAAACTGTAATAATTGAAAAAGAAATAATAAAATTGTAAGCAAATATTCCTATATAGAATGTTTTTAAAAGTACCATCCAGCAAATTTATTTACTAATAGAGTAAAGCCTGTTTCTAATGGAATCCTGCAATAAACAACAAAAAAAAAGTTCCAACTTCCCTCTCTCCCCAAAAATGCTATTATGCTTTGTTCAATTTAAATAACCTGCATAAAACGGAATTTATCACTGGTTTTTCCGTCTAAGCAGGTTTTATTGTATCTTACTTCTGGTGGGCCCGTAATATTATTCTTAACCTGAAATTCGTATCGCAGATCCGCACAGAGGGGGGTAAACAAAATTACTTAACGTCATGACAGCATTTTAAAATTTCTTGCTGCTGATTAATTCTCATTTCCAATATAGTGCTTTGCAGAAATTGCACGTTTTACTCAAAGTTCCACAGTTATGCCCCCCCCCCCTTCCCCGGAACGTTTAAATCAATAATTTGGATTTCAGAAGCAACGCGTGCACTCTGTGGTTATTAAGCCTATTTTGGCGATCGCTTATGCTGTGTGTTTAACTTTATTCCCCATTCAATCTATTTCGATTTTCTGTTCTTAATTCGGCTTCTTCTTCACTTTCAAGCATTCGCTGAGATTTTTTACGGGCATTTCAAATGATATTATGAAGCTCAATAAATTACAGCGAAAGAAGGAAACATCATAGAGCTCTATCCTCTACGGCGAAATGTAAATAAACCAGATCGCCCTAAATCGTGCCAAAGGACATTTCACAATAACCAATGAGATGCGTTTCTCGGGTGTTGCCATTAGACAATAACAAATAATCGCGATTTCTGTGCAACGTACGTTAGCGTAATATATATATAGATTCCAACAAAATGTTTTTGCTCTTCTCATTGCGTATGCTGTATAAGTATTGTTTAAGGCGAAATATATGTCTTATTATTTCTTTATTTATTTTCTTATGATTAAGCAATGGCATTTTTAATTTTATTACTTTGAAAATTGAAGTATACAAGTTATCACGAAAAGATTAAAATGCGCATAATTTATTACTTGTTGGAGATACCTACGCAATATAAATTCAAAAATTGTAGTAACGCCATGATGATAATAGGAATTAATCATATGTTACTGGAATACTCATGCTACTAAGTTTCGAAAAGTTTCATTTTTTATTTTACTTTATATACGGTTCCAGGTATAAATAATATTCTTCATTATCTGTGTTATGATACTCTGATTTTTCTAAATTTCAGAGCTTTCAACTGAAATCCGTAATAAAGTAAAGGTGACTTTTTAGGGATGAAGCTACTGAATTTAATTTTTACTTTCTTTTATCTTTACAAGTAGAAAGTATTGGATTCATGAAAATTTTCGAATTCCGGTTTTCGACGGATTTGCACGTTATAGGGGTCAGAGATTCCAAAAAACATGTTTTTACAAAATGTCTGTCTGTGAGTCTGTGACTACGTCTGTCTGTCTGTCCGTCTGTCTGTATGTATGTGACATAAATATTGTGGGTGTTCTATCTCAAGAACTGATGCAAGGAATTTAATAAAAATTTATATTCAGTTAGACCCTGATACAAATTGATGCTGATTAGTTTTTGGTGTATATCGCTCCACAGATGGCACTGCTGTGCAGCATTTTTCACGATTTCCACAATAGCTCAATATCCAGAACTAATGCACGGATTTTCATCAAACTTCAGATTCAGTTAGTCCTTGACATGAAATTACGTTTTAAAAATTTTTATGCGAATCGCTCAACAGGTGGCATTGCTATGCTGCATTTTTTGTGATTTCCCTAATAGCTCTCTCTCAACAACTAATGCTTGGATTTTCAACAGAATTCAGAATCATGTATACCTGGATATGAATTAGTGCTGATTATGTTTGGGTGCAAATCGCTCTACAGGTGGCGCTTCTATGCTGCATTTTTTAGATTTTCCACTATAGCTTTATCTCAATAACTAATGCACGAATTTTCATCAAACTTCAGATTCAGGTATACCTTGAAATCAGTTAGTGCTGTTTATGTTTTGGTGTAAATCCCTCATCGGGTGGCACTGCTTTGCCACATTTTTCAGAATTTCCGATATAGTTCTACCTCAAGAACTAATGCACGAATTTCCATGAAACTTCAAATTCAGATATAATTTGCTATGAATTGGTGCTATATTGATGTAATTTCTTGTACTGCTTAAATGATTTAATTGACGTGATTTATATAGGAGAAAGTTTTGTGATGGCCACAACATACTAGTTTTAAAAAAGTTTTTACTCGGTGAAATTTAGTTAAAAATGACTGATTTTTTTTCTGTTCTACTTGCCAAAGCATGGAGAACTTCTTTTAATACAATTTCCTGGAATGTATGAAAAATTTTAAAAGTGTACATTTTCAAAATGAATTGCCGGATTTTTAAATCAACATAATCTTAAATCCTTCCTTCTTTTGAACTCTTTTGTATTTTGCATTGTTTACTTATCTCCAACATCTAAATCGTTAAATCGCCTTTCAATCTTTTGGAAACACCATACATAGATATTAACTTGAAGACTGCCCATAGTTCTAAAATTATACATAGGATACATCTAGGATAGATGGCCATAGAGGAGAGATAGCCAGTGTAAATATTTCTAAAACTATACCATAGATTGCCACATAAACTTTGTTCGCAAGAAATAGTTCAACGTGTTCATTCATTGCAACATGCAGCTGTGTTTTTTAATTATAATTCATTTTGAATTATAAAAAGCAAGTGCAATTTTAATGTTTATTTAATTTAGTAGTTAGATCCAGGTTATGTATCTGAATGTTTTGCAGTACCTATGTTACATTTTTTTTTTTTTTACTATAAGGACATTTAATGCACGTATATAATCCAATCATTCCTTTTAAGTCTGAAACAAAGACGTACAATGCCGGAGTGACGGATTAAATTTGGTCGTAAACAGTCCATCAATTTTAGGAGAGATGGCCACATCATATCGAGGGGAGATAGTCACCTATAATCAATATTTCTAAATTATACGGAGTGAGGATTCTAACTAAATATAATTATTTTAAAATAATTATATAATTGTTATGTTTATAATTATATTAATTGATATAATTATTTAAATTTTTACTAATATAAATATTTCATTAGCAATAATATTATAGGGCCTAACGATATATTTTTGTTTCAGAAAATATTGAAAAACTGCGGAAACGTTCATTCCAGAAACAGATAAAGTTGATAAATAAACTTAAAACTAAAAAATGTAATATCAACGCAAAAAAAAAAAAAAAAAAAAAAAAAAAAAAAAACATAACACTTCCACTAGCAAACAAGATGAAATGCACTTGAAATTATTAGATTGTACAGATTTCGAGGGAATAGAGCTGGATGAGGATCACTTTATTCGTTGGGTAGAAGAATATAATATCACAACCAAAAGGGATTACTTCATACAATTTATAAGGCGCCAGAAGTGTTTGCATGAAACGTGAACAAACCATCAAGATCTTTGCCTAAAATGTGGTAAAATTTTACGAAAAGAGAAAGATTAAAATTATACTTTAAATTATGTTTATTCAAATTTTATTCATTGATTTTCCGTGATATAATTGCATCTTTCCGAATTTCTGTATATTTTTCATGATTAACTGCATGAAACGTGTTATTTTTTGCTATTTTAACTTAGTTTTTTCTTTCTTGTATTGAATGACCATCTCTCCTCGACTTGAAGGAGAGTTGGCCATATGCCATTTAAATTTCAGTTTTGCTTCCCACATTTTGTTCTCGATATTTAATTATTTTTTGTCCCAAATTTGATGAGTATATGTATCAGAATTTCAAATATGCATAAAGTTTTGTTATATTGGTCTGCTAAGATTTTTTATGTCAATCTTTAAAAAATATAGCCAACTACAGTAGAGTTACCCTACTTCTGTAATTCAGAATTTCACACGCTGTGAAAAAAATTTAGAAAAAAAAAAAAACATAAATAATTCTTCTAAGTATTGTTTCATGAGTTTTTTATTAATTTCAAAAGAATAATGAAAATAAAACTTTATTTATTGTAAAGGAATTTTTGAAATATTTAATAGAACATTTTGCAAAAAATATCTCTACGCAGTTACCTCGTGCCAAGAGTAGTTATGCATGAAAACATTTAATATTAGTCTGTAATTTAGTAACTGTTCAAATGATAGTTAAATTAATAACACACGTTAAGACCCATGAGATTTTTATTATTTTAAGAAAAGCAAAGTTATGGAGGAAGTAATGCATACTCCAAAGAAATCTGTTTTTAAGGAAAAAGTAGTAACAAGCAATCTTTAATTTATTCAGCAATTCCTTAAGGCATAAAATGATATGCGATGGCATTAGACGTTTTTAAATAGAATCTAAATAAAATAGAACGGTTAATGATAAATAAAATAAAGTCGGGACTAATAATTGTATTATAATTAGAGATCGACCGAAAATTCGGTTTCGTTTTACGTGAAAAATCAGAGTTTATCCAAAAATTTGTTTTCCCCAAATATGCGGCAGAAAATTCTGCCCGACCGAAACTCGATCGAAATTATCTGTATTCCAATAATATCGTTTCTTCTTTCGAAAATTTTATACATTACTCATTAATTTGAGCTGTAGCGGTTGAAACGGGACAGTAATTATTTTTTGCTGCGAACTTCACTGTTTACTATTTTCAGTCATGGCTGACTCAAGACGTGAGTACAAATAATAAAGCAGCAATGCATATATGACTAAACTTTAAAGACTCTTTACATGTACTCATTAAAAGTTCCAGACTTAACAGTAATATAACATATTTAGTTTGAAACCGCAGAAGTGTTTAGGAAACTCTTTGAAAAAGTTCTAGTTTAACAGATGATCATTTACAAAAATCAATTAAAAAAGACAAATCGAGGTATGTGTAGTAAATGTCAAACTTTTTCTAATATATGAAATTCGTATAATTAGGAAATCATTCTGTTTCGTTGATGAATTGATAAAATTTTATTTTATATGAAAATAAAAAGTTGTTCGTCAGAGGCACAGAGAAACACCTTAGTATGTATATTTATGTGTATATTAATCAATTTTTGTTTCTGTTTTCTGCCTAAAATAGGAAGATTGCCGAAATTCGGTTTCATTCATAAAAACCTGTTTTGGTAGATCCTTAATTATAATATTGACTTATTAGATTAAAAAAATATATATATACATGCTTTTTAGTTTTTACGTTTAAATTTTAGATTTCATCTTTTTAAAATTTACTTTCCTTAAAAAAAAAAAAAAAAAAAAAAAAAAAATCAGATTATTAAATTTTATCTTGAACATGAATTAGAACTTTCAACTCATCTTCAAAAACAGAACTTAGAGACATGCTTTAAAGTTGATTTAGCTAATTTTCACTTCTGAAGCATCCTCTTGTCAGTAACTTTTTCGTTTATTAGTGATGCTTAGAAAAACAATTTTAAAGTTCTTCCTTTCAGATCGTTTAAAAAAAGTATTTTGCATTCTGGATTTATTTATCACTTTTTAATTTACTGGTGTCTGCTTTTTATTTTATTTAAATATCAATTTATTGACATGAGATGTTAAATATTTTTAGATAAAATTAAAAAATATGTATAGGAAGATTGAGAAGACATCTTTAATATAAAAATAATTCTGATATTTTCGTTTCAAAAGAATAATACTATTTTTTTTTTTACATATCAGAAAGATAGGAACAGTAAAAATCCAAAACAACAACGATAAATTCCTTATTCCTTTTGCTTCAAAATTTTAAAATCACGTAAATAATATTAAAAATAAATAATCTAAATTATATGGAGCATCTTATTCGATGCATCGTGTACGATTACTTTGATCAGTTCAATAGGTTTTAAAAGTTTTTGTAGAACTTAAAACAATATACAGAAATAAATTAAAACTCAAGTGAGATATATATTTTTAAAATCCAGACTAGAAAACAGGAATTCTGCTTTTTCAGAGTTTAGTGTCGCCCCCGATGAATATATATATATATATATATATATATATATGTATAAAAATGCAGATATTACAAAACATATTTCAATTATAACACTTAAAACATACACGCTTATTTCATATAAAATGACGTCATTCTCGACCGGAGGAAAAATTCCTCATTCACGATTTAGTCTTGAACAATATCTACAGTAAAATATGCATCTGACGTCACTATCACTAAATAATACACAAATCCCAGAAAGAGATGTCGTCATTCAAGAAACTCGACCAAAAAATCGGTTATCTAATGATTCATTTGCTTCCATTTGTTTCTAATATTAATATAGATACTTAAAATAAAATGTAGTTTATAATACCTGCATGTTTTATCAGAAATCATTCATTTATATACAGGGTGATTCATAATGAATGGGTCAAAAAGAATAGCGCAGTGTGACTGCCGTAATGGATTTATTCAGCCAAAACAAATTTATTCTGCAACTACAATTATACAAGTTTTATTTGGCAACAGGGAAAAATCATCAAATGTCAAACTCGCCGCTAGAGGCGCTGTTAAACAAAATGTCGTCCATGCAGGGGAAAGCGTACTGCGTTTTCGAATATGCCAAAACCTCCTCGGTAACTGTTCTGCAAAGACATTTTCGCACGAAATTTCGTAAACAACCACCGCAACGGCATAACACAAGCAGGTGGGTGAAGCAGTTTCGGGATACCGGCTGCTTATGTAAGAAAAAAAGCCCAGACGAAAAGAAACAAAACACGAAGTGGTTGAAAGAATTCGTGAACGCCCTGTGATTTTTTTTCTCTGGGGTTTCGTTAAAGACAAGGTGTTTGTGCCTCCACTTCTTCAGGACTTAGAGGAACTGAAGCAGCGGATAACTGCAGTGTTGAACTCCATCACAGGGGATATGCTATCACGAGTGCGGGAGGAGCTTGATTACCGTGTAGACATTTATCGTGTCACCGGAGGGGCACATAGTGAATACCTGTAGAAACTTGAATAAATGTAGTTTTGAGGTATATTTGAATTTTCTAAATATATTAATTACAACGTTCACAATCATGTTTTCTTTTTGTCCCATTCATTATGAATCACCCTGTATTTTATTCCAAATAGCAAGTATTTTAATTACAATTTTTTTCAGTTGTTATGGGAAAATGGCAACAAACAGATAGGTATAATTATTATTTTCCAAATATTTTTTCCTTTACATTCTAGAGAAATGGAGTACTTGAATTGTCAGTGAAAAGCAAAAGGCGATAAAAACTTCAAAAATAATTGGTGTGTACTTAGTATGTTGTAATGGGACGAAACCTACTGAATATCAGTAACCTCGATTATCCAGAACCATTTTTTTGGACTCTCGAAATTTTCATTCTGATAAATGGTACATAAAAATTTTCGAAATTGTTTGTTTTAAAGAGAGACAATAAAAAAGCATAAATTTTGCATAAAGAATGAAGTTGAACGGATAAATAGTTATCGAGACATTTGTAATCATATTTTCCACACTCTTCAATTTTTCATGACCCTGTATTTCATTCAAATTTCATTTCAAAAATATATTTTAATTGGAAATGAGAAGCTTAATCTAACGCAGTGAACTGTTTGTTAATATGATTGTCATTTTTGGAATTATAAGGATCTTTCTTTTACGCAATTCAGCTTTACTTGATTATCCCGTCAACCAAAAAACTATCGCCAAACTATAAGATTAAATGCCAATAATGGCTTATCGAAAATGTCACCTTCAGTTGACTTTAAACACGTTGCACGTGTTTCTTACGTCATCAAGTGATTTTCAAATCGATGTTTTATTTGTAGTTTTAGTAACATTTTACTAATTTATTTGTTCTTTCTTTATTTAAAATAAAAAGTATGCCAATATGTATAATTTTGCGAGTAGTTTGGCGATTTATATAATTGGTCGAAATGGGTCGACAGCATAATGAAGTAGTATCCGCAATTCAGTAACAGAGCATTACTTTGTATTAAACATATTTAAATATACGTTTAAATTTTATTTTGGAATTACAATGCATTTTATAAATAGTATACACATGCTTTATTTTCATATTTTATATTATGTATAGCCATGATGGGTAAGTATTATGGTGACCCCTAACGACTCTTTTTTTTGGAGACGACGCTTTAATAGCTGAGAGAAATAAATAGCAAACTGGGGGCTAAAAAAAACACCTATGAACACACACGTAATATATATAAGTTAGTCTATGAAATACTTTACACTTCGACTGTATGAAAATGTCTGTAAGAAGTTTAAACTAAATAAGTGTGTATATTTATATTCAGAACACATTTTTTTGCAGTGAAATGAGGGAAAGACTTCTGCTCTGAACAGACCGATACAGATTTTTTTTTTTTTTTAGGCAGGAGCTGTCTCATCGCTTACGCTATTAAAAGTGAAGGAATGTGCTTAGATTCCTGAGCTAACTACTTTCTGGGAGATATTAATGTATCCTAATGGTCTGTTCAGTTCACATTATGTGACGGTAAATCACATTTTTCTGGGCTTTATTTCCCGAAGGGTCAAACCCCAGCTTATCCGGAACTGACAGCATCACCCCCCCCCCCCCTCTCTCCAGTTGAAATTGAAAGTAATTGAAACCACTGAAATTGTAACTTATATACCTGCAAGCATCTTCAACGAAGGCCGTATTTCAGTTTTAAGGAGCAAGACTTCAATTAAATTAGCTATTAGACCATATGTACAATTATTTGGAAAAAACGTAGACGACAAAACGTATGCTCTCGGTTGATCGAAATGAAACCTCGTGGGCTCTAGTGGCTATTTTTAAGCAACAATCGAAACAAATACTGCACAATTTACGGTTTGAGGAATATAGGAGTGTATCCTCTATGGCTCTGTTATATCGGACTGTTTGTAAGTTGCATAAAACATGTTTTTATCACTTTTAAGAAACAGAACGCAAAAAATACTAAACCTATCTTGCTATTTTTGGAAATTAAAGGGAACCAAGATTATTGTGTTTGGACCACTTTCAGAAATTAAAAAATATATATGTAAATAAACATTTTTCGAAGCAAGACAGGGGACAAAAACAGGCCTTTTTTTCAAATGGTTGTCTGTTTTTGACCTTAAAGGTCTTGAAGCTCCAGACAATCTTATCTACTTCCATAATCCTTAACGAAAATTGATGGCAGAAGCCTCTGACAATCTATCGGATTCTGCCAGATTATAAGTACAAGGTGATCGTAATTAAACAGATAGTACTCTGGGTGTTCTGTGGCACGATTTAATTGAGAGAATGACGCCAAATATTCTGAGAAGATTAAACAAGAAGAGTGTGGGGAATATGTGGCGCTGTGTCATAGAAAAGAGAGTTTTAAAAAATGCAGAAAAAATGCTGAAATAAAATGACCTTTATTTACCACATTTCATGATTTAATTCAAGCTCAATATCGCAAAACTTTTTCAAAAGCTCAAACTATATAAAAGCTGAAAAAAACTCTTTATCAGCAATTTCCCTTACTGAGTCCCAAAGAAAGCAGTAGCAAAAGAAAAAGTCCTTTATTCAAATTTCACGTTACATGTTTAGACCAGTGCAATCTTGTTGGTTTTTAAAGGCAATGTGTCACTTTTAGAAATCATTTGATTGAAAGTTCTTGAAATAATGTCGCCTTCTTTAGTCTAGCTTGCGTTACTTGTCATTTTCTTTTACCTCAGCCTGTGAAATGCTTCAGCCGTTCTTCGTGCTCTTAGAACGCAAAACAAATCCGTAAAGGCAACGGTCCTTTGTCAGTTAATAGTCTAATAGCAATGACTGCGAAGTTTGAGAAAACAGGTTCTCTGAAGTTCAGTCAGACAGAGTACGAAAACAGATACCACAGGATACAACGATTGTCGAGCACACTAGGACCAACGTAACTCGAGCCACATCATCAATTATGATTTTAAAAAAATTAGATATTCTTCGAATGTTCTTAAATAACATTAAAAAAACCTGAGCTAAAATCTTTATTCCTATTTTATAGACAATGATAATATAACTTAATTTTTTAAGCTTTCTCCGTAGGTAAATATTTCCTTTATTCCAGCTTTGCCTGTTAATCATGCGTATAATACAATAAAAACTTTAATCAGCATGTTTAAAATAACTTATCCTTATGCTACTGGTGTTTATGTTTTTAGATCTTCTTACTAGTTTCTGATAAATCACTCACTGAATATATTTTAATAATATATCATACTTTAATTATATAACAGATGATTGCTGTTAATTATATAACAGATAATTGAAAGGAGAATTACTCAAAGTAATTCTCCTTTGAGACGGATAATGTTTCGAAACATAAACGAGTATTTACATACATCCGACTTGAAGAGGAAAATATTATTTTAATTGAGTAATGTGGTGATTCTAATTAATAACCATTATTTTCATCATACCATATCTAATGACTGCTGGAGTATAATTTAATATTTAATTAATTGCATTTTCCCTGGAGATGTTTACTTCGAATGTTACAAGACGTTACAAGCTTTCGACAAAATATGCGCATTATTAAAATTATTTCAATGAATAAAATTACTTTTTTAGAACGTTAAAGAAATACTTATTACGTATCATTATTTTTTATATGTGTAATTTTCCACTAAACCGTGTTGAATAACAGTAATGGTTGTTGTAATTCGTTTAGCATTAATAACAATTTTCAATAATTTTTAGATACATGCTGGGTAAAGAAAGCATTTTAGGTATATTTAAAGCATTCAACAGCTTACTGTATATCTGCATACATTTGTTAAACAAAATTTACGTAATTACTGATGTTTAAAACTTATTTTTAGCTTAAAGCTTACATTATATTTTTTAACTTTAATACATATATATTACATATTTCGTACTTAAATAGTTTTATTTATGCAATTAAAAATTTTCAGCTGCATGTTCTATAGGAATCGATATTATTATTGCATTTCTAATTATTTTATTCACTGCTATCATGCACAGGGTTGTTAAAATTAAAGTTACCTAGTTTAGACCTACGCAGTGTCCGTTCTCGTTGACAGATAACCTTGAAACTTGAAATGTACAGTCGTGGAAGAAAAAGTAAACACCCCTACTAACTCCTCAACAAATTATTGTAGACAAAAGTTACTGGTACCAAACGATTGGAAATAAAGTCTACTTTTAAATGATGCATATAAAATTTGCTTAGGAGGCCATCTACGTATTAAAACTAACCCAAACTTCATTTTTTTCAATGGCAATACCCAATTTTAGCGAGATATTTCAAATCTTCTGTTCAAACAATGTCCAGACACCAAATTTCAAGTCATTTGAATGATAAGTTTTTGAATTACAAAAATTAAAATTTTAATGCTTCTAATGTTAAATTACATTTTCATATTTTTATTTATATCTCCTGAAATTATGCTCCTAATGTGCTAATTTTTTGTGTAGCAATACTACTAGCACACCCAAACATAAATACGCTGAATTAGCAATTTTTATAATTTTATGATATGAATTATGAAATTAATATTCGAAAAAAATATGAATTGCAACCTACAATTTTTTGATGGATTTAGATTTATTAAGTCTTGCTTTATGGAAATCGAAAATTTCACATTTTTCTTCCAAGTAGTTTTCAAATTATGCTTAAAAAACGGCAAAGTCGGGGTTTAAGGGGCCGTCTATGATAGAAATGACTAGATATTTTGAAATTTCCTCTCCTGTCCTGTAATCTAGTTGGCTTCATTGACCGCATAAGTGCCTTGATCTAGAAGAGAGCTCTCTCAGTTAACAATCGAGTACGGAACTTCAATTTGGATACAGTCCTTAAAATACGCTGGTTTTAAAATAATTAATTTCTCGGAAACTTATGATACGAATTGCATAAAAATTTATTTTAAGGCTAATTGAAGGGTGTAGAGCTCATTTATGCTGTCAGAATTGTGTACTGCTATTAAAAAAAACAAAGTTATGGTTCGTTTTAATATGTTGTATGGTTGGTTGGTTGTATTTATGTCGGCCAATTATCAGCCCGTGGGATATAGACCTTAAGGGGTGGGGGGGGGGGGTGCCTTCCGTGGAGGTCTTCAAGAAGAGAGCTCTCTCAGTTAACAATCGAGTACGGAACTTCAATTTGGATACAGTCCTTAAAATACGCTGGTTTTAAAATAATTAATTTCTCGGAAACTTATGATACGAATTGCATAAAAATTTGATTTTAGGGTAATTGAAGGGTGTAGAGTTCATTTATGCTGTCAGAATTGTGTATTGCTGTTGAAAAAAAAAACAAAGTTATGGTTCGTTTTAATATTTATATGCCCCCTAAGAAAATTTTATATACATCATTTAAAAGTAGACTTTATTTCCAATCTTTCGGTACCAGTAATTTTCTTCTACAATAATTTGTTGAGGAGTTAACAGGTGGTGTTTACTTTTTTTCCACGACTGTACGTTATATGTACCACGGAGAAATAAAAACTGCAATTAAAAAAAAAAATTTCAAATTTCGACTACTATGTGAGAAAGAGGCGCATGAAGACAAAAAACTCGAACTGGAAGCACGAAACATTATTTATTCACAGCATATGTTCAATGTGCATTACATTGGCTTCAAGCACATGGTTAAAGCATTTTATAGCATGTCCAAAAGTGTGGCGAAGGATATCTCGATCACTTGTAGCAACATGACAATATATGCTTGCTTTCAAATCAGTCAGAATCCATATGCTTCCTCCATAGACACAATATTTCCCGAATCCCCACAACCAGAAGTCAGAGAAGGAGGTCAAGTCCGGTGAAGGAGGAAGCCAGGTTTTCGGAAAAATTCTCGTAATTGCCAGATCTTCTCCAAGTGGACATAAAACAGTATGGTCATTACTAGGTTTGAGCACCATATTGCAGGAATATGGTAGTCTCAACAAACTCTCGCTCTTGTAAGACAGTAATGACCTACTGGTCGCAGTAACAGGTACTCGTAAAAAAAATGCCTTTTACGATGATGAGAAGTGTTCTCCTGAAAAAAAAGGGGACCATGAATGACACCAGCAGTAAAACCACACCACACAATAATGTAATCAGGATGAAAAGTTTTCTCATGCACGGTATAGAGACTTGCAGTTCCCCATATGCGACAGTTCTGAGTATTCTCTGCTCCGTCTAGGTTAAAATGTGCCTTGTACAACCACAAAATGTTCCAAGACAATGCACTGTCAACGGATATTTTGGCCAAAAACATTCTCACAAACTGTATATCTAAGTCTGTGTCTGATGGATTCGTGCATGCACAACAGGAATCTTGTATGGATGCCACTTTACAATGGATCGAGTTTACAATGGAAGTTTCGTACTGTATACCAAGGGAATCGCAAATCACATGCAACGATCGAGCACTTGTCGAAGAATATTGGGAACCGGACACTCTTTCAATCGCGGCAAGAGCGACTTCTTCGGCACTTTCTTTTGTATTCCGTTATCGTCTCCTTCCTTGCAGCATTACCAACTCTCCTGTCTCTTCGAATTTAGTCATAATCTTTTTCAAAGCCTGCCTCGGAATTGGTCCGTTACGTAAGCCATTGAAACGTCAATATTCTCGTAGTGCATTTGACGAATTGAACGTCTTTCTGATAAAATAACATCACAAGTAACTCTCGTTCTTTCGTCTGTCATGGTATGGTGCAGAATGAATTTAAAGCAGCATGTACTGTCTTTTTAAACCGCTCGAAATTTCCATAACGCTCCCTTTCGTAGATGAAAACCGCTAACTTTCGCTCAAATTTTGAACTACACTTTTTATTGCAGATTTGTTTTCCCCGTGGTCCGTATAACGTATATTCAAAGTTTGATCGATAACTGTCTATCGGAACAAACACTGCGTAAGTCTAAACAGGATAACTTTAATTATAACCACCTTGTATGTAAAAAAAAATACTTGTATATAAATTGGATATGCATTTTAATTCACATGCTAAAAAAACATTAGATGTTTTTGAGAAAAACATTATCACTGTCATTTTTATATATGATTGGAGATGTGTCATAAATGGAAAAAAGTAAGGAAATGACCTTCCTTACTTATAGGACGGAGTGTATGTCAAACAGATCGGTATCCCGATGGTGCAGGAATTTTCGTAGTAGAAGAAGATCACATGCACTTAACCAGGTCGTGACCTGTCGTCAGTACTGCTTCTTCTACTACGAAACACCATCGGAACACCTACGAACGAAAACACCATACGAAACACCTACACCATCGGAATACCGATCTGCGTGGCATACACTCCGTAACATACACCTTTTGCATTCAACGATGGATTTCATTAGCACTCACATTTTCCGCTGTTAAAAATTGCACGACCGCGCGTGGACACTGTTTGGAGGCATCCATGATACGAAAGATGCATTTTAATTACACCCTACGCAAACGCACACGCGTTTGGCGGGATCTGAAGATATCGCATGCCCCACCAGTGGCCGAGAGGTTCTGCTCTCGAAGCTGGTAGACAGGAGGTGCTGGGTTTGATCCCAATCGCGCCCGTCGGCCTAATCATTCGGAGTTTTCGTGGTTTTCTTCGAACCTTGGTTCTCCAAGCGTTAATACGGGTTAGGTTCCCCTAGAAAGACCTCCACGGAAGGCACTTCTCCCCCCTTAGGGCCTATATCCCACGTGCTGATAATTGGCCGACATAAATAGAACCATAAATACAACCAACCCAAAACTCTGCATCCTTTATAGGAGCATGCGCAGTCTTCTTTCTCTTCAAATTGCGGAGTTATTACAACAATGCCACATTCATTTGGGCGACCCGTATAATCATATGAATAAAATAACTAGAATAAATGTTTATCGCTGTCAGTGATATTTTTATTTAAGAACGATTTTGCTTCGCAATGATATTTTAGTAATATGCTAATATTATATGAAGATAAATGGCATACAGGCGATTTCAATATGTCTAAAAAGGATAAATACTAAGATTATTCTTTCATATAATAAGTAAGTAAAATTTTTCCATATTATAAAGTGACTTTTAATAAGTAAAACTCGTCTCGCATTTTCGCACACAGGAAATTTAATTTATTTTTCACGCTACATTAAAAATTTTTCCTCTTCTGCCTTTGTGACAAAAACAGCATTCACAACGTTATAAGTAAATTTTGCAAAAATGTAAGTATTAATGTATAAAATGCAAAAGATTAATGTTCTTTTTTTCTTAGGGCAGTACCAGATGGGTATTTCCATTGTGCAAATTCCTACTTTCTTTATTTTTACTTTTAATACATCTATGATAAAATTGGGAAATATATGAAATGTTTCTTTCAAATATAAAACTACAGAAAAGTACTTTTAATGACAAAGTATTTATCACTCTCGAAAATTTCTTTATTGATTTCCAATATATGAAACATCTTGTTTTAACAGATGTAAAAAAAAAAAACTAGAAAATGTATTTTGTTGTAAAAAAAAAAAAAGTGTTATTAACTGAAAACGAACAGACACTTTTCACATGAAATAGAAATAATATGGTTTATTTGCAAATGACAGTTATCAGTTATTTAAGTTACTTTTAGTAAAACATAAACATTTCAAAACAATTTTAAGAATTTAATTCTAAAGCTTATTTTCATCACAAACCTGAATCATGTGTTAGAATTCAAGACCTCAGATGATGCAGTTGGTAAGTGACACAATCATCATTTTGCGTAAATGAACTGTAAATTTCCAAATCATTGAAACTCGACAGAGTTTCACGCCAAGCAAAAGAAACAACGGTACAATGAACCGTAAATGAAACAAATTTCCGCCAATTGATGCCAAAAGATTTTGCAAAATTTTTTTAGTACTCTGTCTGTTTTATATTTCCCGGACTGACCAAAACGGGATACTGACAACTCTGCAGATCGAGTTCTATTTATGATAAAAACAAAATTCTTGTTTCTATGGAATGGGGCATGCCACGTGATTCAGAAAACAAAAGTAAAGTGGTATTCGGCAAATAGCCTTTTAGTAAATACGATTAGAAAAATGCTATTTTTTGCACTTTATAAATGTTTCTCCAGATCAAAATATTTTGACAGGGCTACAGCAATGTGTAATTATTGGATTTTCACAGAGTTTGCGGCATTTTAATTGTTTTTATGAGTAGTTCAAACTTTTGAAAGTTTCATGTAAAAATATTTATTAGTTTTTGATTTGTAGCAGTTTAAAGTAATTGATTCCTATATTGCAGCGTGGTGTATGTAATATGTACATATCTACTTATGTTCGCATGTGAGCTAAAAGAATCGTAAAAATCGTAATGCCAGCTATAGTTTCTTAGTATTGCAGCGTGGGGTACGTAATATGTATATCTTGCATTGCAGTAAACATTTAGAACTGTTTAGAACTCGCGCGATCACGGGTTGAACATAAAAAGGAAAAATTCGTCAAAATATAAAATAAAAAAAAATCTATTTAAATTTTTCGAATTTTTGGACCTAATCATTCATGAACCCCCTACAAGCATCTCGTGTGCCATATCTGGTAACCCTTCGCCCAGTGGTTTCCGCGTTTTTGAGGTTACATAGATAGATACACGCACGGATTTTAATAAGGTAGATGTTGTTGCATTCGACCCAGTTAAGCTCTCTATTGTAAGGCGGCATTGAAGCAATTACGGTTCGCTTACAAAGTCACTTAAAAGATCTTGATTTACCACCGAAGGATATTTACTAAATGGCATACATTGTAATTAATTTGTACTATTTCAGGCAACCCGTGTGCCAAATTTCGTAGCCATGCGCCCTGTGGTTTCCGAGTTTTTGAGGTTAGATAGATAGATACACGGACGGATTTTAATAAGATACACTGTTAAAAATATCGTGAAACATTACCTCTGTTTTTAAAGGCTATCTAGTTTCTGACACATGTGAACGGTATATAAACGCCTGTGGAGCATTATCATTGGTCAGAAAATCGATAGCCTTTAAAAACAGAGGTAATTTTTCACTATTTTTACCAGTGTAGATGTTATTTCATTCGACCTAGTTAAGCTCTCTATTGTAAGGCGGTATTGATGCATTTACGGTTCGTTTACAAAGTCACTTAAAAGATCTTGATTACATTATAACCGATGGATATTTACTGAGTTGCATGTATTTTAATGAATTTGTACTATTTTAATCTCTAGAAAATTTTATCATCTAACCTGAAATATGAATAACCTATGAATTCAATTTGTTCATCTAAAAGCTTAACCATCCAGGCTTCTACTTTATGAAAGACGTTTCTATTATCTACTTTATTACAGATGCTTCTAGATTTCAGCACACACCCTTTTAAAATTCCAATTCTATGGGTATTTTTTCACCAAAAATTTAGATAGCAATTAAATGAAATTTTATTTTGCACTAAATCGGAATGATTTTTGACAAAAGGTGCTGCGCACAAAAATGATCTCGGAATGTTCTGCTGATATTTAATGAGAAATTAAATTATAGAAACGTGCCAGTGGACCTCGATTATGCAAAGATTCTAGGTAAACACCGACTACGGAGAAACGAAAGAACATGCTCAGAACGATAATGTAAGCACTTTAGCGAATCACAGAGAAATATAATCATGAAAACAATTCTACAGAACTTTAGGATTATTGTTTATCATATTGAAATAAGTGGGAAAATGCTTCTGTATTACTTTTATACTAAAACACACATATACTCAAATATTTTTTTCAACATTCCAAACTTTGAAAGTTATTCAATTTAAACCATTTTACAAAGGTAATTCAGTCAGTCTGGTTTTATATTACATATATATACATACATATATATATATATATATATATATATATATATATATATATATATATATATATATATATATATAATTTTTTTTTTTTTTTTTTTTTTTTTTTTTTTTTTTTTTTTTTTTTTTTTTACAATCCTTTTATATTAAATAAATTTTTGGCTGTTTTATTGGAATTTTCAGTTTTTGTTTTCATTTTAAAAGATTAAAAGGGGATTTATTAAACTAATCGACTCTGTTACTTTGGACTTGGTAATTAAAGAATGGTATCAATATGGCATAAATATCATTTAGTGAATTTTTAATCACGTAACAGAGCTACTTAAAAATTTACAAATATGACCGAAATTAAGAAAAATCATTTCATAACGATGAAATATCAAATTCAGAACTTTTGTTGAAATTAATTATAATTTATCATATGAATTATCCCAAATACATGAGACAATACTTGAAAGGCATAAGACTTAGTATGCCCTGTTACTCACTTAAAAAAAGTAGGAATTTAGAAAGTACATGCATTGAAATTTCAGAAAATCCAATAAGTGTTCAAGCTAATGAAAATATTTAAAAAGAAAAAAAGCTTAATCAGACAATCTGAATTTCTGCCGCGCTTATCGGAGGGACGTTGGATTTCCTGAAACTAATTTTATTTAAAAATTACTTCAAGCATGCCCGACAATAAAACAAATGCTCATTATTTAGTCTGCTTTTAAGTCTTTACATACTTTGTGTAAATTGATGTGAATTTTTGGCAGTTTTATTGGAATTTTTCGTTAACGTTTTTCCTTTTAAAAGATTAATAAAGAGATTTATTAAACTAATCGACTCTGTTATTTTGAACTTGATAATTAAATAATGCCATCAATATGCTATAAATAGATTTTAGTTAATTTTTAATCAGATTATAGAGCTAAATAAAAATTTACAACTATAACCGAAATTATGGAATGTCATTTCGTAACGAGGAAATATCGAATTCTGAACTTTTATTGATATGAATTATAATTTGTTGGATGCGTTATCCGAAATATATGATAAAATACTTGGAAAGCATACGATTTAGTATGTCATGTTAGTCACGTAAAAACAATTATGAATTTAGAAAGCACAATCATTTAAAATTCAGAAAATCCAACAAGTGTTACAGCTTATGAAAACATTTAAAAAAGAGAAAAAAAAGCATAATCAGATAATCTGAGTTTCTGCCGCGCTTATCGGAATGACGTTGTATTTCCTGAAAAAAAAACTAATTTTATTTAAAAATTAGCTCAAACACGTCCGGTGATAAAGCAAATGCTCATTATTCAGTCTGTTTTTAAGTCTTTACATATTTTGTATAAAATTATGGGAATTTTGAAAATGTAAAGACAGTTTTTCAAAAGCTATTAGGATAAAATCCATGATGAGTTAATTAATGAATCACCACACAGCTTATAGAACAACAGCAAAAAATATTGCTTGTTAGTTCGACTAACTTTGTCATTTCTAAAAAATAAATGATTTCTTCTGAGATTTGTAAGGAACGATAAACTGGTTTTGAATTATTTTTAAAAAGTCTAACATTATGTCTTACTAGATATATTACACTTTTGAAAAGTTTACAGCATCACTATAAAATTATTTTTTTACTACTATCATTTTTCGTTTATCTTTTCTTTTCTGAATTAAAATGGAATATATATAATAAAAATAAAATACCTTACACAAATAAGTGATATCTAATAAAAAAAAAAAAAAAAACTCGTTGTAAATGATCCCGCCAAGCCACAAACCTAAACGTCAGTCATAAGAAGAAGTGATATCACATAAAAAGAAGCGATATAGAAGTGCATACACAGAGTGCCGTGTAAAAATCAATCACTACTCATAATCTTTCCAAAGGACTCGGAGTGAGGTACAGTATGTAAAAACTGCTTGGCGACCTGCAAACTTTTATAATGTTTGTTCTTCCTGCACTTACATATGACTATTTGTTTAACAATTTTCTTCTTTTATTACTGATCCTTGTAAAACTGCTTGGCGACTTGCAGGCGTATATTTAATATATGTAGTACCTATATCAATTTCGAGAAATTTTGGAAGTGGAAAAAATAAATTTTTTAATTCTCATTATATCACTCTTAAGAATGTTTGTAGGAGGAAGATCTGTAATAAATCAGAAAGATTAAAAAGACAAGCAGGAAATGGTATGTCATTGTAGTAATCATCTATTATTACAATTATACTTTTCAATATTTTAAACATAATTTTTAATTACATAAGTACGTTTAATTATACACTGTTTCAAAATTAAAGGGAAAATTGGTAAAATGGATATTTTATGACCGAATTATTTCTTAAACGTAAAATGTCGTGTTCCCTACATAAGGAATATTATATAATACTATTGTAACAGAAGCCTTACTAGAACAGATTTTTCCCCTCCCATGTGCAATTCTGTTTACGCAGGCTTTACCGCAATATAACTTAGTTTAGTTAACGTTATTAGGTATTAACTTAACTATTATTATGGACATTGTTAGTATTATTCATATGATCATTATTTTTTATTATTATTTTACAAACTCAAAATGTTTATTGCATGTTTATTTAGAACATCCTCCTCCTAAAAGTCGTCTTTCTCGTCCAAATAATGGTAAATTAAATCAACAAATTGATCCCATCATGTTAAATAAGAATGGGCAAGTAAATACCAAAAGCTTCAACTTTTCACAGTTCAATGGGATCAGTAATACAAGAAGAAAATTGTTAAACAAATAGTCATATGTAAGTGCAGGAAGAACAAACATTATAAAAGTTTGCAGGTCGCCAAGCAGTTTTTACATACTGTACCTCACTCCGAGCCCTTGGGAAACATTATGAGTAGTGACAGATTTTTACACGACACTCTGAGTATGCACTTCTATATCGCTTATTTTTATGTTATATAACTTCTTTCTATGACAGACGTTTAGGTTTGTGGCTTGGTGGTATCATTTACATCGAGTTGTTTCTGATTAGATATCTATTTACGTTTATTGTCAAATGCCTTTCTTATCAATTTCTCTGTGAGTATTGGGTTTCTGACAAAGAGTAATTTAACACATGTTTGATGAATATTGATTATCTTAAATAATGTGATTAACTCAATTTTTTGTCACATACCACCTTTATCATCTGAGCTCTTCAATTGTCAAACATTTTCGTAAATCGAGAATGATTAATTAATATTTACAGTATTTAAATTTTCTTTCTTAAAATTTCATATCTTGATGCAAAACAGTAAGAAGACTCTTCGCTCTAATTTTGTTCGCATATTAAAAATCTTAAATGGTCATTTGTAGTGTTTGGCAAGAACCCTTTGGGTCGAGTATTTTTACAACGCAAATATCATTCTGTAATACGATTAGATGTATTTTTTGCAGTGGTTAACCCTTTTTAGACGTGTTTGTAACTGTATAAATACGTAGCACCTATAGTCTTCGTTTGATCCGTCCATCTCTCTGTTTGTCTGTCCGCACACGGAAAAAAATGTTTAATTGAAACAACTAAATTTTGGTTAATAGAGATACAACCAAATATTTTGGCTGGAATGACTAAATTTTGGTTGGACTAACCAAATTATTTGTTGAATTAATTAAATCATTTGGTTAATCTAAACAAAATGTGATCATTTCAACCAAAATATTTTGTTGGTTAACTAAAATTTAGTTGTTTCAGCAAAACAGTTTTTTCCGTGCATATAACATCGTAAAAACTACCCAACTGAATGGTTTGAAATTTAAAATATATAATTGCTGCAGAATTTTTATTCATTTCAAATTTTATGAAAATAAGATATATAGTTTAATTACAGGGACAGTCAAAAGTATTTTGTTACATTACAGCTAATGGAAAAAATAGTTTCAAGTGCATTTTAATGATGTTACAAATGTCGTAATTACATAAATATTTAGCACCTATAGTCGTTTTATGCTTCAAAAAGTACCCATCCGAACAGTTTGAAATTCAATATATATATATATATATATATATATATAATTATTGGAAAATTTTGTCATGTTATTTAAAATTTTATGAAAATCGAATCAAAACTTACAAATATTTTAATAAAACTTTTCTTCATACCTTAAATCCTATAATACATTATTCGTTATTTGATATCCTATGGCAGCTAATGATTGTAGATTGCCATGGGGATTACGTCCGATTAAAGATGAAGTCCTGTTACATGAGTGTCGAAAATGTGAAATAAAAAGGCAGGTGTCGCTGCTAATTCGATAACCCCCATTTTGAAGTAAAATGAAGAGAACACTTCAGTGTTTGTTGTATGATTGAACCACCGAACCGATGTAACGATATTGTGTAATAATGTTCGCTTCGAGAAGAAGCTATGAAGGAGAGATCCTAATAATATCTTGGAATATGCTCATGAAGATTGCGAATAAATATTTGTTAAGTTTTTAAGAAGTCACAGTATCATTTTAGAAGTAACACATCTTACGTAAAAATATCTACACCCGGTATAAATTTGGAACGAAGCCAAGTGGGTTTCTAAATGGTGCAACCGGCTGGAAAGGAAGTAAGGTCATTTAATTATTTTGATTGAAAACATTTTATTCGCAATAAATAACAAAAGAAAAAAAGTAACTTTGTTAAGTAGCAGAAAATATGGCTAAAAGAGCTAGGATGGGACAAAGAACTTCCCGAAGACCTAGATATTGAATTTAGAAACTGGTTAGTGGACGTTCAAGATTTGGAAAACATATTAGTCGATAGAAAATATTTTCTGGAAGGAGCCTGTCCAACAGAAGTAACTATACATATTTTTTGCGATGCTAGTGGCAAAGCATATGGAGCTGTCGCGTACTTCAGATACAAAAGCAATGAGCTCATAAAAAATTTAGAAAACTTTGGTAGTATGCTAAAATTACTTAGAACAATTGCATGGATTAAACGCTTTATAAGGAAAGTTAGAAAATTACCTGGAAACGATGGTCCCTTATCTGCCGATGAAATTCAAGATGCGGAAATATCCTTCATTAAGTCAGTCCAAAGGCAATTTTATAAACCAGAAATTGATTTGCTAAAATCGACGAGTGAGCTTCCAAAACAATCTAGCTTACTATCCTTAGCACCGTTTCTTGATGAAAACGATTTATTAAGAATAAAGGGAAGACTGGACGAGAGTAAATATACTTATGCAGAAAAGCATCCAATCCTCCTGCCAAAGGACTCTCGATTTACAGAACTGCTAATATTACGAGAGCACAACAAAATGCTTCATAGTGGTGTTGCAGCTACACTATGTAAATTGCGTGAGAACTACTGGATGCCCAAGGGGAGGCAAGGAGTTAAAAAAGCCATCAACAAATGCCTCGTATATCGAAAATATGCAGTGAAGCCAGCAAAACAAATGACGGCGCAACTTCCCAGAGATCGAATCTCAGAAACCCCGGTATTTTCCGTCTCTGGAGTAGACTTCACCGATCCTGTTTATATAAAAAATGGAGATATCTCCGAAAAGGCTTATATAGCTCTATTCACGTGTGCTGTGACTCGTGCTGTCCACTTTGAACTTGTTTCAGACTTATCAACTAAAAAGTTCATATTGGCACTTAGACGTTTTCTTAGCCGAAGAGGAAACTGTCGTATATTCTACTCCGACAATGCCAAAACCTTCAAATGTGCAAATAAAGAAATTCAATATTTCTTTGACATACTTAAGCACCAAGATTTTCAAAATTTTATCTCTTCAGAAGGAATAACATGGAAATTCATCGTTGAACTTGCCCCATGGTGGGGAGGTTTCTATGAGAGGCTGATGAAAAGTGTTAAAGACCCCCTAAGAAAAATTTTAGGAAAAGCTTTGCTTACTTTTGAAGAGCTTATGACTGTCCTTGTAGAGGTGGAAAATGTTCTCAACCACAGACCACTAACATACATTTATGATGATTCCTCTGAGCCTGAGCCGCTAACACCGGCCCATTTCCTGCTTGCTGGACACAAGGTAGGATACCCCTTTAACTTTAACGAACTGTTTAACGCCTCTATAACTAGGACTAGCCTAATTAAAAGAAAAACGTATCAAACAAAACTTTTGAGCCAGATTTGGGAGAAATGGAAGACTGAGTATTTACTAGCAGCTAAAAGCTTGCATTCTTTCGGAACTCCTAATGCTCAAAAAGACTTGAAAGTCAATGACATTGTTTTAATTGAAGGTGTAAGTAAATCAAAGTTCCTATGGAACTTAGGACGAATTATCGAGGTCAATAGAGGTCGTGATGGACTAGTCAGGTCTTGTGTCGTCAAGACCAAAAAGGGAAATTTAAGACGACCTACTCAACTTATATATCCTTTTGAAATTGCTGATTAATAAAATAATTTTGTAAATAAATTTTCTGTAAATATAACAATATTTATATTTAGTATTGTGTATATGTAAATAACATTAATAACTTATTCTTTTACTGTATTATAACTGTAATATATTATCTATACTGTAAATACTGATATTATTTAATTTTGCATTTATTGTGTTATTTTATGAAAGTTTCTTGCAAAAATCCTGGCCAGGTATATTTATGTTGTACATGTTGGTAAGAAACATATGTTTTGTAATTATATTATGGTTTATTTAGTGCTTTATTTCAGATTTTCTTAAAGGTATAACTTTTAAAATCTATTGTTTTGAATAATTCCATATAGTATAATTTTGACATGTATATTGGTTCCAATAATTATTGGTAAAATTAGATTAAAAATGTAGTGTGATAATTTTGGCAATTATCAGGTGGGGAGTGTCGAAAATGTGAAATAAAAAGGCAGGTGTCGCTGCTAATTCGATAACCCCCATTTTGAAGTAAAATGAAGAGAACACTTCAGTGTTTGTTGTATGATTGAACCACCGAACCGATGTAACGATATTGTGTAATAATGTTCGCTTCGAGAAGAAGCTATGAAGGAGAGATCCTAATAATATCTTGGAATATGCTCATGAAGATTGCGAATAAATATTTGTTAAGTTTTTAAGAAGTCACAGTATCATTTTAGAAGTAACACATCTTACGTAAAAATATCTACACCCGGTATAAATTTGGAACGAAGCCAAGTTGGTTTCTAAAATGAGTATTACTGAATTTAATCTATAGAATTCTAATAAATTTTGTCTTCAAGCATTTTTTATAAGTGTGCAACAGCTATCGCACCTGAATATTTTTAA
This sequence comes from Maratus speciosus, assembly GCA_963932465.1. Lineage (NCBI taxonomy): Eukaryota > Metazoa > Arthropoda > Arachnida > Araneae > Salticidae > Maratus > Maratus speciosus. Next base: position 48,517,499 of record OZ010795.1, on the reverse strand, counting down.
ATCTAGTTATAGTACGAACGCACTTCATTTGCCACTTTTGACGTACAATTCCTGACATGTTACTGAAGTTAATGCCTAGAAAGTAAAAATAAAGATCCAGATAAACATACTGCTTCGGAAAAGTCTCTAAAACTTTGAACAATACTCTTGAAAACAAATTCTTTATATCATCTGTCGTTAAATAAAATTTTTGTCTAATCATATACTTTTAAATTAAGTCCACTTTTATCACATATAATACAAAAATTCGTATTTAAAAAAAAACTTATGACTGAACCTTCAAGTTATTTATGGACGACGGAGAATGAGACAGAGCACATTCCTAAGAATGAAAGTTATAAGAACTGTCGGCCATTTTCTTTATTTGCTTCTACTATAACAATATTCATCACTATTACTTTTCTATATTAAGGAGCAAGTCATACTTTTTAAAATATAACTGATTTATTCTAATTTCGTTGGAATTTAATAATAAATAACGATCGCTTGGATGAAATTAGTAATACACAATTCTATGAATTACCATAATTATACTTAAACTAGAAAATATCGCTGTATATGGCTATATATATATATAATTTTCTGTACAGAAATGTATACATTTTTTTTTTTAATATTTAGTAGTTCTTTGTAATTTTACAACTTTTATTACTATTTATTGAAGGGGCTTTGTAACTGCATTGACTGTGCAATATGTCACATGAAGAAACTTTTGCATTTGAAATTTCTTTATAAGTCGTTTTGACCATATCTATCGTTTTTGAATATCTAAACTTGCTGCAACTAAAACTATAAAAATAATGAATACCCAAACGTATAGGTCTGTATTAAAACTTGTTGACAGAGAAACCTGTAATGACTAGAGAACAGGAATTCTGCTTTTTCAGAATTTAGTGTCGCCCCCGACATTTCCATTAATTCATTTTCTTCTGATGAACTGATGGCTTCTATTATTATGAAACAGCCATTATAAATGAAGTGTTAGGTGAAGATGAAAGTGCAGCCGTAAAAAGTTAGAACTCTGATTTTCTGGTCAGAATGAGGGGGGGGGGATGGTCATAATTATTTTTACGGCTGCTCTTTCATCTTCACCTACCATTTCATTTATAATGGCTGTTTCATAATAATAGAAGCCACCAGTCCATTAGAAGAAAATAACTCGATTAAGCGGGACTCTACTGCAAAACATATTTCAATTTTAAGATTTAAAGCACACATTTTATTTTATGTAAAATGACGTCATTCGCATCCGCTTAAGAATTCCACATTTACGATCTACTCTTAAACATCTATATTTTAATTACATTTCCTTTCGGTTGTTACAAGAAAATGGCAACAAAACTATATAATTACTATTTTAAAACTATTTTTCCTTTACTTTCTACAGAAAGGGAGTACTTCCGTTGCCAATATTAAGCAAATGGCTCCAAAAACTACAAAAAAATTAATATTTAAAAAATAAGTGGAGATACAGTTTCAAACAAAATGCATTTAAAAGAACAATTTTTTCCCAATACGACGGTATAAAAATTGAAAATGTGCGATGCTTAGAAGTTAAAAAAATTGCTAAAGAGTATTTAATCGTAATGCTTTGTTTTACGGCTAGCTTCTGTAAGGTAACGTTATTTTTTTGACACAAAATGAGCTGGGAGAAAGAAATAGCATACCGTACCGGGAGCTAATAATACAAGATCTTCTTTTAAAAGTTGCAATTCGCATTTTGACTACTTAAAAACTAAACTATATATATAGATAGATAGATAGATAGATTTCCAGAAAAACTCTGTGATGCCTCATCTGGAACAAATTAATACCCTTTCTTGGAAAAATGGGTAAGCATAATTGCGTACAAGATATGAGTAGATGCAAGCATGAGAAGTTGTTCAAAATAATTGCAATGTATATCGAGGAATGTTTGAATTCAATGCCAATTTCCAGGTGAAGTACAACTATCGGCGTAGTATCCGCAAATTCCGTTACCATTCGCAGATGTGTGTTAGTATGTTTTAAAATGTACACAGCATTTATGAGAAACATTCTGTATTACTGAGCGCACCTCAATCTGCGAAACATAATTTTCAGTGTACGCTCGAATTTTTTGTATTGCAGTTTTCAGGGAAAGAATGCGAGGACATTGATAGTTTTCTTGTAGCCATGGTGAGATTTGTTGCTATGGGTAGCCTATGCGATCTTGACAGGACACTCGGAGTAATTCTATATTTATATTTAAAGATAAATTTAAACGTCGGTTTAACTATGAAATTCAAATAAAAGAAAATTTTTGAATGAATCTATATAATGAAATTTTAGTAATTTCAAAATATTAATAAATTCTTAATTGTTGATATCTATTCAGATGACTAGAGATCGAATATAAGGAATTTTACTGTACAAATATTCAGCATTCAAATCTATTTTTTTTTTCAGTTTTGTTTTATATATATATATTGCTAAAATAAGTTAATACGCAAAACACGATTCACAAGAAATAAAAAGTTTTTTGTTGGCGATGTTCTGACACCAACTATATTTGTGTCAAACCGGATCAGACCGGAAAACGGTCTGCAAATGTTGTTTATTCAAATCTGTATGTCAATCTAATAAGGGTACAAAGCAGCACCCTTATCAGTCACACTTATCCTTTGACGCTTCATTGGGGAAGTTTCATTTAGAACAAACGGTACTTTTATGTGTGTAGGTACGAATGGTTTACGTGGTCAAAGTACACTTTCTACATTTGTTTTTGATCCGACTCTTTTAAAGTTTCAGTAAATTGTTCTTTAACCTCCTGACTAACTACTATTGTGGGAGCGCACTGCGCTAACCATTAAGCACTGAAATTCGAAATATGTAATTTAGTAGTACTAAATATACTTTAGGATATGAACCTTGCTGGTCCCGCGTACATCTAAATCAATATTTTTGCACAGAACCGTGTTCTCGAATTGAAAACTAAAAAATGTTTCTTCATGGATTGTATACACGGAGGATATTAATATTGCAATATCTAAAATAGATAATATATTTGTATTAATATACTATATAACCATATATCCTATATGATAAAAGAAAATTAGAAATATAAGAAATAACATTATATACATTGAATATTTGAAACAGTGCGTTATTCTTAAATTTTATAAAACATTTTTCTCCCAAAACAGGATATATATTTTGCTTTCATTTTTTCTTTCAATATAAAATATTTAAATTTCATAATAATTCAAAAACAAGTGTGTTTTTTATTCAATATAAATACTATTTCATTTCAAAAATATTTTTTCTGTTTTCTTCAAAAAATAATCTTTTTTATATTTTCGTAGAACGAGATTGAAATAACTTCTCTTGATATAAATATATTTTCCAGTAAATATAAGTTATGTAGACTTATTTTCTTTTTCTAGATCTATTTGTATGCATCCAAAAGCCAATATAAGATAGATTTTCTTTTTAAAACATATTAAAAGATTGTTTGTCCTATTTTACCCTTTTTAAGGTAATAAATATTATATCTTTTTTTTCTGAAGTCTTATTCTTCAAAATATTAAACTTACAATAATATATGGTATTTTCATGCAATAAATATTGGAATTTTTAATAAAAGAAATTTTCTTTTTTCATTTCAAATGTTAAATCATATCAAACGTTTATAAGTTTGTATTTAAGATTTTTTATACAGTAAATACTAAACATTTAATTTTTAATTTTTTTCTCAGAGACATAATAACTAATAAAAATGCATACAATGACTTCAAAATGTATAGTAAGGTGTTGGCTATCATTTTTATAAAAGCATAAAAAGAACAGAATTTTTGTAATTAAAATTAATTATTATGTATTATTTTTTTTTTCATATAATAGATAAAATTAAAACTGCAATACTCTCATTGATTTTAATTATACTAAGATATTATCAAATGAATTTGTTTAATGCAAATTACTGAAATCGACGCACATTTTAAATAGCATAAAGTTTTTCATAGAATGTAATATAGTAAAGCGAGGAGAGTCTGCGTACATTTCAAAAGAATAATAATAAAAAATCTAAATATTAATATTTTGCTAAACTATGCATGAATAATTTTGACTTCATTTGTTTTTTATGCACTCCCATTGTTATTTTGTTGTTAAATTGTAATTTAATAGAACAGCAGTAATAAAACCAAGAAAACTATTTTGCGCAATCTCTCCTTACAGAGTAGGAGAGAACGCGCACATGGGTAGGAGAGATTGCGCACATAGGTAGAAGAGATTGTTATTAATAATAACTAAAATTAAATTGTTAACAATAATAATTACACTTCATCGACATTGTTGAAAGGTTTTTGTGAGTAAATGTTATTGTATTAGGAGTGAATATTTCAACCAAATGTTTAAATAATAAATGAAAGAAAGAATTATTTTAACAACAGTTAAAAATTTTAATTTAAGAAGATTAAAATATCAGAAAAAGCAAGCCCTACTAAGATTACAAAATAACATTAATCTAGTTGAACATGTTTAACTTGAAAATTACTTCATTTCCATTTCCACAGTTTCATTGCGAAGTTTGTTTGCGAACCGAAGTTGTCGTCATCCACAGTCGATGCACTTATTGTTGTAAATAGTGCATCTTTCGTGCAACCACTTGCAACAAGCAATACATTGAATCCAGTCAGTTGTCGAAGTTGTCTCCTGGTACGGTTACAGACATTCAGTGCACTCATCCTTATTGACCTTCGGTTCTTTTCCTTGAGTTTTTTATTCCACTTTTTGTGGATGCAACTTATCTTCAACAGTTTTTTTGTAGCGGCATCCTTCTTAAGTCTTTTTTCATGTATATTTTGTTGATCAGTAACATTAGTTTCACTCTGTTTCCTTTTGATTCCGATGGCATTACACTACTTGGAATAGTTGAAAGCTTTTCCAAAACATTGTATTAGAAAATTTATTTTAGTTAACAAAATTAATTTATTACCAAATTAATTGCTCATAAATTAAAAAATATATATAAATATTTAATTAAATTATTAACAAATATATTATTAATTTATTAACAAAAATAATTACATAAAATTTATTTAATAACAACTGTATTATTAATTTATTAATAAAATTTTTATCTGCAAAAGTATTTTTTTGCAAATTAATTTGTTGCCAAATTTAGTTTTGATAATTATGTGTTTTTCCGAAATTATTTCAAAATTGATTTATTCATATGTTTTAGACGTAATTTGCAATTCATGCAAATATATCAATAAGCTTAAACTAGCACTTAAACTTATGGGGAAATGCGCCATCTCTCCTAAGTACACATGCGCAAACTCTCCTATTTTGGTAGGAGAGATTGCGCGGCCTGTTATTTAAATATGGCCATTTTTAAAATGAATTTTTGGTGTTCGCATACTTAGTCCAGGTTAGTAGTTTATAAGAAATCGTTTAAGTTCAAAATATTTTGCATTATTGACGCTCTATAAAAATTCTGACGAACAGTTATGAAAATTCAAGCACTTACTTTGGAAAAAATACCAAAATAGCACTGCTTTATCCAAGACGCTTAGAACAATCAATATGCACATTCATGTAGACACTGCACTAATGCTGCTGTACAACTACCTGGAGCGCTGGGCGCGCACTCTACTCCTTCCCTTCGAATCTCTTTGTGCGCAATCTCTCCTACCGCGCGAACTCTCCTCGCTTTACTATATGCGTAAAAGTACGATAGTTCTTCACGAAACTAAAGATATAAGCATATTAAACATGTTGCAATATAGGTTATTTTTACTCCGGTTCAATATTTAAACATTAAAATGTGATTTGATAATGTTGTATTAAATTATGAATTTTTGTATTTTATGAAACACACTTACAATTAATTAATTTTCAAAGTACATAACAATTTTAACGAAGATAGGTTGTTCTAATAGTTTTACTACAGATGATATTGCATATGTTCAGGAAAATATTTATGAGGTCGATTATTATTAAATGAATCAATGAATAATTCCGATGAAAGGTCTTTTCCTTATGTCTCAAACCAATTCAGTTTTTAAATCTTATTATTAATTTCAGTACATTTATGCCGAGTGGTATTTGTAATTTTTTCATGATCATATAAGCAACTGTAATATTATATATGTTTTACAGACACTTAAATTTTTAATTAATTTGATCTTAACATATCATATTTGAGACATACTGCTCTAAAAATGCTTTATCGGTGTGCATAAATATAAGAAATATTCGAAAAAAATTAAGATTATTTGCACAGTTCTCTGAGACCATTATGAATTATGAATTATGAACGAACCATTAGGAGACAATCAAGGATAAAAAAAATAAATAAATAAATAAAAAGAAACATTGAAACTATGAAATAGCACATTGAAAATCTGAAGTGGCACATCGCACGCACATTGGAAAAGTCATCACATTTGAATGTGATGGTAGAAAGGAGAGCAAACTCTCTTTTCCGACAAAGTTTAAAAGTGTTGATGACTTCGGTTTCTATTTCCGTCTAGCAGTCTCTCTAAGCTCTAACTCTCGTAAATGTACTGAAATCGCCCAGAATATTTTATATATTATTGAAGCTTGCTATAACAGAAGTGTCTAGCATTTAAAATTCATTTACAGGGATGATCAAAATTATTCGGTTACATTACGGTGAATGCGAAAAAATTCGTTTCAGGTTCGTTGTACTGATATTAGACCATTTCAAACATAATGAAACTGATATGCATTTATGAAGCGCAATAAAACATGCATTCTGTAGAATATAGAGTGTAAAGCATTTATTATTCATTTAAAAGATCACAAAAAGAATACTTTGACATAATGGCCTACGGTGAGGTACTTTTTGCAACGTATTTTAGTTATGCTATACTATTTAAAATATAATAAAATTGATACACATTACTGAGGGTACAAGATGTATGTTTAATAACGTGATGTGCATAGCATTTATCACCCATTTACGGGTATGTACAAAAAATCCGAATACAGTATTGTTTCAGAAGTACCATCTATTAGCGATAATTGTTCGAAATGCGATTTCATTTATGGTAGGATTGTTATTTTTTTCCTGCATTGCGGAGTTTCAGCGTGAACGGCTTAAACATGGCTTTTTATTGAATTATGCATTTTCAAGTAGAACTATATTTAGTATACTAAAAGATGTTTTTAAAATACAAATAACATAAAATGCAGGGCCACACAAAGATTTTCATACATGACCTCCTCAGGATGAGAATGTCTGGAAGTGTGATATCCGTAGTTTCAACCATGTTTTATAATGAATTAAATACTGGCTCAATATGTAGAACATATAAAAACCTGTTTGTAATGCACATGGATGTACAAAAGATTTCAAGCATGTTTCCGTATGCTGATAGAACTTGCTTATGGTTGATTAAAGTTCAGTAATTTTGAACCTAATATGTATTTTCTTATTAAACTAAGATTTAACATACGGTGTACAAAATATATAAATCTGTAGATTAAAAACTGCAGAAAAAAAATTCAACTACTTCTCCGATTCTGAACGGTGATTGATGAAATCTAATTTTCATACGCGCTGTGCTCTTTATTAAGTGTAAAACAACATTTCTTTTAATCTTATTAAGCAGCAAAGTTTATTTAAAGACGCTGAAAGTGTTAGAAAATGTTTCATAAGCTTTGCTTGATTCATGATTTTCCTTTGATATGAAAATGTGACGAAGATACTAAAATTTTTCTTGAATCATATTTTGGATTAAAACAACTACAATTTTTTCCATAACATTTTTTTTTATTTGTCATATAAAAATAATTTCTTACATAAGCTTAAAAAGAAACACGAAAAGTTTAAAATGTACTGCTCAAAAATATATTAAAAATGTGTAAAAATAAACAAAATTAATTATAAGTATGATGAAACGTTTAAAAAATCCTCTAATATTAAAATATCTGCAGGTTTCTATACTTGCGATCAAAGTGTGATGCAGGTGCAGCAAAAAGTGAATCGATGTATTCATTTAATTGCTATTATGGAGCTCGTTGGTAGTAGTTAAAAGATAAAATGCGTCTAAATAGATATATTTTTTAAGCTCGTTAATTCTAATAAAATCACAGTATTAAAACCGGTGAATTCTTGCAAAATAGAACATGATTAAGTTTTTTATAGTATTATGTGTATTGCATTTAATATTTCATGTTAATGTCTAATTACATCACCTTCTCTCGAACATTTATAAAATACAAATAAAAAAATGATAATAATAAGTATCAGACTTGAAAAAACGATATTTAAAAATATACATCCATAACACTCCAATCCATAAAAGTTTTTTATGAACTAAACGTTTAACAAATTACCTGTTCCTATATTTTTGTTACATTTCCAATACAGTTGTATTCAATGATATTGATTTTTTAATAAATTAATATAGAATATTATTCTTATTTTATTAGCTGTTGTCAGGTTCCATATTAACTAGTTTTCATATAAAAATTTACATTTTTTCTATGATATGTCAAAAATAAGTATTTCTAATATCTGATTTTCCCAACTCCTACCCCTAGGAAAAGAGAAACATTCTCAACATAATAAAAATAAAACATCGAAATAAAACATTTAATAAGAATTTTATACATTTAAGAAAAAGGAACTTTTTTTGCCATAGCAGATGTTTGCTTTCTATTGTATAGAACTCGCTTCTCGTTCTTCATTTCAGATAGTATTTTAATAATGTTGTAAAGAGTATGAAAGTTTTCATTTATATAAAAAGTTACGAAATTCATTTTCAATAAAATGGATACAAAACACACAAAAATGTTTTTACAAAAGTTCGACGATATTGATATATTATTTTTTTCTTCAGAGTTCATGTTATTAACTGGAAAATAAACATGTGTGTATATGCTAGCTAGTCACAGATTTTTAAATAATAATAACTTTTCGAATAGATTATTTGAATTTTTTTTCTTATATTTAATGTAACTATATATTTAATTCTACGTATTACTTAATTTAATATTATATGTTTTTGCTGCTTTTGATCCACGAAAACTGAAATCTGAGTTTCATCCAAAATGAAATTTTGCTTTTCTAAATGACACCCAAAAAGTATTCACTACATAAAAAAAACACGAAGATAAACATTTTCTAAGAAATTCATTCATTTGAGGAAAAAGAACATTTTTTTCTTGCAGATCAAACAGATGTTTCATTTCCACCGTACAAAGTCCTTTTTTCGTTTTTTCCCTTCATACAATTTTGTAAGAAATCTGTGAAGAGAATGGAATTTTTCATTTATATATAAACTATGAAACTAAGCTAACATTTTTTATAATAAATACACAAAATATATGACATTCTGTTTACAAATTTCAACGATTTATACTATGCATACCTGCATTATGTTTAGTTGAATAAAATGGAATTATATTAACGGCAAATTAAAACATGTGTCTTTTTATTCTTGCAATTAAAACAATATTTATTTTTATACAGGGTGCAATATGTTATCTATCGCCGACCTTTAATTTCTCAACCGTTGGCGGTAGACATATAGTTCCAATTACAAAAACGTTTCAAATGAGCTAAATATTCATGTTGTGGCATGATTTAAAGAAAAAAATCAATTTTATAAAAATTACGAAATCTAACTTTTTATACGGTCCCCAGTCCCTAAAGTTATATTTAGTAAAAGTTTACACATATCATAACAGATATAATACAAAAAGTTTGTACTGCAAAAATTGACACAATTATTAAATTTCAAAGTTTGAGAATTTTGCACATGATTTTGTCTTTCATTGAGGGATCAATTAAAAGATGAATTAAAGTAATTCGAGATCAAAGTCAGGGTGCAATGTCCTTTTTACAGCAACACCACCTTTAGCCGGTATCGCCAAATCGGGGAATCACCAAAAAGGGTTATTTCATCTAAAAATTTGAGTTAACTATTATGGGTCGAACAACATTCAAATGTCAAAGTAGGTAAAATCGACAATCTGAAAATAAAACATACTTACTAAGGACTAGATAAATGGCAGTAAATTTCATCCTGATTTTCATCTCCTCATTACTTTAATTTATCTTTTAACTGATCCCTCAATGAAAGACAAAATTATGTGCAAATATCTCAAACTTTGAAATTTAATAACTGTATCAATTTTTGTAGTACATATGTCAAACTTTTTGTGTTATATCTGTTAAGATATGTGTAAACTTTTACAAAATATAACTATAGGGACTGGGGGACCGTATAAAAAGTTAGATTTCGTAATTTTTATAAAATTGATTTTTTACTTTAAATAATGCCACAACACGAATATTTATCTCATTTGAAACGTTTTTGCAATTAGAACTATATGTCTACTACCAACGGTTGAGAAATTAAAGGTCGGCGATAGATAACATATTGCACCCTGTATATGAATGAGCTTTTAGATCTTTTGTTCAAAATGTTAATTACGAAAAACGTACATACAAAAATAAATATTTAATATTTTCTTTAATCTGTATAAGTTGGAGAATGATAATATCACGCTTTATGGTAATATTTTTCTCTGTATCTATATAAAAATAAATCCATCTGTGAAATAGGACATTCATCTTATTCTATTTCGAATTTCAGTTTAAAAAATTAAAAATTATTCTTTTCTAAAAAGAAAAAAAATTGTCGCTCAAAAATCTATTTGCACTGTTATAAAACTCATACATTTCTCAGTATTCGATAACTACATATGTTAAAAATCCCATTTTTGCAGTATTAGTAATGGTATTATTGTTCAAATTAAAGACATATTTATCTGGAGGAGTTTCGTTAATAGATTACATAGATTGCTGCTAGAGAAATTTGCTTAAAGTAGCAATAGACAGTAATCATTTAACAATAACTTTACAAAATATTTTTACTTGATTTGTAATTTTTTAATTATGACCCTCTTCTTGGAAATATAGTTAGCCAACTTTTTTTTTTTTTTTTTTTTTTAAGTGTGCTAGTAAAAAGTGGCATAAAACATACATATCTTAGCAAATAAAATATACAAACCATACAGAATGATGGTAATATCAATATATATTGTTGAGTATTTTATTAATGCCTTTGTTCCCTTTTTTTTAAAATTTCCAACGTAGCTGAAAAGTTTTATGGATTCGGTCTGTCTGTCTGTCTGTCCATATTGTAGCTCTTGTAAATATACTTGCATTGGAAAGGACATTTTACACGTTAGTTTTTATTTTTAAACAATGTTCGGCGTTGGATACGAAATGTGAAAAATTTATTGTTCGTTTACAGGGTCATACATTAAAGAATTCCGTTTAATGACGGTACATGAGAAAAAACGTTGTTCGATGTATTTCATTCATCTTTGAATACCTCAATCATAATAAAATCGAACTGCGTTACTTGGGTGAATAAATACATCCTTCAAACAGGAGTATAGAATAAGTAGCATTTGTAATTCGTTTAGAGGGATGTAAGAATAATTTCATTACATTATTATCTAAGGGGAGGGGAGATTTTGTGCGATGCATTTTAGTAATGTCATGATACTTCAAATATATTGAAATGAAAAAGAATCGCTAGGATGCACTAAAACATATTTTCTATGGATTAAGTAGTGCACAGTCGTGTTTACTGTTTGTTTACAGTGACGCACAAAAGAATTCGATCACAGTCTGGACTATGATTGCTTTACTTTCATGAAAAAAAATAAATTTTTGAATATTTTGTTAGCGCTGAAAAGTGTTTTATAATCTATGAATGATGCATAATTTTTCGTTGACGTATTTGCTTTTTTTATTATTATTATCAGCTGCAGCAACAGTTATACGTTAAATTTGTGACAGGAAGGTTCATTATTATGCCTTTAAAAGGCCTTCATTTGACTTATATGTTGAATTAAAACGTCCATCTTGTATATCTACCAAACTGTAACGGAATGAAGAGAGATTTTCTGTTATTATTTTTACAAATATTGATGAACCAGTCGAATTAGAATTTTCCAAAATGCTTACAAGGTATGATAATCGACTCCTTTGGCAGTATAAAGTGCTAAGATTTAGATGAAATAATTTTTAATTGCGAGCGAGATTTCGTTCTTAGCAGTTTTAATTAGAATCAAGGATCCTACGTACGTAGGAAACGGATTGATACGTATGTAAGTATTTTTCGAATTTGTGCTTATGTATTTTTTTTTTTTTTTTGCTTTATTTAATTGGAAGCCTTATATATATACGTGTGCGTTCGATCTATATAGCATTTCAATAAGGTTTTAATACAGTTTAAAGCTAGTTGTTTCGAATTGTTCACGCAATTCGAAGGCGTAATATTTAAGAAAAGTAACTGAAGAAGAAGATGTTTAGTTTTGGCTTTTGTTGAGCATTATTTATTAATTTCATTAACTTATATTATCTTTGGTAAATCTCTTAATGACATCTTAATTTAACTTACAAACATAGTTGGGTTTGAAGAGATTTGAAAATTTATGAACGGCAAATAAGAACTTTTTTAATTAAAAGTAATTTGTTTTCGTTAAAAAATGCACTATATCAACGTTAGATAAAGTAATAGTTATTTAAATATTAGAGCATCCATACGTGTTTGTTCCGTTTAACACTGCAAATTTTAATACTGCTGGCAAAACGTTTGTAACCTACCTGAACGATCTAGAAGCTACATTAAATTTTGTTCCAGGCGGATTTAAATTGAGTGAATGATTCATAGTTCACGTGTAACACTTTACCATTCGTCCATGTCATCTGAGAAAATAACTCAATAGATATATTATAGAAAAAGTCCTTTTTTTGTTGTTGTTTCTTTGAGATTTCTCAAAAAATGCCATGCATCAATTTTATTATTATCAGACAATCATCCTGCGTATTTATTCTTCTCTTTTCCAAATGAAGAAAAAAATTTCAACGCAAGTTTACAAAGGAAACATAATAGAAACTAACGTGTTATTTTATACGTTTATTCAGAACCTTTGTACAGGTTATTGACAGTATTGGTTAGATACATATAATATAAAATATTTAAATGTTTTCAAAACATGACAAGTCACAGCGATTCTTACACCAGTGTACATACAAAATATTGATTTATATCTGTCGCTTTTGATAATGGACAAATGAAAAGCACTTTTTACTATGAGTGTTCTAATTGTGATCTGTTATAACATATATTTGTTAATGCTATGTTTAACTTGAAAAAAATAAATAAAGTATTTACCATAAGTAATAATGAAAAATCCGTCTTGTTATGAAAATGTTGAATTTCTACACTCAGTTTACTTTAAATATAAATATTAAAATAAATGGTAATCTTAAATAAACCATCATCTAACAGCTATTCAGTGTTTCAATGTAAAATAAACCATACATTAGAAAAATCAGTAATTTCAAAATGCTAATTAATGTAGAAACATTTCAAATATGTCGAAGCGTTTTCTTAATTATAGACCTCAATGTTTACAAGGAAAACATAAGTAACTTTTCCCTTTCCTATTAATTATTTATTAAATGCTCATATATTTTGTCATGAAATAGATATACTTAATAAATACATAAGAAAATCTTCAATTTATTACTAAAGAACATCCCGTATTTTGCTTTTATTTTTTTAACGCGTTACATACAATATTAAATAAAAGTTAATTAGATTTTAAATTCATTAGGAAGCCTAGAAGCATTTTTACTAATGTTTTTAAGCATTTTTTCTCTGTTAGATTAAATTATTTTCTCTTTATTATTCGAAAAATTGAAATTATGATTTGAAATACATTTTTTTCATTTTAATTTATTAAAGTAATATATTTTAAATGGGAACTTTTAATAAGAATATACTTTAAATGGGAAATAGCATGATAATTAATTGTATTTTATACTGTAATTGGTCTTTTATTTCTATTATTTTTTTTCTCAATAAAGAAAAAGCAATTTGGAATAAAGATTTTTTTATAAAGATTAAAATTAGGATTTTATTAAAATAAATTAAATTATACATTTTATTTTCGTTTCTGTTCTTCTTGCGTATATTTATATAATTAAAAACATAAATTTCCAAAATATTTTAACATTTAATTAATATTAGTAATGTTTTTCTGTTTGTAGTTATCTTAGCACACAACAGAGAACAACTTTATAACAACAAAGAACTGTTTATTGATCATATATCAGTAAAAGTGTTGAAATGCTCTTTATTTTTTTCTTTACTTAGTTGGTGTCATTTTATGTTAAAATCATAATGACATAACTAGACATTTATTAAAGAAAAAATGAGAATACTTTTTTTTTATTTAACTTTTACTCTTCTAAAAGTATACACGTTGTTATTATACATTCCTCAAATAGAAAACGCAATGTCTAATGTTTAATACTATCGCTACATATTTCAGATTTTTTTCTGGAAGATATTAAAGGAACAAATTGAAGTAGATCGTAATTTCACAATACGACATCTGAGTTCCATATTCGATTTTGAAATTATATAGATTTCTTGCAATTCCAAAGACATATAAAAGTAATAAAATTTTAAATAAATTATTTTTCGTAATCTGTATAAAGGTAAATAATTTAAAATAATATGTTTCACTGACGCTCATATTTAAATAAAATTAAATTTTACGAATAGAAATTTAAATGCATTACAAGGAATTTAGTCAGTAAAATGTCATTTAAAATCAGGATCTATAATATTAGGTTTGTTAATTTTCAGAGAACATAGAAGGTATTTTGTTAAAATAATTAAAAAGTAACTTTAAAGTATACTGTCTTAATTTTAATAAATATGTTTCAGATGCAATATATAAGGAAATAGTAAACCTTTTTATACTTTTAGAATCCAAATATAGACTATTTGACGTATAATATGTAATTTTTAAAAATCTCACAACCTTAAAAATTGTAATGTTTTATTCATTATCAAATAATATAATGTCTGTTTAAATGGCTATCCAAATAATTCCATAACTCATGCAATTCGCATAATGTCAGAAACTGAAATTAAAAAGAAAAATTAACTAGTAGACTAAAAAATGCATTATATAATCTGCAAAAAACAAATTCAAATACGATTAAAATTTCATTCTACTTTTGTGAAGATTTCCATAATTTTGTTTATAGCCTACGAAAGTAAAATATTATTTATATTATTGCGCTAATATTATTATTTTAAAGCTTTTTTTCATTTATTTTAATTTAATATAAAAGTACATAGCTCCCTGATTTTCAGCTTTTTTTTACCACTTGATACAACACTTTGTCTTCGCACAATTTCAACGGTTAAATATCGCGAATATTTCTCTTTTGATGAAAGGAGTAACGGAAAAGTGTAAAAGTTGGCAGCTACGAAACATTTATTCAAAAGAAAATACTTAACTCATTTGAAAATGTGTTATAAATTTTTAAAATTTAAATGGGCCAGTTTTGATAATTAAATTAAAGATAACGATAAAAAAATTAAATGATATAGTTAACAGAAACATTAAATAAAGTTTTTATTTCTTGTATTGTTACTTCTTATGCAATTTAAAGTAAAGATTTTCTCTTTCCTGAATCAACAGAAATTTAACGTCTAGATTGAATTAATAAAGCATATTGTTCGTTGATTAAAGTATTACTAAAGAAATGTTTTTCTACAATACAAGTAATTCTCAACAACAAAACCTATAAGAAAATAACTCCAAGATAGTCTTTCATTTAAGAAAAATGTTTACTCTGGCAGAAACCGGCTTTTAAAGGCCGATTTTACAAAATTTGTCTCCCTCTATTTTCACTTTAATATTTCTACAACAATTGTTTTAAACGTCCGAAATATTTTTTCTGTTCATAATATTGCAAGAAACATTTCGAGTGAAAATACTGAAATTTTTGAGAATTTTTTTTTTTAATCTCAAACATTCTTAAATTGTTGTTTTTATCATAAATGTAACAAAAATAGTATATATATTTTATTGAAGAGAGAAGAAAATTATTACTAAAAAATCAAAGACTTCTTTTCATACTTTCAGAAAACTTTTATTTATGAACTTAAGATAATTACAGTTAACATAATTACATGTTATTATATGTCTATTTAAATGTTATTAAGTTAAAAAAAAAAAGTATATATTTTTTTCTTAAATAAAAGAATTACGTTACATTAAAACATAAATGGGCAATATTAAAATAGCACAAATGTAAATTGAATGTGCGTTGAAAAGGGCAGACAACTGTTTTGGAGTCTATGAAGATCCGTCATCAGTGCAAAAAGTAAAATTTCAAGAATTAAGTGTTTAAAACATAGAAGTTTGCAAACGACAGAGCTCACACCCAAGTGCAAAGCAAAGACTTTTAAGATACATAGACCGGCAAACTGCCAGTTTAACTGAGGATTTTAACGAGGATTTTTGAACACAGATGTTGTACGGCAGTATATATGCTTTATATTTCAATTTACCTAAGAAAATGCTTTTATCAGGAAAGGTTTTATTGCGGATCATTAAGTATTAGTCTACACTATTTCATTTAGTCCTTTCTAAAAAATACTTTATTATTCATCCTTTTTTTTTTTTTTTTGTTTTTTTCGTATAGCAAGTAATTATTTCAATAAACATCCGCCAAGGATAAAAATATAGTATTATCTTCGTTATTATTCATTTTTTATTAACTTTTTGCATTAAAATTAGTTTAAAAACGTAGATTTCTTTACAAGTAATTTAAAATTTTGTAAATTACTATATTATTTTACAGTTGCTACCCTTAAACTAAACTTCCCTACCAGTTACTTTTGTAAGTCAAACTTTAAAAAGGTGGAATTATAATCTTTAACAATATATTTCCATATAAATTTCGCCTTTATTTCGGTTTATAAGGCATGGTAAAATTACATACTCTTTTTCAAACATACCATCCATTAAATTATTAATACATCAACTTATTTAACTTTATTTCTGAAAATGCAATATTTATAACGCATATTTAGATATAAAAAATAGCTTCATGTAAAACAATATGCCATAAACGTATATAGATTGATAAAAATTAATTTTTTAAGCTCATTCCAGAAATACCACTTAATGGTAAATAACTCACACCTGACGTACAAACCTCGCGTTTTTATGTGTTTCAGTTTACTTCAAATCCATTCAAATGGCTGCCATGCTTTTGAATGGGGAATGGTCGAGGAATTGCCAGTTTAGTATCTTGACATTACTTGGTGCGAACCGGCGGTGAGAGTTGAAACACAGCAGCGGAATCAAAAGTTCTCGTGTAACCATGCAATCCAATGAGAAGGAGTTAGCCAGCCTGTAAATGCTTAAGTAGGAAGTAGAAAAACAGTAAAAGCTTATTGAGTGAATTAAAGAAATGGGAGACAGAATTTAGAAAAATTAGGTGTACTGGACATATCATTAACCCAATCTATTTAAATTTTTTCATATATTTCAAGCTTCCCAGAATACAAGAAATTTCTTTAAAGTGAAAGTATTCTTGTTTGTAAATAAATTACACGGCATTATCTTTTGTTTTGATTGCTATATAAATGTCACCACACATATGAATAATATTATTAAAAGAATAATTCCCATTAAATATAAGTAAAGAGAAAATCATGTCTCGGATGATTTTTAAAATAATTGATCGTTTAGATAAATAAATGTTCTTATTTTATGATAGAAGTAAAATTAAACAGAGGTATACAAAATAGGGGAAAAAAGAGAAAAAATATGGTATTTCATAAAAAAAAGCTACTTTATCATAAATTAAACTTTTATAAATATACCTTTTAATTTATCTGTTATTTACAGGGCAGTGTTACCATTCGAAATAAGGTTAAAGCACAACTGCTATATTTTCATTTTTTTAAAGACAACTATTATTTGTTTAATTATTTAATATTTTCCGCTTTTCAGCCGAAAAAAAAAATTTATAGATATATTGTGAAAGTTTATTTTCTTTCTTTATGGCCTGGAAAAACATTCACTATATAATAAATAAATCTCGAAAGAAAACTTTTCCTAAGAAGTTCGATCATTTGAAAAAAATATATATAACATTTTTTGCTGGCAGTAACAGATGTTTCATTTCCATTGTACAAAATCATTTTTTTTCATGTTATAATATATCATTGTATAATTTTGTAACAAATCGCAGAACTTTCAGTTATATTTGAAACTAGAAAATACAATTTCTATGAAAAGTACACAAAACGGAGGGACAATTTTGTTTATAAATGTTGGGAAATTTAGAGATATTTATTTTTAGAAATGTTGACGGAAATCGGATACATTATAAAAAATGGATGTATGAATTGGAAAATGAAATCTGTATTTTTATATTTTTTTTCAAAAATAACATTAGTGTATTTTTTCTCTTGAATAGAGTTTAATGGGTTTTCTTTATTACATAAAAAATGTAAAAAAGAAATATAATAATGCACAGATAACAATTATCCTTTAAACTTTAAACTACCTACAATTATAAAATGGAAATAATGCATTAGAATCATTTAAATTACACCCTCATAGCATGCATGGTCACAGTGACGTCATTGTGACGTCACTGTAAGTCACTGTGGTCACGTCACATCTGTGACCAAAATGCCACCACTCAGTGATGTCACATTGTGACTGAGATGTGAACTTCTTAGAAAACTTTAAACAATTATAAAAATTCTTCAAAACATGTTACTTATTGTAAAATTTTATTTTTCCGGCAATTAAAAAAATATTGTAACGTCACTGTTATGTCACTGCATGTAACGTACGTCACGTCATATATGTGACAAAAAAAAACCACCATATTGTAAATCACAGTGTGACAAAAATATTAACTTCAAAAATTTTTGAAAATGAAGAGAAATATTTAAAACATGCCCTAGTTACAGCGGCATAAGGAATGAATATTAGTGGACAGCAAATAGTAAATTCGGACACGAAAAGAAGGGGGAGGGGAGAAAAAGAAAAATGCACGGTACAAGTATCAACAAACTAGATTTCCATGCTATATTTTATCAATTTGATATCTAAGAAGTGAAAGTATACTTTTTTCATGATTTCAATTTTATCTGGCATTGCAATTTAATATAATAATACATCACGGATTGTTATTATTATAAAAGTATTTCTCAGAAAAATGCTATGTGCTGGAGCAATTTGAAACATATTTAGAATTAGAAATATTAAATCTATACTTTTTACATATTTAGTTTGCAGGGAGGAAATTTTTTAACTTTTTTGGCGACCACTGGTCGAAACACTTCTGTGGTTTCAAACTAAACATTTTCTATTACAGTTAAGTCTGCAGATTTTAATGAGCACGCACAAAGAATCTTCAGAGTTTAGTCATATATGCATTTATTGCTTTATAATTTGCATTCAAGTCATATTTTTTTCCTGTTAATCTATTTTTAGTAACTGCTTTTTTAAAAAAAATTTACTTTTTTCAGCCTTTTTAAATAAAATTAGCCTTTTCCGAAAAAAAAATATATATACAAAATTTATGCAAAACACATGATATAATTAATTTTTTGCATTTCCAATTTGTGTTTTAGAGGTATGACTTTTAAAAAAGTTATTTTACAAATTGTTTTCTTCTGCAGAAAATTAACATGAAAATATTGACAGATTGACAAAGAAAAATTTTTTATCCTCGAAAACATTTTTTTTTATTTATTAAGAAGATATTTTTTATTTATTACGCATGAAACAAACTTTACTTAAAAAAAGGGGGGTGGTATTATTACCATTAAATTTATTTTTACACATTTTAAAAATTTAGGCAGTGTTTTATCTAATAAACTTCCGTTTTCAAATGAATTTTTTTGAAACTGATAAAAACGAAATGGTAAAATGCATTGGAAAATTCTTCAAATAGAAAATTTTAATTACAGACTAACTCATAAAACTATTCCACCTGAAAGTTAGGACTGCAAATAAACAGTAAAATCAGCTGCTGAAGATCGTCTGCGTCGGATTATATGACCGCAACCGCAGGGTAAACAGAGAACTTTTTGTCATACACGCGGGAAAAGAACATGATCAAGCCTACAATGTCAGCTTTTGTTTTTGCTTTTTTAAATGTAAGAGAAAGACGTCTGCCATTTTCGGGCAAAAATACTCGGATATTATTAATTTACAGCAAAAAAAGGTAAGTCTTATTTAATTTAAATTTTTTATTTCTGTTTGTATATTACGATTATGAATTAAATAGATTTATGTTATACATATAGAAAGTGACTGATCTGGAATTGTCTTGAAGCGAAATTTTCCTAATCGACACTGTTTTGTAAAATGTGTTAATCGGCCATCGCTCAAAAAAAAAAAAAAGAAATTCATGTCTACATTTATAGTGGGATGAATATAAACATTAATTTGCAGTTACTTGAGATTGAGACAGTGATGTGGAATTTTTTTCGGCTTCTTATATTTTTTTTCTGATTACTAACACTCATATAACAGTATTTATCGTCATTATTGTTTTGGAGTTAAATATTATATTCGAATAGTATGATATTACGAAACTGTTTCAGTTTAGAAATTAACATTATAGTGGGAAAATGTCTTTTTACTTATTATAATAGCGTAACTTTTGAAAGATTTTTTTTTTTTTTTTTTTTTTTTTTTTTTTGCTAATAATATTTTAAATTATTATTTAAAATCCTGAATCTTCATACCAATGTTTTCAGATTTAACATTTGCCAAAATTATAAAATAATAGGAATTCCTTACAACATATGAAAAGATTTTTGAGAAATTGCTAAATCTAATAATGCATTTAATTCATCTATTGCAGTTAGTTGTTGTTTAATAGTACAATTAAAAATACTAATTATTATTTTTAGTGTTTTTCAAATTGGTATATTTATTTATTTATTTTTAATTGTATGTAAGCATTTTTTTTCTATTTACGATTTTAATCAAATATTTAATTATAGACATTCAGAATCAGTTATTAAATTTTCTTCGATTGTAAACTCATTTTCTACGTTTTCGATACACATAAATATTGGCATTAAAGGTGTATTCTAAAAAATATTTTTCCACCTTTAACAGCTCGATATTTTCTGAGACATTTTCAGACTCATTTTTAAAAGTAAAAACATGAAACTTGCTGAGGTGATTTTTGAAGAGATGTTTAAGAGGCCGTGTGATTTCATTTTCCCCTCAATTCATTAGAATTTAAGTTTTAAATAATTATTTTCTCAGTAAGACCCTTTTTTTTTTCATTCCCAGATCTTCCGCTGTGAAAAATTCGGTTCAAAACGCCTACTTTGACAGCATTTTTTTGTAATATTTTCTGCATTTATCAAAAAATCGAGAAGCACGGCACATTAGGTAGTTTCTAAATAAGAGAATTTTTCAGTTTGATGCGTTTGAGAACAAAAAGGAATTAAAAAATGAATCAGAAAATAAGCAGTTTGGATTGAAATACACCCTTAAAAAATAAAATATTATATTTAAGCATTGAAATACAGTGTTTTTCATGCCTGATAGGAAGCTTATAGATTAAACTGCTTTAGTATATATTTTTTAAAGTTCATTATTTTACTTTTATATTTCCTTTCAATCATTTATTTTACTTTTATATTTCCTTTTTAACACCTTTCAACAAAGTTGAAAAGTGTTTATGACTTTGGTTTGTCTAGCCGTCTGTCCGCTCTCTAACTCTCGTAAATATACTCGGATTGGTCTGAAATTTTTAGATGTTATTGACCTTTACCATAGCACGGTCCCTATGTGTAACGACGTTTGTAGCATGTTTAGTTCATTTACAGGTACAGTCAAAAGTATTCCGTTACGTTACGGCCTCTGGGAAAAAATCGTTTCAAAGGTTTTTTCATGATTTTACACGTTTTCATACAGAAAAAAATTGATATGCATTTATGAAACGTACTAAAATATGCATTCTGAAGAATACGAGATGCAAAGAATAGTTATTGTTCATTTACAGAGCTAAAAAGAAATTCCAATACATAATGATATAGCGGTGGAGGGAATTGTTTGCGGCGTACTTTAATTATGTTAAATCTATTTCATATATAATGAAAATGATATACGTCGCTGAGGTTTACATACTATAAATTTTTCATGTAGAATATGAAGTGTATATAGCATTTACAGGACCACACACAATATAGTTCAGGTACTATATTGTATCCGAAGTACTGTTCATTTGTGATGATTGCTGGAAATGCATTTTTAATTATGATATGCGCTTTTATGATTCACTATATTTATGCATAGTATATGGTGTATATAAATGCTATAATTCATGTACAGGGCTACACAAAAGTATTCGCAAGGATTACTGGGCATGAGCGCAAGTTACTTAAAGGTGGTTTTTAAATGAGTTGTGCATTTTTACGCTGAACTGAATTTAATTTACTGTTGTATAATATAGATAAAATGGTATACAGGGTCATGCAAAGAATTGGATACATGGCCGTCTATAAATTATAATTTCTGGAAATGTGATTTCAGCTGTTTTAAGTGTGTTTTAGTTTGAATTAAATTTTAACTAAACGGTGGCGTGTAATGAAGGTTCTAGGTCAACTACAGGGTTGTACAAAAGTATTAAAGTATGTTTCCATATATTAGTATAAATTGCTGAAAGAGAGTTTCAACCTGTTATGCGTTTTCTTGCTAAACTAAATTATCCCATTATATAATATATATATGAACCTACAGATCAAATACAGGGCTGTTCAAAAGAATTGGAAAACCTATTTAGCTATGGCCAGTAACTGCGGAAATGAGTTTTTCAAATGTTTTATGCGTTTTCTAAAATGTTTACTTAGTTCTCTTATTCACCTTATTTCCCTAAATAACGAAGTTTTTTAAAGCATTCGGGAAGTGTTGGAAAGTGTTTTATAATCTATGCTTAACGCATGATTTTTCTTATTTGTTTTTTCTATTTTCCAGATCAGTCTTTTCCTATAGAACATACCAAATCTATTTAAGCTCATATTCACAAAATACAATTTACACGGAAATAAAAAATTTAAATAAATATGGCTTACGTCGTATTTAATAAAGCAAAGATTAATCACAACCACAACACCTTAAAATCTTATACATTCTTAATATCAAGCTTGAACTCAAGATCAAGCTTAGAACTTAATAAAAAAAGATGTCAGTTGACAAACATTGTTTTTTAAGTGGAAAAATTAAAACTATTTTAGAAGAATAGGACTCCAAAATAGCTATATTTTGCTAAAAAGTACGGTAAAAAGATACGAATTTATATCTCAAACAAAACTTAATTTTAAAATTGTCCATTTTAAAATTCATCACAATATTAATACTTGGAAATTTTTCCACAAAGAAATATTCGGTTTGCATACAATATTTCAAATGAAATTCAAATTTCAAATAAATTGCTTAAAAGGCGCAAAGGCCAACATAGTGAAAAATATCCACGCCGGGACTCGATCCCGGGTCATCAGTATAGCGCACTCACATTCTACCGACTAAACCACATGGAACGATACCCAGCCTGGAAATTTTCTCCCTATTACATGTTGGCAAGTCTACAAACGTAGCACAAGATGGAATATTTATCGTGAGCCACCGTCATGGGGCAAACACGAAACTTAATTAAATCCAGCTTCGATTGAAACTATATTAATACTTGGAAAATTTTCCAGAGAGAAACATTTGCCTTGCATACAGTATTTCAAATGAAAATCAAATTTCAAATTAAAATTGCCTTTTACACTATTAATTTGAAATTTGATTTTCATTTGAAATATTGTATGCAAGGCGAATGGTTCTATCAGAAAAAAAATTTTCCAAGTATTAATATAGTTTCAATCGATGCTGGATTTAATTAAGTTTCGTGTTTGCGACATGTCGGTGGCTGACGATAAATATTGCATCTTGTGCTGCGTTTGTAGCCTTGCCAACATGTAATAGTGAGAAATTTTCCAGGCTGGGTATCGTTCCGTGTGGTTTAGTCGGTAGAATGTAAGTGCGCTATACTGATGGCCTGGGTTCGAGTTCCAGCATGGAATCTTTTTCACTAGTTCGCCTTTGCGCCTTTTAAGCAATTAATTTGAAATTTGATTTTCATTTGAAATCATCACAGAGTTTATGACAAGCTCGTCACAAATGACACATATTTCACAAATTGGTCACAGTGTGACTTCAAAACATTGTCACTTTCGTCACAGGTTCATCACAAAGTTAATGCCAAAATAGTCACAAATGACACACTTTTCACAAATTAGTCACACCGTGACTTCACAGAGTGGTCACAATGTGACGTCACAAACGACCTCTAAAACGGCCATAACGACCTCGCATTCTAGTCACTGTGACGTCACATCCACGTCACGTGACGTCACATCGACGGTCACAAAGTCACAGTGTGACTTCACAACGACGTCGCCGTGACGTCACCATGCCTTACGGGCATATAGGAATAATAATGCAAGATGATGTATAGTATATATGTGTTTCTAGATGTTTTCGTATAAACTGATTATTATATTTCTAAGTTATCGTACTTTTTATATAGCAACTACACTGCAAAAAATGATTGTCAAATTCACTGCATTTATTGCAGTAGATTGCAACGTAATATTTTCGTATGTAAAAACACCGCAAATATGACAGTAGATTTAACGAGTGTTTCTGATTTCAACATCCTTTCATCAGAACAACCAATTAGATCACATCGTTCATTTTACTGACCGGCGTCTGTGCCCACAAAGACATACAGCAGATACATTGTTTCGGGGCTCTAGGAGCTGAAAGGGGCACAGTTCTTACAATAAACACAGTATAATATTATTTTTTATATTTATTTTCTATGTGTACCATAATTTAAAAGAAAGAAAAAAAATGTCAATAAATTGGTCACCGAAGTCGGCTAGGTATTATTAAAGATTCGCATGCTTTTTATGGATCTCGAGAGTGTGTGTGCGGATAATGGGTGGTTGATTCTGGTCCCATCACGGCTCTCGGCGCCCTTGAATAACATGTCTTTCTTGTCGGAACTTGTTTGTAATACTTTTTATTTATTGCTAGATACTAATACAAGCTCTTTTCTTATAACACATGTTTGTTTGTTTTTTTAATCCTAATTGGAAAGGTATGAGTGATTAAAATCATAATTTTTTGGTATATTTTTTTACTCACAAACAAAATAATCAACTGCCACCACTTTTAGCTAGAAGATTCTTATAAACAGACATTCCAGCTTTCTTCCGTCGTCATGCTTAAACAGAGGCCAAGAATTTCTTAAATCTCGCGTTGTAATACAACTAGAGTAGGGTTCCCTTGGGTATAAACTTCTCCTTGCACAGTAGGAGGAGTTTGTGTTGGCACATTGGATTAGGGGTTCCGTTCTTTCACCAGATAATAATACAAGCTCTTTTATCATAACGATGTTTGTTTAATTTTAGGTAGCTTTCATTACAAAAAGCTACCTATTGCAACCGTTCGGAGGAAAGCGATTTCAAAAAATTTTGGTATATTTTCATCGATCATGACCCCCGGACCCCGAAACCACCCCCCGTTCAAAATTGTCATATATATATATCCATATATATACATATATATCCATGTATATATATATATCTGACATTTGTCACACTGTAACTCTCGTATTTATGAACCGATTTGGATGTAATTCGGTGTGTACATAGTACATACCAATGTCTCGACCGAGTTCGTTGGCCAGCTTCATCCGCCATTTTGTTTCAAAATAGCGGTCATTTAAATTTTTTTTAATTTAAAATTTGAAATGTGGTACCAAAAAATTGAAAATGGAAAAATAATTTTTTTCTTATGTATTTGACCTTTGTACAAAGATTCCGGAGCAGTTTTTGTTTCGTCTATATCTTAAAAAATGGCTGAGTTGTAGCATTTTGAATTTCTAGCGTGGCTGACATTTTGAAACGTCCTGAATTTTGTCACGCGATAAAAGGCGTATTTATGAACCGATTTGGATGTAACTTCGTTTATACATAGTACATACAATGTCTAGACCGAGTTCGTTGGCCAGCTTCATCCGCCATCTTGTTTAAAAATTGCGGCCATTTAAATTTTTAAGAAAAATTTAAATTTGAAATGTGGTACCAAAAAATTGAAAATTGAAAAAATATTTTTTACTTATGTGTTTGACCTTGATAAAAAGATTCGGGAGCAGTTTCTGTTTCGTCTATATCTTAAAAAATGGTTGAGTTATTGCATTTTGAATTTCTAGCGTGGCTGACATTTTGAAACGTCCTGATTTTTGTCACGTGATAACGGGCGTATTTATGAACCGATTTCGATGTACCTTGGTGTGTACATAGTACATACAAATATCTCGACCGAGTTCGTTGTCCAGCTTCATCCGCCATCTTGTTCCAAAATGGCGGCCATTTAAAAAATTAAAAAATATTTTAAATTTAAAATGAGATACCAAAAAATTGGAAAATGAAAAAGATTTTTTACGTATGTGTTTGACCTTAATACAAAGATTCCGGAACAGTTTTTGTTTCGTCTATATCTAAAAAAATTTGCTGAGTTAGAGCATTTTGAATTTCTATTGTGGCTGACATTTTAAAACGACCTGATTTTTGTCACGCGATATCAGACGTATTTATGAACCGATTTGGATGTAACTTGGTCCGTACATAGTACATACCAATGTCTCGACCGAGTTCGTTGGCCAGCTTCATTCGCAATCTTGTTTCAAAAGGGTTGCCTTTTAAAAAAAATTTAATTTAAAATTTAAAATGAGGTATTAAAAAATTGGAAAATGAAAATATTTTTTTATGTGTTTGGCCTTGATACAAAGATTCCGGAGCAGTTTTTGTTTCTGAAAATTTTGTTCTTTCGTTTATATCTTAAAAAATGGTTGAATTATAGCACTTTGAATTTCTAGCATGGCTAACATTTTGAAACGATCTTGTATTTGTCACGCGATAACACACGTATTTGCCTATTTCGATGTAAGAAGGCATGTGGATAATATACATCAATATCTCCACGAAGTTCGCTGGCCTGCTTTATCAGCCATATTGTTTCAAAATGGCGGCCATTAAATTTTAAAAAATTATATTTAAAGTGAGGTGCAAAAAAAATAGAAATTGAAAAAGGTTTCTTTCTTAAGTATTTGACCTTTATATAAGGATTCAGGAGCATTTTTGTTTGTCTTAAAAAATGGCTCAGATATAGCAATTTCAATATCTAATGTGGGTGACATTTTGAAAAATCTGATTTTTTGCTGCGAAAGCACTCTTATATATCAATCGATTCCGATGTGAGTGAGGATATGCACAGCAAATACTAAGGTCTCGACCAAGTTCACTGGTTAGCCTCATCCACCATGTTGTCTTAAAATGGCAGGCGCTTTAAGAAATCGCCGAATTTGGCAGCCAAATATAAGTTACTTTAAATAAAAGCTGCTTGGATAAAGCAGACTAATTTCGCGAAATTCTCATTCATTATGATTTAGTATTGATAAAAATTAGTATTGAATATCCTATATTCGGTTTCCACTAAATTGAGCTTCGTGTGTTTGAATAATATAAGTTGGCTTTTTTTAAAATAAGGAATATGAAAGCTACCTCTTCCTCCTAGCACTGGCCGGAAGGACTTTTTTTAATTCTCAAAGTGCGTGGCTGTCACCTACTCTGCCTTTTATATTATTTTTATACTGCTTTTTTAGATATTTTATTTTTTATTATAAAAATAATACTAGTTTCAAAAGTGGGGTATTCGTTTTGAATTAGACACACATATATGTATATATATCTACAATAACAATAATAAACTTATATATCAAAATAATGGAACTTTTAAAACCTTTCTTTAGTGGATCTTTCCTTATGTAAGTGGAATACATGATTTTTAAGGCAGGAAGCTTTGAAATTTTTTACTTGCTCTCAAATTTTCACCAGCATTACAATAATGTCTTACAAAATTTCTAACAAACTAAAAATATAAATCGATTTTGATGGAAAAGTATGAGAGATTAAAATCATAATTTTGTGGTATATTTTTTTTTACTCACAAACAAAAAAATCAACTGCCACCACTTTTAGCTAGAAGATTCTTATAAACAAATATTCCAGCTTGCTTCTATCGTCATGCTCAAACAGAGGCCAGGAATTCCTTAAATCTCGAATTGTAATAAAGCGAGAGTAGGGTTCCATTGGGTATAAACTTCTCCTTGCACAGTAGGAGGAGAATGTGTTGGCCCGTTGGACTAGGGGTGCCGTTCTTTCACCTGAATGGGGTGTAACTAAAAATTAGGTGTCCTGCAGGTAAAATCTCAAATCCTTCAGTATTTTTTACGGAGATTTTGCCGCTATTAATCACATAATTCTTTTAGTTCTTTTACGGAGAGTTTGCTGTTAAAATTACAGCATTTATGGTGGTAATTTATACGGAAATATGGCTGTGAAATTTACTACAATTATAACCAACATTGCTGCCAGCAGTTTTTGCCGTAAATTTAACGGAATTTTTTTTACAGTGTAGCAGACTTCACCCGCTACGCAGGTTGGTTTCTCCTAACGAAACTTTAATCAAACGAAATATATCGATGAATTTGATCCCCAGTTTTATAGCATTAAATACATTTACCTCCAATGTGCCTTCGTATTTCTGAAAACAATATGAACGCCATTACGATTTTATATTTTGACAAAATTTGGACTGTTAAGGAGCAAATCTTTTAGTCGATCATTTACAATAGAATATGGAAAAGAACAGTAGAACAATATGTATATATTAGAATCATCCCCGAAATTTTAAGAAAAGCAAATCTCATCAAAGTCTGTCCAGTAGATCCTTTTAATAAGGTTAATCTTTCATAATCGGGTTCACCTGATTAGAGAACTTTCGACTATAATTGTATAGCAAATCAATGTAGAATGGTATCATAAAACACATATTAAAACATTTCCTGAAACATTATCTAACAGAGACTGCTAATTCCATCGAAATTAACTCAGTGGAACCTTTTAGAAAGGCTAATCTTTCATAATATGGTTCACTGATTAACCCTTAAATGCCTGGTGTTGCTTTTCGGCAACATACCCAATTTAGGATCTAAAAAAATATGATTCTAATGGTATTTACCATTAGAATAATATTGAAGCTATAATGCCTAATGTTGCCAATAAAATGCATTCTGAAGATATTATTAAATTGATTTTCAACATGTAAATGGCGACACTTGTACTGTTTAAGAATAAAGATAAATTTATTTTTTCAATTGTTGCTACTTATTGTTTTTGTTTTGTTTGGAAGCTTGCGAAATACCCTATTTTGACCTGCAGTGAGCAAGTAAAATATATTTCTTATTATAGCTCCTAACATTCTTGTGTGTTTAATATTATAGAATTTTATGAAGGGAAATTATTTTTTCAATTAAACACCAGTATTGCCGATTAGTAACAAACTGTTTTTTAGCCGTAAACTATACTTAAAAATAAATATGATTTTTTAAAGTATTTTTCCATGATTTATTTAAAAAATAAAAGTCGAAAAACATTATTAAAATGATTTTTGAAAAATTAGGCATTTAAGGGTTAAAGAACTTTCGAACATAATCATGTAACTAAGCAACGTGGAATGATATATGTTACATAATTAAACTATTCTTTAAAAAATATCTAACTAACAATGCAAGTCTTCTCAAAATCCATTCAGAAGTAGTAAACACTGCTGGCAACATTGCTGCCGTAAATTTAACGGAATTTTTTTACAGTGTAGCAGCCTTCACCTGCTACGCAGGTCGGTTTCTCCTAACGAAACTTTAATCAAACGAAATATATCGATGAATTTGATCCTCAGTTTTATAGCATTAAATACATTTACCTCCAATGTGCTTTCGCATTTCTGAAAACAACATGAACGCCATTACAATTTGTATTTTGACAAAATTTGGACTGTTAAGGAGCAAATCTTTTAGTCGATCATTTACAATAGAATATGGAAAAGAACAGTAGAAAAATATGTATATATTAGAATCATCCCCGAAAATTTAAAAAAGCAAATCTCATCAAAATCTGTCCAGTATATCCTTTTAATAAGGTTAATCTTTCACAATCGGGTTCACTTGATTAGAGAACTTTCGCCTATACTTTTATAGCAAATCAATGTAGAATGGTATCATAAGACACATATTAAAACATTTCCTGAAACATTATCTAACAGAAAGTGCTAATTCCATCGAAATTAACTCAGTGGAATCTTTTAAGAAGGCTAATCTTTCATATTATGGTTCACTGATTAAAGAACTTTCGACATAATCCTATAACTAAACAACGTGGAATGATATATGTTATATAAATAAACCTTTCTTTAAAAATTATCTAACTAACAATGCAGGTCTCAAAATCCATTCAGAAGATCTCTAGCTAAAAGTAGTCGGACAGAGATTCCTCTTTGTATTTTTATATGTAATAGATAATTAAATTTATCTTGCATAATCGCGTTAACGTTATTATAAAAATTACAGGGATGTAGTGTAGACCACACGCCATATATCTTCTGAATTTTTTAGAAACTCTGCATACTCTCCATAACTATAACACATACACTCTCTAGTGCATTCCCTCTGCCTATAGCGTTTATCCTCCGTTTTTTAAGCTACACCACTGAGTACTTTCTCCATAGCTCCATAACTAAAAATGTGGAATGTTATGATAAATATTGAAACAATCCCTGAAATATTATCTAACTGTGCAACTCCAATCAAATTACGTTCGGTAGAACTTTAAATAAAAGTAATCTTTCATAATCGGGTTCACCTAATTTTGGAACTTTCTCTTGTAGCTGTATAACTAAGCAACGTAAAAGAATGTGTTCTGCATTGAAACGTTTCTAAAACAAATTACCTAACTAACACAGTATGTTTTACAAAAATCTGTTAAGTAGAATCTGAGTTATAATCAAACAGAATGATCTACGAATTTGCGTTTTATATTTATTGTAAGATGATGATGTGATTTTCTGTAATTTGATTTGTTGTCAAGATTTTGCTTCAGAAAAAGCTATCCAGAAGAAAACTTCGCTACAGAGAAGTACCACCGATGCAAGAACTACCAACCATCCGCAAAAAACTATCGAACCAACAGTGTAAGTCCCATCAAAATACAACCAGCAGAAGTTAAATTATAAACGACAGGAAGTAAATGCAAATGTACATTTTATATAATTATAAAAGATGTAGCATTCATAATTGCGTTCATCTTCCTCTATCAGTTTTCCGATAGCTCTATAACTAAGCAACATACCGGGTGTCCTAAAAAGGACTGACGGATTTTAAAATTCAATAACTTGCAAACGGTGACAGATATTTAAAAAAAAATCTTGCAGGAGGGTTATGCATAAGGTCAAAAGTTTTTTTACAGTGATTTTCAATTTTAGTTCGAATTACAAACAATAGATGGCACTGCGATCAATAGACGCTAAATTCAGGCTCGATTTTTGGTACTTCGGAACCTACTCAATACATTTTAACCTCCTTTTTCAGCATGGAAGAAGAGAAAGGCCACAAAATAGAGCCTGTATTTAGCGCCTATACCTTACAGTGCCATCTATTGTTTGTAATTCGAATAAAAATCGAAAATCACTGTAAAAAAAACTTTTGACCTTATGCATAACCCTCCTGCAAGAATTTTTAAATATCTGTCAACGTTTGCAAGTTATTGAACTTTAAAATCAGTCAGTCCTTTTTAGGACACCCGGTATAATGAAATGTTATATACTAAAAGCATTCCTGGAAAATCATGCAACAGTGCTACTTCCATCAAAATCTGTTCAGTAGAATTTTTTTTAAGGCTAAACTTTAATAATCAGGTTTACTTATTTTTCTTCTTTTTCCTGTACGTCGTATAACTAAGCAACAAAGAACAATGTGTATACTCTAAAACTTTTTCAAAACATTAACGAACTAATAGTGTTGTATCCTATCAAAATATTATAAACAAACGTAATTAAATGTAAATTTCCGTTTTAAATATATAATACACCATGATGGTATGATTTTCTGCCATAGAATTCATCGTGAAGTTTTCGCTTCAAACGTAAAGGATGTTTTCAACATTTTAGCTAATACGCCGATTAGCGAGGTATCCGAATACGGAAGATTAGCCGATGAACAACTATCCAAAGAAAGGTGGCCCCACCAGTGGCCGAGAGGTTCTGCTCTCGAAGCTGGTAGACGGGAGGTGCTGGGTTCGATCCCAATCGCGCCCGTCGGCCTAATCGTTCGGAGTTTTCGTGGTTTTCTTCGAGCCGTGGATCTTCCATGCGTTAATACGGATTAGGTTCCCTTAGAAAGACCCCCACGGAGGGCACTCCCCCCGGGCCTATATCCCTCGTGCAGATAATTGGCCGTCAAAAATCAACCCAACCCAACCCAAAGAAAGGTGAATATATTGCTTTTATGTTATCCGCGAGCAGGTAATAAATTAAGAAAGATCGTTTCCATAAAATATTCTTATTTTATTATTTTCGTTTGAAATATAATCCTTTCACTCATTTCATTCAAAATGCATGCATTTAAAATGCAACTTACACTAATTACATTTAAAAAACTGAAAAGAAATAGAACAGAGCAGTAAATAATTCCATGACTGACTCGGAAATAGTTCCGTATCCTGTTATGGTTTTCGCGATTCGCAAAGGAATACAATATAGCGCAAAAAGTCCTTTTTAGCATCTTACCAAATTTTACAAGATGGCGGAAAAACATGGTTTTTAAATTTTTATAAACATGTTATTACGTGTGTTTCAAAATTCGCCTTATCCAAAAAAAAAAAAAAAAAAAAAAAAAAAAACTTCAGATATGCTTTTGATTTCCCATCCTGACGAGAACAATAACCATTTTTCCAAATGGTTAAAAAGCAATTTAACAAATTACAACGACCATTTGGAAAATTATTTTTTCAAAGACTAAAATTTAAGACATAAAAAATCGCACGGAGTTGACCATACATTACGTACGCCATGAATTAAACATTAATAGTGTTATTACACGTAAAAATTCCAAGTGACAAAAATCGTCTGCGACTCGTATTTGGTGTGAAACATTTATATGTATTCATTCCTGTCCTATTTATCTTTTTTTTTTTTAATTGGCTTATTCCATTTTTTTTTTTTTTTTTTTTTTTTTTTTTTGCACGTGAAAATCTTACAAATTATAATTAACTCTTTGGCAGAAATTGTTATTCATTTTATTTCATTTTAATTATTTATTATCCACCTGAAACTTACGTATTATCCAAGCATTTTATTGGCTGTTCGGGAAAAGGCTTTTTCATCGTATGATTTCCAAGAAATCTGACTACCAATTTTAAATGAAATTTCATTCTTAAACATCTAAACATCCGACAATATTACTTTTTACACCGACGAATAGAGAAAGAAATGTACTTTTAAATACAATTTGTTTGAAAGCTTTATCTAAATTTGTTTCTGGGTTATTAATTTTTTTGTCATAGTGGCAACAGAAGGTATCCATCTCTGTTGAAAGTAAAGGGAAATACAGATTACTGTATAGACCAATCAAAAAACGAATAAAATGCGGATTAAACCAATAAAAAACTTTCAGATATGCTTTTGATTTTCTATCCTGACGAGAACAATAACCATTTTTCCAAATGGTTAAAAAAAGGAAAAGAAAAGAAAAGAAAAATAAATAAAATAAATAAATAAATCGTTTTATCTCCATCAATCTATTCTACTGGTAAACCTAAACAGAAAAAAAAACCACTAAAATTTTCAAAAAACTAGTTTTATAGCGTATTTCTGGCATTGTAAAATCTTGCTTCGCAATGAAAACCAATGGACGCAGGTAGGTGTTTCGCGATTTCCCAAAATTTGATTTGCTGAATAAGGCAGCTTTGAAACTCACGTCCTCGTATATTTTTATATTATACACATTATATTTGCAATATATATATATATATATATATATATTGTGTAAGCAATTACATATAGATATACATATACATATACAGGGTGCAATATGTTATCTATCGCCGACCTTTCATTTCTAAACCGTTGGTCCTAGAGATATAGTTCCAATTACAAAAACGTTTCAAATGAGGTAAATATTCATGTTGTGGCATTATTTAAAGTAAAAAATTAATTTTATAAAAATTACAAAAACTAACTTTTTATACGGTCCCCCAGCTCCTATAGTTATATTTAGTAAATAGCGTACTACAAATAGCGTAAAAATCTGTACTACAAAAATTAACACAGTTTAAATTTCAAAATTTGAGATCTTTGTACATAATTTTGTCTTTCATTGAAGGATCAGTTATAAGATGAATTAAAGTAACTCGAGATCAAAATCAGAGTGCAATGCCCTTTTTATGGCGAAACCTCCTTTAGCCGGTATCGTCGGTACGTTTCAACGTTGTTCGACCCATAAAAGTTAGCTCAAGTTTTAGATGAAATAATCCTATTTCGTGATTCCCCGATTTCGCAATACTGGCTAAAGATGGTTTCGCCGTAAAAAGGACATTTTACCCTGATTTTGATCTCGAATTACTTTAATTCTTCTTTTAACTGATCCCTCAATGAAAGTCAAAATCATGTTCAAAAATCTGAAACTTTGAAATTTAATAACTGTGTCAATTTTTCTAGTACAGGTGACAAGGTTTTTGTATTATATCTGTTATGGTATGTGTGAACTTTTTTTTAAATAGAACTATTGGGACTGGGGGACCGTATAAAAAGTTAGTTTTCATATTTTTTATAAAATTGATTTTTTTACTTTAAATAATGTCACAACATGAATATTTGCCTCATTTGAAACGTTTTTGTAATTGGAACTACATGTCTAAGACCAACAGTTGAGAAATTAAAGGTCAGCGATAGATAACATATTGCACCCTGTATAATGACATTTTGTATACACGTATAAATAAATAACATATGCTTATAAATACATACATAACTACGTATGGATTACTTAATAATTAACACAATTTGCATAACTATAGACATACACACATTATAATTTTATTAAAAACAATTAAAATATAATTAAAATATATATAAACGTTTCGGCTATTTTCATAGCCCTCATTAATAAACGAGCAGAGTCACAAAACAGCAAGAGCCACAGCAAACGAAAAAACAGTTAAAATCAAGGTCTAAGCATGATAAAATAATCAGCAGGAACCTGGGTTGCTTCGTTGATTGGCGATTCAGCTAAAACAGTCCTCCAACCCTCAAGGAAGACATGGCTAAAATATACGGGGCAATTGGCTTCCACAATTCGTGCACTCTGAAAATCGGGGACATGATCGAACTCAAGTGCATGTGCAACCAATCTTGTCTGACATCAGATTGTTTCGTTTTTCAGGATACGTTTTATAAACAGTTAAAAGGAACTGCAATGGGCCCTCCCCTGTCCGTGAGAGTAGCAGAGATTGTTATGCAGTATTTGGAGAAAGATATTATTTTTGGCTTGGGTAATAAGATTAAGTTTTGGAGGCGGTACGTAGATGATGTTTTTATAATTGCTGAAGAAGATAAACTTGTGAAGATTTTAAACAAAGCGAATTCCTTTTCCTCTTCAATCCAGTTCATGATAGAGTTTGAAAATAAGAGGTCACTCCCTTTCCTTGATGTTTTGCTCCAGAGAGAAATTGTTAATAATATTCCTATTTTGAAAATGTCTGTTTACAGAAAAAGTACTTCCTCCGGGCAATTAAATTTTAAATCCAATAGCCCACTTTCACATAAAATTGCAGCCGTCAGATCCTTGCACAACAGAGCCATGAGATTTTGCAGTGACAGAATTAGTTTTGATAATGAAATTGGTAAGATAATGATTGATTTACTTCTCAAAGACTATCCATGTCGTTGGTGTCTTAGAGTTATTTTGGAACTTACGAGCAAATCAGATCAGTATCCCACTCCTTACCAGCGTGTCAATCATATAGCAATTATATCTTTGCCTTATTACAGTAATTTTTCGGAGAAAATTTCAGACGTACACAAGGATATTAATGTTAGGACAGCCCATGTTTCTTTGAACCGCATTGGTAATTTTTTCAGTAGTTTTAAACATAAATATTCGAATTTGACCTGAATGGTGTCGTCTATGAAATTCCTTGTAAAGGTTGCAACCCGATTTACATTGGAGAGACTGGACGCTCATTAAATGCTAGACTCAAGGAGCATAAAAATTCTTTTAATAAACGTACTCTGAATTCAATATTAGTTGCACATGCACTTGAGTTCGTTCATGTCCCCGATTTTGATAGTGCACGAATTGTGGAAGCTAATTGCCCCGTATATTTTAGCCCTGTCTTCCTTGAGGGTTGGAGGACTGTTTTAGCTGAATCTCCAATCAACGAAGCAACCCAGGTTCCTGCTGATTGTTTTATCCTACTTAGACCGTGATTTTAACTGTTATTTCGTTTGCTGTGGCTCTTGCTGTTTTGTCACTCTGCTTGTTTACTGATGAGTGCTATGAAAACAGCCGAAATGTTTATATATTTTTAATTATATTTTAATTGTTTTAATAAAATTTTAATGTGTGTATGTCTGTAGTTATGAAAATTGTGTTAATATATGCTTATATATATATTTATAATTTTATATTATTTCAGATTTTATATATTAATTATACATACGAAATTAAAAAATAACATATTAATAAGGTTAATGTTATATACATCTTAAAACATGTATAAATGTACAAAAAATATATTTACATAATACTACATCTACAGTAAAATATCGTTTAATAAAAAGCAGGTAATTTTTTTTAATTTATAAAGTTTATAATAAAACATATATGTATGTAAAATTACTACTTATCCA
Organism: Maratus speciosus; assembly: GCA_963932465.1. Classification (NCBI taxonomy): domain Eukaryota; kingdom Metazoa; phylum Arthropoda; class Arachnida; order Araneae; family Salticidae; genus Maratus; species Maratus speciosus. The sequence goes on along the minus strand of OZ010795.1, from coordinate 48,480,755 downwards.
CCAGTAGCATTCATGTAATAAAAAAAGTAATTCCAAATGCTGAAGATCGCAACAACAGCATCGAAACATTTATCGCCAAAAATCACAGATCAGGATATGTAACTCTTACCCACAACTCAAAACAAAGAACTGTTTTTAATTTTCAAGTGCGAAGTGTATCTACTGCTGCTGTCAGTTTGAGAAAGGCTATTGGCGAGACTTGCGCATGGCTGACATAAATGTACCTATTTTTTTCTTCTTATCCAGGAACAAATGATAAATCGCCAAATATTATTTTAATTCCAATTTCTTCCATTAAAATTTTTCTTTAAGTCGTACAAACATTGCTTTCATATTTAAATGTTTACGTTTTATAATGTTAATTTCTTATTGAATATCTTTATTTTATTTTTAATAAAATCAGTAACATTTCTTTTTCTTTTTTTACAAGGCATTTTTGTATTTTTATTTCCACCTATATAGCCGTTTTCATTCTTTCATCAAGAAAATTAAAGAAAAGATTTAACAAACTAAGCTGAAAAATGCTATAAAAGAGATAAAATACCATTATTTAGATTAACGCACGTTTCAACTTTTTCAAAATCATTCTTGATAGAAATATTTTTGCAAAGATTTTTAAGAACAAGAACTTGGTAAATATTGTCACGGGACCTCATGCATAATTAAAATCAGTGCAAACATAAAATAAAAAGGGATTGGAGGGTAGATTAATTATTACTAAACCTACATACCATCTATTTCAAAATATTAGGTAACTCAGTGGACACTGCGCCATTGCAAATATTCCCGATGCCTAAAAATATATGTATTGATTCCCAGATAGTGGAAGGTAAATCAAATCTTGATGGATAAATTATTCTGGGTTTTTTTATCGATCTGTAAAGGTTCTTTGCTGCATAATCTGGCCAAAGCTGTTGTTCGCTTGTTGTATTCGATGTCTGCTATGTGTTCTTTGATTCCAGTTTGAAGTTTTCTGATTGTCATACCTATATAAAATTGCATTCTTGCATTTTCTATGGTGAAAGTTATTTCATATACTCCTGATAACTGGTTCGTTTCAATGGGATTTTTTTTCTTGCACATTATATATATTTTAAATTTCATGGAAGGTTTTGTAACAAGGTAGATAATGAATTTATTGAGTCCATAATCATCAAGTTTCGGAAGATATACGTGCCTGATATTTAAAATACTACTGCTCCTGAACAGAATAATCGCTATTTAAAATGTCATATATTTTTACTGTATAAAGAAAATTTGAAAACAATGGAAATGAAAATACCAGAAACTTTTAACTGTGCATCTCCGGTATACAACATTCCAAACCCTTCTAGTTTCAAGGAGAAACAGAACAATTTTAATGCATTCGATTGTTCAAGTATACAATCAGATATTTTTAAATTATGAACACGGCAAGACACTGTGCACAGCATGATAGAGGGGTTTAGATTTTAGTTTTGGCACGTGGTTATTTGAATAGTGACATGAAACTGTTCTGGTACATTTATAGATTTAAAAGTCGTTGGAAAGTATTCTTTATCGAACAAATAATCCTTACGACAGTTTGTGCATTTTTCGAATAACATATTGAACCATTTACCATAAAACATGTTAGATGACGATTATGAAAATGAAATCAGATAAATATTCAAAATTATTACAAATTATTCAAAATAATTTTTTTTCATTTAAATTGTCTGCATCCAGTAAAATTATGGGTTCATTAAATATTGTTTTATTTCAGCTTTGTATTTCTATGGGCTCATAATTAATCATGCATGAAAATTATATATATATATATATATATATATATATTTAGTAAGCAAAATACTTGTTACCAAGTGACAATGGGGCAGATAAAAAAGCTACACATTTTTATTCATATTGCTTCTACATATGTTGCAGTCACCTAATTTTTATTATTTAATTAATAAATCAAAACGCGTTATAGGTTTCCAAAACACTGCAAAAAACAAAATTTACAATAATAATAAATCCAGAGTTGTACGATGATTCTTTTTAGTTTATCTATTCATTTTCAAAAAACGTTTATCTGTAAATATATATATGTATATATAAGTCCTTCTATAATCCAAGATTATCTAAAGAGAAAAAATATATTCTATTTTTTAATTATTTAGTTTTTCATACCGATAAAGATACATGACTTGTATTAATATTCATATATCTATCTGCAATCCTACATACATCTTTATTCATATACACTGGTGTGCAAAAATTAAGGACGAAGCAGATAAATGAAAATCCGAACAAGGCAACAAACTGGACTGTTTAAATAATTTTCATCACTTGTCCCATATTTTCATATCTTGGAGATCTTATGGTAATGGTATTATTTCGGCCGATGTGGAAAAATGCTGCACAATGATACATTCAAAAAACCATCTCGTCCTGAGTTTTTGCACACCAGTGTATGTATGTTATATATGTCACATATACTTCTGTAATACCTATACATTTTCATGAATTTAGCATCAGACATACTATGCAATCTTCTATGTATATTTATTGGGGGATAAAGTAAGCTATATGTAACTTTGCTTCTAAACCTCTCAATAGAACTTATTTAAGTATAAAAAATATTTAAGTATAACCAAATGAAAATATTTATGTTATATTTATTTACCTGTTCAGTTCAATACTTTCAATATACAGGGTTTGGACAAAAATATGGAAACACCTAAAAAAACACATTACCTGAAAATCCCTCCTTACGCAGTTTCATTCTTATTGTTTTGGTGCTGACAGGCTTTATGAGTTCGACATTTAGTTCAGCAGTGACGTTTAAAGCTGTCGCCTTCTTATTTTTCGTTACAATCAACTTTAATGACAGTCTGTCACGATCATCCAACTCACACTTTTGTCCGCATTGTAACTTAACGGATGATGCTTCTCGCTTTTCCTGTATGCTGTATAAATCTTCGGTACGATGCCTTTTGAAACATGAAAAACTTCGGCTACCTTGATAACGGAAGCATCCACCATACGAGCACCAACAACTTGTCCAAGTTCAAAATCACTTACCTCAGACGCAAAGCAATCAAAATTACACAGAACATTGTTCTGGCAAAGACTGATACTTGCAACGTAGTGAGGGCATTGTGCAGGCGGCGTTAGTTCGAAAATACAACAGCGCCACCCACAGGATTGGGTAGAATCAACATTTACGTTCAAGCATACATTTCACGAGGTGTTTCCATATTTTTGTCCAACCCCTGTACATACATTTGTGTAAATCATAACTACTGAAGCAATAGGCTATCTCTTTAAATATTGGTCCTAGCCACATACATCCAATTGCAAAATTCCATAAAAAAGGGCAAAATTTGAAGAGAAAAGTTGCAGCTCCTTGGGGTGTCTATTTGAGAAAATATGAAAATTAAATTTTTATATGGTCCCCGTAGGATAAAATTTCCAATTAGGAAATTTTTCCTTATCCATTCCCGAATTAAACAAAAAACATTCCATCTTGATATCCAGAAAACTCAGAGAGATAAGACCGTTTTAATAATTCGTGAGGTTTCAAGGAATCAGACACAAATTGAAATGCGTGTAATTCAAGAAAGAATGTTATTGTAACTTGTCCGGAAAACTTTTTTTCATATAGAGTTAGTTTATATAGAGTTTTTTTATATAGAGAATTTTGAACTTTTCTGTGGTGATTAACCATATAATTTGTAAACAGAATCACATCATAAGACTTCTTACAATTTTTTTTTTTAATTCAAAAATTTCAGAGTAATTTTAAATTATTATAACGCGAAACATTATTTGTCAAATTGAACTTTTTTCTTTTAATTAAAAAGAAATATATAAGTTTTAATTTTGATTCAGCATTAAAAATTTAAATTATTTAAATTAGCAGTTTAAAAAATATGCAACGTACATTAAACAAATCATACTTTGAAAAGTTTTTTTTAATTTGACGAATTAAAATTTATGTAAAATATTTGAAAATGTATATTCCAAGTTTGAACTATTTATCTTTAACGATTATTGACTTATATCAGCTTGAGAAATGCCGAAAAAAAAACTATGATGCAGAAAAATGCATTTAAAGTTTATATGGAATAGGGAAGTCTTGCTATGGATTAAATCTATTAGATTTACTGTTGTTTTAGCCGCAAGATTAATATCTGTATGTGGGAACCAAACTATCGTGTCCAAAATTCACAAATTTTATGTGATTAGCTTTTCATACTAAAGAAACTGTCCTCTTTCGAGCCAAACTGTCACTATACTTATATCATATGTTATTTGAGAGCTATTCTGTTTTATTACATTCTATGTCACAGATTATCTAGCAGAGTTATTTTCTTTCTTTTCCTTCTCATGAAAAATAAATGAAATGTGACTTTAGATAATTTGGTTCTCGGGTACAGATATTAAATTTCTTTAACGCATACTCTAGTCTCTCATACAATTCTATTATACAGCCAACGATACAAAATTTAAATTTATTAATTTATTAGAGGTATAAATTTCATTTAAGCACTTTTTTCGGGTCATAGATGGGTTTATTGATATTATGCGTAAGAAAACCATTTTCATTGGCGATACACTTAATTTTATTTATTTCATTATCTAGACAGACGTCAGTGCATATTTTAGATTTCTGCACAGGCCGAAATTTGTACGAATATTTCCCATTTTTCTTAAGATACAATTAAGATTATTTTAAAGAACACTAGATATATATTAATAAGAAAATTTTACAGTATATTTTAGATTACTATGTTTTCGCATGACAAAAACTTAGCTGCCAAATATCCCACTAATCCTTCGTAATATGTAGATTAATTTGAACAAGTCAAGGTAAGCTGGGGTAACTGGACCCACGAGGTAACTGGGCCATAGGCTATTTTATAAAAAACCGTTGATGTTTTTTAAGTTTTATCTTTTCTTAATATTGCACCCCCATCTCTACTTCTTAAAACAACGTGTGTCAACTCAATCATAACTCTGCCTTTGTTATGATAGGTTGCAAAAGATTTAGGTTTCGTTTTTGAAAAACAACGTCCATTTGGTTGAACTTCGGCTTTTATTAAAATACGGTAAATACTTTTATTAAACAATATTTTTTAATTTAAAGATTAGACACATAACTGCATTAATATTATGAGGTATCTATACATATTTACTTCATGTTTTGAATTTAAGGCCGGTGTTCCAGTTACCCCATAAATTTTTCAAGAATGGGATAACTGGGACATGTATCAGAGGTAACCGGACCATATGGAATCCATTTTACCCCAATATGTATAAATATCTTTTCAGTTTCTCTTACTATGGTAAATTAATTTCTCTATTGTTTTTTTGCTTGCAATAAAGAAAATTATATAATACCTTATTCAAATTACATAATAAAAATTAAAAAAAGCATGTTGCCAGATTTCTTAAGCGTGATATCTATAGCTCGAAATTTTATGATACAGATGAAGTGGCGTACATAAGGAAAAGTGAGATTATTAGAAAATTATCGAAACGAATAAAAAAATATGTTCTGTTTGATATAAAAATGCGGTGACATTCTCCACATGTTTATTGGACATATCAATCTTCCATTGTGGTAAATGAAAAAGAAAATGAGGTAATTAAGTACTGACGTATTGTTCATAGATTTATCTTGTTATTTTTCTCCCTTAAAATACCCATGTAAATTTTATACTTATTACGTATACTAAAGTACATAAATACTTACTTAATTTTTATGTTTTTTGTATAAATAAATCTAATATTTTTACTTTTAGTGCTTTTTTTAGACGCTTTGATAGTAAAGGTTTCGCTTACAACGTACTTTAGTTGATATATAATGTACATAATCTGCCTGGTTTAAAATTTTTTTAGTTGTTTGCACTTTTTCAAACAGGGCCTAATATTCAACATTTAAAAAGTCAAACGCATGTGGAACATGGACCCTCCTAAGGGCAACTGGGCCCATGAGGAAAGAAGGATGAAACTCTTTTTTTTTTTTTTTTTTTTAGATATTAAAATGTAAATTTGAACATTTCTGTCTGATAGACGGAACCTAACTGAACACATTTACAAAAGTTCAGACTTTAATTCAAATGAATATTAGCCTTTTGAAGTTGTTGAAATGCCTTAATCTCCAGCTTCACACTGTAAAATCATGGCCCAGTTGCCCCACGTAACCTTATACCTTTTAAAACAAGAAAATCTATTTCTTGAATCTTTCATTTAATTTAAAGATTTTCAGTCGAATTTATTCAATAGAATTTTTCAAAAGAGATTCTGGTTCGAAAGCATTAAACCTGGGTCAAATAAACACACTTATAACGGAAGATGGGAGCTTGGTATTTATTCAAAAAATGCGCAATAGCAACGTTAATGATTTTTTATACTCTCAGACTATTACATTTGAATAAAGATTTAATTACGTTTTCTGAATGTCGTTTGGAATAAATGAAAAATAGTTAGAAAATCATCGTAACTTTTGAAGCTGTTTAACATAAAGTAGATTCTTGAAAATTTTTGGTGTAATTTATTAAAATATAATTCCAATGATTCCGTTAACAGAAGTTTCATTATCACTATTACTATTTTTACAAAACTTTTTGCCTGCCGGACAGGTCATAAGAACAATAAAGACACGGCCCGGCCGTGCTGTTTACGGGCCTGACGCCAAGATCGAGCTCATGCAGACTTCTAGCATATTTCTCAGGCAAGTTTAACGTAAAAATCTATGCGCTGTTATTTTTTATCTAAAAGTTAAGGACTTTTAATAATGTTTATATTTGTGGTCGATCCGTAACTTGCATTTCAAATGAACTGAGAACGCGTCGCTCAGAGTTATGCTTAAGTGGTGTAAGTCACCCATTTTGGATTTTAATATATCTGTGAATTTTGCAGAAATCAAGATGGAATTTTTTTGTTTAATTCAGGAATGAATAAGGGAAATTTGAAATGACAATTTCTACAAAAAAGTAGAAATTCTCTAAAAATTAAAAAAAAATGCACTATTTTTTCCTTCAAATATGAAATTTATTTACTTACTTTGGCGGAATAATTAGAACGTAATGTACAGTCATGGAAAAAAAAGTAAACACCACCTACTAACTCCTCAACAAATTATTGTAGACGAAAGTTAGTAGTACCGAACGATTGGAAATAAAGTCTACTTTTAAATGACGTATATAAAATTTGCTTAGGGGGACATCTGCATATTAAAACGAATCCAAGCTTCATTTTTTTCAATAGCAATACCCAATCTTAACGAGATATTTCAAATCGTTGGTTCAAACTATGCCTATACCCCAAATTTCAAGTCATTTGAATGATAAGTTTTTGAATTATAAATATTCACAATTTAGTGCTTCTAATGTTAAATTACATTTTCATATTTTTATTTATATCTTCTGAAATTATGATCCTAATGTTCTAATTTTTTTTATGTGGCAATAATACTAATATACCCAAACATAAATACGTTGAATTTGCAATTGTTATAATTTTCTGATATGAATTACGAATTTTCAATTATGAAATTAATATTCGAAAAAATTATGAATTGCAACCTACAATTTTTTTGATGGATTCAGATTTATTAAATCCTGCTTTATAGAAATCCAAAATTTCACATTTTTCTTCCAAGTAGTTTTTAAATTATGCTTAAAAAACGGCAAAATGATGGTTTAAGGGGACTAAGTATTTTGAAATTTCTTATGCTATCCTGTAATCAGACAGGCTTAATTGACTGCTTAAGGTGCATTGATCAAGAAGGGAGCTCTCTCGGTTAACAATCGAGTACAGAACTTCAATTTGGATACAGCCCATAAAATACGCTCGTTTTTAAATAATCAATTTCTCGGGAACTTATGGTACGAATTGCATAAAAATTTGTTTTTAGACTAATTAAAGTGTGTAGAGTTCATTTATGCTGTCAGAATTATGTACTGCTATTGAAAAAAACAAAGTTATGGTTCGTTTAATATGTAGATGGCCTCCTAAGCAAATTTTATATACATAATTTAAAAGTAGACTTTATTTTCAATCGTTCGGTACCAGTAACTTTCTTCTACGATAATTTGTTGAGGAGTTAGTAGGAGGTGTTTACTTTTTTTTCCACGACTGTACCATAAAGAAACACAATAAATCCTATCTATTTTTCAGCCGTTTTATTTCCTAAATCTATGCATTATATAGCAAATAAACTAAATTTTCCTTGGTTTTTGTTTACTTAACCCATTTTTGCCAAGCGTCCTATTTTTGGGACGTTTCAAATTTTCATGAATAAGTATATTTTTTTTATCCTTTATAACATGAAAATTGTATGAAATAATTACTTATAAATGTCTTAATCTATTACTGAGAGATGACAGCATAAGGTTGATATTTATTTGTTTAAATGAAGGCTTTTTTCGGTGTTTATAAATTTTTTATTTTTGAAGATGGCGAAATGTAAAAAATAAGTTTATTTGTATTTTTTCTATGAAGGATCCAAATACGCAAGTCATAATCCTAGCTTGTAGATTTTTTTTAAATAGGTATTTTTTTTTAAATTGCGAAATTAAATGTTCAAGCCTGTTTTTTATGCATATTTGTAACGTCCAAAATATAGGGTTCTAGGAAAAAATGGGCACAAATTCTTGTTGGACATTTAGGAGACAATTATTTATGTAATGTATGTAAGATATTTATGAAATAAATTGTTTTTAAGTCATCAATACGATTATTCTTATTTTATTATTAATAATAGTTATAATGTTATTAGTCTCTGTAAAGAAATAAATATATATATATTTTTTTGTAGTTCATAAAAATACTAATTATAGTACACAATATAAAATTAAAAAACTTTTTAAATATAAATATAGACAAAACCTATAATTGTGAATATTATTCTGCTAAAAAAACTCATATGTAGTTCTTTTACATTTTATTAAATAAATGCAAAAAAATTTAAGTGTAAGTTTTTTTTAGTATATTTCCAGTTCATTTTGCAATATTTTAAAGTGATTTTACCAAAAAATTTTAAAAAACCAAAATTCAGGCACAAATGGGTTATTATCAAGTATTGTGTATTCCATGTTTGTAAAATTTCTAATCACGGTAGTTAAATAATTTTGTAACATATGAAATACATTACTTTCTTCTATCTTTACAGGTATTGTAGAAAGTATTGGATTCGTAAAAATTTTCGACGGATTTACACGTTTTAGAGATCAGAGATTCCGAAAAACATGTCTTTACAAAATGTCTGCCTGTGAGTCTGTCTGTCTGTCTGTGAGTCTGTCTGTCTGTATGTATGTATGTATGTATGTATGTATTTCTGTATGTGACACAAATTTTGTGGACACTCTATCTCAAGAAATAATGCACGGAATTTAATAAAAATATATTTTCAAGTAATCCCTAATATAAGTTGTTGCTGATTAGTTTTCGTTGTAAATCGCCCAACAGGTGGCGCTGCTATGCTGTATTTTTGCAATTTCTGCAATAGCTCTATCTCAAGAACTAATGCACGGATTTTCATCAAACTTCAGATTCAGTTATTCCTTGATATGAGTTGGTGCTGGTAACGTTTTGGTGTAAATTGCGCAACAAATAGCGCTGCTATTCAGCATTTTGCAGCATTTACAAGATTTTCGTAATAATGCACGAATATACATAATAATCTCCAGAAATAATGCACGGATTTTCATCAAACTTCAGATCCTTGACATGAATTAACATTTTGCACCTTTTGGTGCAAATCGCTCTACAGGTGGCGCTGCTATGCTGCATTTTTGTGATTTCCGCAATAACTCTATCTCAAGAACTAATACTTCGGTTTTCAACAAACTTCAGATTCAGGTATACCTGGATATGAATAAGTGCTGCTTATGTTTTGGTGTAAATCGCTCAAAAGGTGGCGCTGCTATGCAGCATCTTTCACGATTTCCACAATATCTCAATCTGCAGAACTAATGCACGGATTTTTATCAAACTTCAGATTCAGTTAGTCTTTGACATGAATTGGCCTATTACACATCTTAGTATAAATTGCTCAAAAGGTGGCGCTGCTATGCTGCATTTTTTGTGATTTCCGCAACAGCTCTATCTCGAGAACTAATGCTTGGATTTTCAACAAACTTCTGATTCCGGTATACCTTGATATGAATTAGTGCTGTTTGTGTTTGTGTGCAAATCGCTCAACAGGTGGCGCTGCTATGCTGCATTTTTCAGAATTTCCCCTATAGCTCTATCTCTAACTAATGCACGAATTTTCATCAAACTTCAAATTCAGTTAGTCCTTGACATGAGTTGATGTTTTGCACCTTTTGGTGTAAATCGCTCAACAGGTGGCACTGCTATGTTGCATGTTTTGTGATTTCCGTAATAGCTCTATCTTAAGAACTAATGCTTGAATTTTCAATAAACTTCAGATTACGGTATACCTTTATATGAATTAGTGCTGTTTTTGTTTTGGTCCAAGTCGCTCAACAGTTGACGCTGCTATGCTGCATTTTTCAGAATTCTCCTTATAACTCTATCTCAATAACTAATGCTTGGATTTTCAACAAACTTCTAATCCGGTATACCTTGATATGAATTAGTGCTGTTTTTGTTTTGGTGCAAATCGCTCAACAAGTTTCTCAGCTACGCTGCATTTTTTCAGAATTTCCCGTATAGCTCTATCTCAATAACTAATGCACGAATTTTCATCAAACTTCAAATTCAGATATACTTTGATATGAATTGGTGCTAAATTGATGTAATTTCTTGTAATAATTTTGTTTTATAAATGAAATTTAATAATAAAATTTAATTGACGTGATTTATATAGAAGAATGTTTTGTGATGGCCACAACATGCTACATTTAAATGTAATCAAATAATAACTTCTCTATTCAGTTCTGACAAAAAAGTTTACTCATTTTTAAATTAAATACGATAAAGTTTAGCAAAAATATGCTCATTAAAAATCCGCATTTTTTCGTTTTAATAATTTATAGGCATCTAACTAAAAATAAGAAATATAAAAAAGACATACAAATACAAGTGTTTATACAAGTTATACAAGTGTTGTTATACAAGTGTTTTCCTTTAAAAAAGTATAAAACAAATCTGTAATTCAACATGACTTACATATATATCTTTCTTTTTTTTTCGAAAGACTATATTTTATGCTTAAGTTGAACAGAAATACAAAATTTGTATTGAAATGTTAGTTATTTAAACTCTAAAAATCTTTTTATATAAAATATTTTACTTTATTTCCGTATGTCCAATTTTTTTCACTTAATTACAAAATATTTCTTATTTCAAACAAGTAATGTTTTCACAAATGTATATAAAAAAATGCAAGTACTGATGGATTTAGACTAAAGACATAAAAATGAATGGTCATAGAAAAATGTTTGTTAATAGATTTTACTATAATATCGAATTTTATCAATTAAATATTCTATAAATATAACGAAAAACACTATCTATACATACAAATATATATATACGTGTATATGAGGATGTGCGTTTCAAAACTCGCCTTATCCAAAATTAAAAATTTCGAGTTTTCTATATCGATTTATTCTATTGGTAAATCAGCTTCGAAAAACACTACATTCCGAAAAAAAACTAATTTTATAGTGTATTTCTGGCATTGTAAAATCTTGATTTAAAATTAACCAATTCACGCAGTCAGAGGTTTTTCGCGATTTCCCAAAATTTGATTATCTGGATAAGGCGAATTTTGAAACTCACGTCTTCATATATATATATATATATATATATATATTATGTATGTATGTGTGTATAAATATTCTATTTAATTTAGTAATATCTAAAAAAACTTTCTTAGAAATATTAGTTCGTAATTTTAATCAAAATAATAAATATATGCAAATCTTGGGAAATAGCCAATTAACTTAGTTAAAATAAATGTAATAACATAATACTAAATGTAATATTTTTATATAATTGATAAACAAAAACTAAATAATATATAATTTTAAAGACGAATCACGTTTTCTGGATGTTCATGTGTGTTTACATAAAGAACTGCAATTAAAATAAGAAGGAAACAAATTATTTTCAAGACGTAAATTGAATAAAACGGAGAAATTGTTTGCATTTTCCTAAATTACTTATCCATGCTGTCTTGGAACTGGAAATCATTATTTCATTTTAAAAAATAATAAACAAAAAAATGGTAAAAATATGTACATTTCTTATTTAAGACTTTCTGTACCTTTTTTTTTCTTTCTTTGGGAAGCTTCTAAAAATATTTCTCCAAACATAAATTTTTGAAAACATTTTTTGTAACGTTAAGATACTTTAGGCTCGGGCAGAAATAGCTAAGAGAAATAAAAATAGCGCTAGAAAAACGCTTATTCAATGCTTTAGTTATCAAATCGATATTCAATCTATAAACCAGAGGCAAGACGAAATTTCTAAATTTAATCTGTTATCTTCCAATTAGAATCGCACTTTTATGCTTTACAAATTTTATTACTTCTATTCAATATTTGCAACAGTAGTTTTGAATACCGTTTATTCTACGTTTTAATTTAAAAAAATAATAAATATTTAAACTTGAATAATTAATTATAATAGAAATTTATTTATTTTAATTAAATGTTAAATATTTTTTACAAGAAGGAATGTACGATTTGTGATTTTAGAATATTATTTTCTTGAATTATTATTTTTTTTATAATTTTACATATCTACCCTATATATATATAATCTAATGAAACGAATTTATGAAACGACTAATTAAGTTTCAGGGCTATTTCTCCTACAATACGAAAGTTTTGGCGGAAAAATTAACCCCAATTATACATATTGATCCACAGATGTCAAAACTGGCAATAGAATTTTAAAATTTGAATCAGTTTTCGAAATATTATTTTTTTCTTATTTAATTACATTTCTGTAGTGACAATCTGTAATGGCAATAAAACTAATCCATTTTCTTTTTTAAGGGAAGAAGAGATAAATTCTACAATCTAAAATTGGGAGGAGTGAAAAGCTCATTCTTTGAAAGAGCGACAGGCATTTTTACTCTTTTTGGAGTGAATCTTATAAAAATACACACCTTAAAGTGTGGAATTTTCCACTCTCTAGAAAGGAGTGAAATGTCTCACTCCTGAATAAGAGACTTACGTATGCATTGCTTATTAACCAATCAGAGCAGCAAGGCGACGACACCCTTAAAAGATAAGAAAAATGATCACTTTTTCGTACGCCATCTTAGGATTAACAGATCAGGATATCATTAAAATTATTCTTTATGGAATACATAAAATAAAGGTAAGTCTTATTTAATTTTAAGCATTTATCCGTGTAGATATGTGGAATGTTAAGATTATTAGCTAAATAGTGTATGTTGTATAGAAAAAGATTGTTCGTTAGAGTGTTCAAAAGTGATTGTCTGTTATATTTCTTCATGTAGTGGTTTGAAATATAATTCTTTTAACAATTGAATACGCACTAGAGATCTGCACGGACCGGCTCGGGCCGATTTTCACTCACGGAACTCGGGCTGGGCCCGGGCCACACTTTTTTCTGAAGGCTCGGGTCGGGTCTAACTTATTTTTTCTGTACAAAGCCGGGACTGGTTCATTGCGAGTCTTCACGGCCCAAAATTTTCAGTCCTAATTTTGACCCAGTTCGTATGAAAATCATTGTCTCAGCGTGACCTGGTCCATTCAAAGGTCAGTAAAATTAGGCCTGGCCCAAACATTTTTGCAAAAAATGCATACATTTTCAATTGGCCATTATTCTACACTTAAACATTAAAATTTATTCTTTTTAAAGAACGATTTCTGCGCTTATTAAAGTATAGCTAAATTAAAACATAATAAAACGTGTGAAAAAGAACCTGCCTAAGACGGTTTTAAACTCACTAACGTGTTGATCCATGCATAATTAATATACTAATACATAAAAAAAGAATACATAATACATTTACACTCGCTAATAAGGGAACTTGTCTATAACGCATCGTTTTTCTTTTCTATGCAATTCCGTCCAACTGAATAGCATTTTTCAGATTTTAATACTTCAAAAAAAATCAATGTTTTGTTGAAATTTACTCGGGCCGTGCCGGGCTCGGGCCAAACTTTTCAGTTTTTTACCGAGCCTGGCAGGGCCCATTTTTTTTTCTACGGGCCGGGACGAATTTTTTTTCTATGAGTCGGGCCTGGCCCGGGCTTGGCAATTTCAGCCCTATTTTATTCTTCCCTTTCAATGCTGTGTTGCAAATTATTTTTGCCAACTATCAAAACAAAAGAGCTTTATCTCTTTCGTTTGAAAGGGTGAGTGACTAATAAGAGAAGATATCTAGAAGTTTTAATTTCGTAGGAGACGCATTCGAAAACATTAATTTGCCGTTACATGAGATTTTTTTGTTGTTGCTGCTGTTATTGTTTATTACTGATTTCGGATTATATACAGTTAAGAGAATTTATTATTGTTTCGGAGTTAAATATAATATTTGATGTTTATGCTATTACGAAAAAGTTGGTACAGTGAAACCTCACTGTGCGACCAACTCCATTAGGCTACCACGTCCCTGAACGGCCATGTTTTCATGGAATGAAATTTATTCCCATAGGCTCAATAGTAATTTTACCACTATTCAGCGACCATCCCAGTTGAACTCTCTCCATGAGAGATCGATTTCTTTGAAGAAAATGAAATAAATTTCGTTTTCCCCTGGTCGCTTGAAGAAGATTTTATTAAAAAAATAATTCCAGAGAGTGCATTATTCATCAAACTTCTAAACTAAGTTTAGATTTTTTTTTTTATCCCGGTAACTTTTAAGTGTTTTTAAGAGTTTTTAAGTCCCTTTGTGTCTTTTTAGGCAATGAATTTAACTCTGATTACAAATTAAGAATGACGGTCAATAAACTCCTCTGCCCTATTCTGTCGGAAAATTCTCAAAGAAATAGATAAAGTAATGAAACCGTCATTATTTGTCCCCGTTCACAAAAAAATGCATTTATTTACTGAACTTCGAAAGAACTTAGAGATAAAAATTATAAAATGTAAAACTGCAAATTTAAAGCAAACCTCAATGTATTCATTTTTAAAACTCCGCAGTAATTAACTTATGTAATTAACTTTTATTTTCATACTTAAATTTTTATATTTTTTCCAAATGTGAAAAATAAATTTTAGTAACATTGTTACCATTTTTAAACAATAAAAATCTAGATTTAAACATGACCTCCATTAAGAGACCACCTCTCGGAATGACCCAATTTTATTGGAACGGTACGTGGACGCCTTAGGGAGGTTTTACTGTATATTAATTTTTTTTTAATTGTATGTAAACATTTTTCTGCGGCTTATGATTTTAAAATTTCGAGACTGAATAACATAAAAAAAATTAATTATAGATATTCTGCATCAGTTATTAAATTTCCTTCTATTATAAAAACATTGTCTACGTTTTTGATACACGTAATTTTTGGCGCTAAACAATAAACCATTGATATTTAAGCATTGGAATAAAAAGTTTTTTATGCCTGTTTTGAATTTTATGGATAAGACTGCTTTAGTATATTTTTTAAAATGGTCATATTTATTTACATAATACATGACTGAATATTTTTTAAAGAGATTAATAACCACTTTTTTACACTAAAATGTTTTAAAAACAATAAGAATATTTCTAATGCAGTCATTTACTTTATTTTTAAGTTTCCTTTTTATATTTCCGAGGTCAAGCTTTTCCTATAAAACATATAAAATCTATTTTGCTCATAGTCACAAAATACAAGATCTACGCGAATAAAAATTTTAAATTAAATATGGCTTATCGTGGCTTATGGCAATAACGGACGAAAATTTAAAATCATGATTAAGTTAAGTTATTTAAAAGAAAAAAATATATATACTTATTCCAGAGAACTCAAAATTTAGACTCCATGTTCATATTAAATAAAACAAAAGCAAATCACAGCGGATAAAAAAAAAATTACACATTCTTAACATTTAAATCATGCTTAGAACTTATTTAAAAAAGAAGTGAGTTTATAAGCATTGAGTTTAAATGGAAAGATAAAAAATATTTTAGAACAATAGCACTTTGCAAAAATAGCAATAATTTAAGGAAAAAGTACGGTTTTATATTTAAAACAAAAATTAAAATGAGATCAAACATTGTTAAACATATAACATCCACCTATTAAAAAGTTATTAATAAAACTTTAAAAGTAATATTTTTATAGGGCATGCAATAAAAGCAAACACAAAGGATAAGATTGGAATAAAATATTTTAGTTTATTTCTGTCAGTAATCTAATTTAAATTCGTATGTAACTTTAACTGAATTTTTCCTTAAAAGTTCAATTAGTGTTACAAACTGTGAATTAAATAAATATTTCTAATAAAGTATTTTATTCCAATCTTTACCACGCTTGTATCTATTTCCCTTGCATGCCGTAAAAGATGCGATTCTTTTAAAATGACCGTAAAAGCAAAATAAAAAAACAACTCACTACAAAAAAAATGAACATCACTCCTATGAAAGAGTGACTATTCACTCCTACCAGGGGTGAAAAACTGCACTCCTTTAGCAAGAGTGAATAGTCACTCCTCCGGAAGAGTGATTATCCACCCCTCTTTAGAGTGGATATTCACTTTCAAGGAGTGACAATTCACTCTTTCAGAGAGTCAAAAATTTCACTTTGGCTTAGAGTGAATAGTCACTCTAAAGAGGTTGGGCATATTTTGACTCTGCGATAGAGTGACTATTCACTCCTTTATTTAGAGTGTATAGCGATTATTAAATTTCTTCTTTTCACCAGTTTAAAATTGATAATTCAAATAATATCTTTTATTTCAATTGATAGTAAAACAATATTGAGATTAAATTATGTTGTTCAAAAAAATTGAAAAAAAAAATTCTCATTTCGATCATCCGGAATCAATTTATTTTAGAAAACAAAAATCGCCCATCAAATTCAAATTCCGTAGAAGGAAAAAAAGGTTTTGTTTTGAAAAGAGAATGTGTCATCAATAATCTTAAAAACAGAAATAAAATTTTAAAATACGTATTTAATCATCCCATGTTAAAAGCAGAAAATAAGGAAAGTTACGCCAAAATCTTTACACATAAATAGTAAAAAAGTACGAAACCTTTAAAATAATAAAATTATCACACGCTAAACACATTTAAATGTGATAATTATGTCATTCGTAAAAGGTCCAAACATTAAATATCGTAAGATTAAAGTACCTCAATTTAAAGATCCTAAAATAATTAGATTGTTACACGTGAAAAACTTTCAATTTCGAATATGTCATACTTAAAAAGGCTCAAATAATATTTCCAAATGCTTTTAAGTTAAATAATAGATGTAGCCGTGAATATTAAAGCAGAAAACATTTTTTTAATAAATAAATTATTACGCGAGACATGTATTTAATAGGGAAATTTACGTCATGCAATAAAAGGATACGTTTAAAACGGTTTTTATTTCGGAGACTTTTAATCTGACGTCACATGGTATAATAGTAGTGCGTCAAGCAAATTTGTGTATATATTACATGATTTGATGCAGCATAAATTCAGGTAAATGTCATCGCAAAATACTTTCGATTTACTTCGTACGAATTACTATTCAAAAAATACATATTAGAAAATTCGGATTTTCTTATTAATTAATACGAATGGTACTACTTTATTATCCCGTGGATCAAATTCGCCAAATTATACGAACTTACATAAATTTTAAATAACAAAAAAACAAACAAATGAATTAGTAAAACATGAATAAAAATACTAATAAAAATTCGAATTTAAAATCTCTTGCTGACATAAGGAACACGTGCACCATGCTTAATGTCAATTGACTGTGACATTTACGATCATCCATTATTGGCATTTAATCTTATAGTTTGTTGATAGTTTTGTGGTTGACGGGATAATCCAGTAGTACCATACAAACAATATACATTGTAAAAATAACTTGAATTTCTTCTTCTTTCTTCTTTAGGAGTTTCCCTACATCTGAGGTTGTCCTCTACCAAAAGCTAAATGTAACTTCCATCGCCACCCAACTCTGTCCTCTGCCTCAAAATATTTTTGATGGGGTATTAAAATAGAGAAAATAATTAATGAATAAGATATACCTGTTCTTGAATTATCTAAAACTCTATCAAGACATAAAATATAAACGTAAAATTTCAAAACAGAATGCTTTTCAATACGTGGATCTGAAAGCTATTCCCTAGCAGATTGATTTTTTCAACCTCAAACCTAATGAAAGATTATTGTTCATAGCGTTGTTATAAAACTCAGAAAGATAGCATCATTTTTAACCTAATCCTTTTATACAAGCTAATTTTCAAATGTTTAATCAATCTTACTTATCAATCCCGAAAACAGACGTCATTTATTACGACAGCGATGAATGGGGATATGGTAACCCTAAAACGCCCATTCAAACCCAAAAGCATGGCAACACGATTGCAGAAGATAGCCAGTGTTATACTGATAATATCATTCAACCTTGCGTAACCTGATAATATTTTTTAAACAGGGAATGTTAGACGCCAACCATGGCAAGGTCGGCCATGTGCTATCACAGAAACTGATGACCGATATATCCTATTTGGACCGATAATGCTACTCAACTGTAAACGCAGTTGTTCTTGGCCATAGGACGAAATGCGTCCAGTCAAACTGTCCGAAGTAGGTTTCATCAGGATGACCTCTATGCACGTAAGCCGTTGTAAGACGTTCTATATTCCGTTGGCCTCAAGCAACTGAATATCGAAATTGGAGACAAGATGGTAGGAACAAGTGTTGGTTACAGGCGAGTCCCGGTTCAGTCTGGGTGTAACATCCTACGTGTATTGGTATGGAGAGAAAGGGGCACCGGAAATAATCCCACATTCGTGCGTGAAAGATCACATTACAGATGAGATAGTTTGAAGGTATGGGCTTGAATCAGCTTAGGTGACGTAAGGACCTGTATATCATTTGGAATGGAACGTTAATGGCCCTAAGTTATACAGACGAGATATTGACACCTCATGTCAAATTTTCCGTTGTAACAATTGGTGATTCCTTTTTTCCGATGCCTGATAATGCCAGGTCGCGTAGAGCCTGTCTTGTGGAGAACATCCTTAAAGCTGAAACAATACAGCGTATGGGATAGCCAGCACGCTCTCCTGATCTGAATCCGATCGAGAATGTTTGGGACATACTCTGACGACGCATTGCAGCGAGACTAAGGCCTCTTTTTATTGTCCGGGACTTGGATATTTCAATTCTTGAGGAATGGAACAGTACTTACCAAAGTCTTATCGATAATGTCATCGGATCCATGGAAAAAAGGTGTGAGGCAGTTTTATCTATTCGAGGAGACCACATGCTACATTAAATACCTTGCATGATTCCTAAACAGAACTTTTTTCGTCATTTACATGTAACAAAGTTTTTGCCCTAAACCATCTTTTCATTTTCCATCCATTGTTTCAAAGAATTAAAACTCTGTTGCAATTTTTTGGCGTCTTTTTTTTCGGTATTGCGAATGGATACACACGAACACTTCATTTTATGCCCATACATAGCTGCCTTGCACTGGTTTCTCCACTTTTTTGCTTGCTCCCCTAATTTTTTGAGCAGTGTATATGCATATGAAATATACATATAAGTCATAATTAAAACGTCTTATTTTATACATGTATGTACTTTTTAATGCTGTCCTTCAAGATGTTATTAGTAAATTTAAACATTGATTGGTAATCGTAAAAAAGGTGTTTCTAATACAGTTATAATATATACGTGTAAAACATCATATCCTAATAAATCAAGGATCTTCTACCCTTTAGTAGTTGATTTTTTTTTTTAACCATTTGGAAAAATGGTTATTGTCCTCGTCGGGGTGGAAATCAAAAGTATATCTGAAGCTTTTTATTGGTTTAATCCGCATTTTACTCGTTTTCTGATGGGTCTATACAGTAATGTGTATTTTCCTTTACTTTCAACAGAAATGGATACTTCTGTTGCCACTATGACAAAAAAGTAATAAAAACTACCAAAAAATTAATAACTCAGAAACAAATTGAGATACAGCTTTCAAACAAATTGCATTTAAAAGTACATTTTTTTCTCTATACGACAGTGTAAAAAGTAATAGTGTGGTATGTTTAGAAGTTTAAGAATGAAATTTCACTTAAAATGGGTCGTCAGATTTCTTGGAAATCTGACTATGAAAAGCCTTTTCCCGAACAGCCAATGAAATGCTTGGATAATACGTAAGTTTCAGGAAATCTTGCAATTTTTAAGTGTAATAACACTATTAATGTTTAATTCATGGCGTACGTAATGTATGATCAACTCCATGCGATTTTTTATGTCTTAAATTTTAGTCTTCCGAAAAAATCATTTTCCAAATGTTCGTTATAATTTGTTAAATTGCTTTTTTTTTTTTTTTTTTTTTTTTTTTTGTAGCATTATTAGTTTTTGAAATAGGGTCGATAATTTCAAAATTTCGCAACTAGGACCATCTGCATTCAACCTCACACCGGAAATACATACTCTTTTTTACTACAGATAAACACCTATTCGACATTTCGAGCTATTTTCGTTTAACAGGGACATTCGTTTTGAGCTTGTACATAAGGAATTGTTTTACACACGATTTTTATACAATGACAACTACGATTAAAACTTAAAAATATCAGAAATTAATTAGCGATTTTCATCATCACTGACTCTAAAATAGTGTTATTCAAAGACTAAAAATCATATTTAGGAAACAAGAGTCATATTTAGGGCCACAACTCCATAGAAAAGATGGTGAAAAAGTTATTATTTAATTACCTCTGAAGCAATGTTGCAGCTTTTAATAATTATCGGGAATAATAAAATGTTCTCTTTGCATATGCTTAGAAAAGCCTGTGTGTGTACTCCTTTCAGAAATTAAAATATAATGTAATTTTACATATTAGAAGTAATGTTATATCTGGAAAACTTATTTTAATTTGTAGGGCTTTAGATATTTTTATATGTGGTAATTTGCTAAAATAAGCCTTTTAGGAAGCTTTCATTACAAAAAGCTACCTATTGCAGCCGTTCGGAGGAAAAGGATTCCGAAAAATTTTGCTATATTTTCACCGATCATGAGCCCTAGACCCCGAAACCACCCTCCGTTCAAAATTGATATATATACATATTTATATATATCCATATATCTACCCTATATATATAAAATCCTAATGAAACGAATTTATGAAACGAATATATGAAACGCCTGAAATGTAACGATTTTTTGAATCGACTGATTAAACAACTGATTACGTTTCAAGGTGATTTCTCCTAAAAAAAGGAATACTTTGCGATGAAATTAACACCAAAAATAAATTTTGAACCGCAGATTTCAAAACTGGTATTAGAATTTTTTAATTCGAATTAGTTTTCGAAATATTAATTTTTTTTTCAATTTTATGTACATTTTTCTAATGATGGCAACTCTAATTTTAATCAAACAGATATATTTATTTTTCAGATTTTAGAAAAGGTTACTATTTTAAACTAATTTGGCGAGAAGTCTGGCCTCCCTTAAATGGATACTAAGAAATGTATCATGTTACTTTTATTCATAATTCAATTTGTATTTCATTATCATTTTACTTAATACAAGCAGAAACATTTAAAATAAATGACTTTCAAATCTTTATTTTTTTTTAAACGAAATGAAAAGAAAAATATTAGGCACAGATGCCATATACGCACCGGGGTACCTAATTGGCGCCAAAATGGCATTATTTTGGTTGACATGGTAACCCGGCTATTGTTGTTTATTTAATATGAGATTATTTACTTTATTTACTTTTTTTAAATTACATAAATTGTTTTGTGTTATAGTTTATTATTTTTTGTTATTTTCCTTTAAAAATAAAAAATAATAGAAAATAATTAAAAAATACGGTACTACTTAGTTATTCCATCGACCCATTTTGCCAAATTATATAAATCGCCAAATTACATAAATCGCCAAATTATACAAATTGACATAATTTTTATTTTAAATAACAAAAGTACAAAGAAAATTGTATAACATTAATAAATATACAAATAAAACGTCGAAATAAAAATCACTTGATGACGTAAAGACGTGTAACTTGCTTAAAGTCAAGTGAATGTGACATTTATCAACTATTATTGGCATTTAATCTTATAGTTTGGTGATAGATTTTTGTTCGACGGAATAACTAAGTAGTACCAAAAATACATATGTAACTGGTATTCGTAAACGAGGATTTCGCCAAATTTTCGTAAAAAAAAATCACGCCAAACCGGGTGCGTATATGGCATCTGGCCAAATATTAAATCATGTAACAAACGATGACATTTAATTCCAACTTCAAAGCAATATTATAATTTACCACTCGAAAAAAAAAATGCTAACTGGCGACTTGAAAAATAGTTATTGGCGAGATTTGCACCCGGCTAGCGTAACAGTACCAAGAATTCTTTGCGACAATGCTTTTATGTAGTATTATTCGAAAAAAAAAATGATTTTTTCTAATCGAAATGGAAAACTTTCGTCACAGAGTCCAATACGGTCCCATATTGGCGCTATTTTTTTCTGACGCTGGCGCCATAGTATCGTTATTTTCCTTGATTTGATAAGCCGGATGTTGTTGTGTATGCTGTTGATCATTCCCCAAATTAGCGCCGGAAAAAAATCGCGCCAATATGGGGCCGTATATGATATCTGGGCCAAACTTTCATATGAAAAGCGAAGGGATCAGAGCGTATTTATTTATGGCAGTTACATGACTTGGACTATTATACTATAGATGAAATGATGGCGATAGAATAATATTTACGACTTATCACCTGTACCTGACTAATATTAAAGTACCAAAATGGCACCAGGAATATAAAAAGCGAAGTGGTTCGCCCGGAACTCTTGAAGATAGTCACATGACTTAGGCTATTGTTATAGAAATTGTTTTAAAATACCGGGAGACAAAGACTCTGTACACTTAATTCCTTTTATTTTTAGATTCTTTTCAAACGTTTAACTGATCCTCTTTAATCAAACACGAAAAAAACATTGGATGTCTTAGCAGCAACTGATTCGGCCTTAAAGTTTTGAAATCAAAGGAAATTGAATGGAAACCCGTTTACAGGGAGATCTGCACAGCTTTTTTCCGTATAATTCAATCTTCTATAATATTTTTTAAACCGATCAGATTAGCGTGTTTTTAGATTCTGCGGTGTCTGAACGGGGGTTGGCGAGCATAGCTTGCAGGGGGCAGAACCCCCTAGTATATATATATATATATATATATATATCTGATCTTTGTCATACTGTAACTCTCGTATTTATGAACCGATTTGGATAAAATTTTGTGTGTATATGGTACATACCAATGTCTCGACCGAGTTCGTTGGCCAGCTTCATCCGCCATCTTGTTTCAAAATGGCGGCCATTTCAAAACATTTAAAAAATTTAAAATAAGGCACAAAAAATTTGATATTGAAAAAGATTTTTTTCTTGTACGTTTCGGCTTGATACAAAGATTCTGGAGAATTTTTTGTTTCGTCTATTTCTTAAAAAATGGCTGAGTTATAGTACTTTGAATTTCTAGCATGGCTGACACTTTCAAACGATCTGATTTTTGTCACCCGATAATACACGTATTTATGAATTGATTTGGATGTGACAAGGAATGTGCATAGTACATAGCAATGTCTCGACCGAGTTCGTTGGCCAGCCTCATCCGCCATCTTGTTTCAAAATGACGGCCATTTAAAAAATTTAAAAAGAATTTAAATTTAAAATGAGGCACAAAAAAATTAGACATTGAAAAAGATTTTTTTCTTGTGTGTTTGGGCTTGATACAAAGATTCTGGGGCATTTTTTGTTTCGTCTATATCTTAAAAAATGACTGAGTTATAGCACTTTGAAGTTCTAGCATGGCTGAAATTTTGAAACGATCTGATTTTTGTCACGCGATAATATCCGTTTTTATGAACCGATTTGGATGTGACAAGGCATGTACATAGTACATAGCAATGTCTCGACCGAGTTCGTTGGCCAGCTTCATACGCCATCTTGTTTAAAAATGTCGGCCATTTAAAATTTTAAAAAAAATGAATTTAAAATGAAGTACAAAAAAATTATAAATCGAAAAAGATTTTTTTCTTATGTGATTGAGCTTGATACGATGATTCCGGAGCATTTTTTGTTTCTTCTATATCTTAAAAAACGGTTGAGTTATAGCACTTTGAAATCCTAGTGTGGCTGACATTTTGAAACGATCTGATTTTTGTCACGCGATAACACGCGTATTTACGAACGGATTTGGATATAACTTGGTGTGTACATAGTACATACCAATGTCTCGACCGAGTACATTGGCCAACATTATCCGCCATCTTGTTTCAAAATGGCGGCCATTAATTTTTTTTCTATTTTAATTTAAAATGAGGTACAAAAAAATTAGAAATTGAAAAAGATTTTTTTCTTATGTATTTGACTTTGATACAAAGATTCTGGAGCATTTTTCATTTCGTCTATATCTTAAAAAATGGCTGAGTTATACCACTTTGAATTTCTAGCATGCCTGACATTTTGAAACGATCGGATTTTTGTCACGTGGTAACACGCGTATTTATGAACCGATTAAGATGTGACAAGGCATGTGCATAGTACATAGCAATCTCCCGGCCAAGTTCGTTTGCTAACTTCATCTGCCATCTTGTTTCAAAATGGCGGCCATTTAAAAATTTAAAAAAAAAATTAATTTAAAATGATGTACAAAAAAATTAGAAATTGAAAAAGATTTTTTCTTATGTGTTTCAGCTTGTTACAAAGATTCTGGATCATTTTTTGTTTTGCCTTTATCTAAAAAAAAAGGCCGATATATAGCAGTTTGAATTTCGAATGTGTGTGACATTTTGAAAAATCTATTTTTTTTTGCCTGCAACAGCACTCGTATATATCAACCGATTTAGATATGAGTAAGCATGTGCACAGGAATTACTAAGGTCTCGACCAAGTTCATTGGTGAGCTTTGTTGCACCCATTATGTTGTTTTAAAATGGCAGGCTATCACTGAAAATTCGGGTTAATATAATTATTAATATAATTCGGGATATCACCGAATTTGGCGACGAAATCACTTTAATAATACCAGCTTTGATAACGATGACTAATTTGGCGAAATTCTCATTCATATTCAATATTGACAAAAATTAGTATTTAATCTTCTATAATCGTGTTCCACTAATTTGAGCTCCGTGAGTTTGAATAATATAAGCTGGCTTTTAAAAAAATAAGGAATATGAAAGCTACCTCTTCCTCCCGGCACTGGCCGGAAGATTTTTTAATTAGTAATAATTAAATACGATTAATTAGATTTCTTTCATACGTATTTGTATCGTTGTTTATCAAAGTTTACCTTTATGACAATTTTAGATATTTATGAAAAAATAAAATTTCCTAAAGCCTTTTTGACGATAGAAATTAAAAATAATATTGCAAAGAATAAATATTTTAGAACTTATTATTACAAAATTTGGACATGGGAAATAATTTAAAATATTTCTAAGCTCAATTTTGATTTATAAAAATTTCAAATATATTACAATAACGATTTACCCTTCGTAAATCATTAAATTTGAAAGTATGTGGATCATAATAAAATTCCACGCTAATACAATTCTTTTTAAAGGTCTTAAAAGATAAAACAAAACAATAAGTGAGGTGAGAATGTGCTTGAAGATTGATTCGGCTGGTTTCCTTCTTTATTATAACTTTAGAAGAAACATCTTTTTTTTTAATCAGAAAATATTCTATTCATTTCTTCAAAATAAATTTCTCTTAAATTATCATTTAATAACGTTTAACAGATTTCAAATTGGTTTTAGCATTTATTTAGGTATACCTGAAGCTATGTATTTACTTCATTATTTTCTAAATACGTTAGAATCTTATATTTATTAAAGGTAATTTATAACGTTTTATATTTACTAATTTCATTTTGAAAGACTGTAGAAGCTGACCATTTGTTTTAACATAGGCAAGTTATTTAGTCTTTAAAATTGCTAAATTATGCTTATTTTTAGTTTTCAGTTTAATACACTAGCAATGATCAGATACTTCCCAAAGTGATGCGAACCAACAAACACTTCATTCCCAATTCATTAGATTCACATTGCCAAAGGTAGTTTACAAACTTTCGAAAATATCTTTTTAAGATTCATTTAATAGACTTTTCTGGTGCATTTTAATAAATTGGCAAGAAATAAAAATAATAATAATAATAATAATAACTTTACTGAAATTCAGTTTGAAAATTCTTTATTTATAAAGAAATTCTCTTGAAAAAAACATTCGTAGAGGACACCTCTTATTAATAGACGCATTTTTTTATGAATAATAAACAATCGATGTTTTTCCATAAGCACATAACATGAGAAAATATAATAATATTTCTCTCGGGGAGTGTGGAGGCACTCGTCAAAAAAACAAAGCATTTAGATGATTTTAGCATCGATTCAAAACTCCGAACAAAAGCACCAATCGGATGAAAAAATAATTATAGCTCATGCCATACAGGAATCATGCCATAGAGGAAATACAGTAGGTTTCTACCCACTTATTATTACTGAATCGTCGTTGCATCTCCGTTGGTCGAAAATTTTATCCATACCACAAACAGAAGAAATAATGCAG
Organism: Maratus speciosus; assembly: GCA_963932465.1. Taxonomy (NCBI): domain Eukaryota; kingdom Metazoa; phylum Arthropoda; class Arachnida; order Araneae; family Salticidae; genus Maratus; species Maratus speciosus. The sequence goes on along the minus strand of OZ010795.1, from coordinate 48,454,074 downwards.
CCGATCAAAACCATCTTAATTAAAAAAAAAAAAAAAAAATCTTTCACTTTTGCTATTTTCGCTGCACGCACAAGATTCTTTTATTTTTCAGAAGGGCAAGGCCGCAACCCTTTCTGCTCTTGTTGTCAGAACTCTAATGACAGCGCGCACACTCAGCGTTGCTGGTGGAAACGGGATTGCAGTAACAACAAAGTTGCCAACTGGCAAGGTTGGCATAACTTGTAATGCAAAAGGATATGAAAAACTGCTTCAGTCACATTAAATTTTTATAGATTTCTTTAAGATAAGATGGCAAATAGTAGTAAAGTGCTACAATTTTTGAAATTACGTATTAAACTGATTTGAACTTTATTGGCTAAGGGGAGGAGTTACAAGAGGAAATGACTTCACTATTAAAAGCCTGTAGAAAGTTCCAGAGAATTCTTTTCGCGGAAGGACAGATTTCAAAACTATGTTTATCATTTTAAAATAAAACGAAATGTTACGTCAGAAAGAAAAGCTTACAGGGGACGTTTTTAAAAGGAAGGAAATAAAATAATTTTAGAATGCGAATTTTAATATTAAATGAATTAGTATTAGTTAGTAAAATGTTTCTTAAATTAAATTAAATTAAAATATAGCAGTGGTTGTAAGTAACCACAACAGTTGACATGTTTTGAGTTAAACAAATCCACCAGAAATCATTGTCTTGAGAAATGATTTTAAATCACAAACTGTTGAAATGGCTGATAATTTGTAATGAAAACTCCTATCAATTTAAGTTGTTATCCGTAATTGGATTTTCCATTTTGAAATACGTTTTAATTGTTGTCATAAGATGCAAGTACACGTGCAAATTTCCATTATAAAAGAAAAGATATATTGTTATACCAAGGAGGTTGTTTCGTAGATTTAATTGTATACTAAAGCAACTACTCTACACAATTTTCATGCTATATTCCATGCTGTCATGCTGTCAGAAAATCACCAGGTATAGAACTCGACCTTGTCGTTGTGGACACTAAACCGGAAGAACTCAGCAGTGGATAGATGTATGTGGTTTGGAATCATGAGAGAACTGCCACCAGCATTATAAAATTGATCTTCTGAAAGTAATGATTTCTTAGAATCAACATTGTCAGAACTTCTAAACACGAACGAGAAGTTATGGAAAGACTCATTCCTCTTCACTGAATAATATTAATGTATTAAAACGTAGATAAAAACATTCTAATGAAATGTATATTTCCTTATGAATGTTTGCAAAATACCTCAATTTTGTTTAGCCCAACATGTGTGTCCTTATTAAAAATGCAGCAGCGAAAGTAGAAAACGTTACCGAAACATCCAAATTGTAACGTAAAACTTTGTACAGACCCAGCATACGCTTCCCTTGTTAAAAATACTGGAAGTACAAAACACAATAAAAAACATCAAACTTATGTGCAATAAAGACCTGTAATTGCGTACATAAGAGAAGGACTTGTTCCTTAAATTATGACAAAAAGCTTAAAATTTCTTCAAAATAATATCTTACGTTTAAAGGGTTACATGGATTTGAATATTTTAAAATTTTCCTTTTTCTATCTAATAGTAAAATATGATATAATATTATATGTCTAGAATATTTTACAGAAGTTTCAAGTTAATTGGGATGTAAGTCTAGGACATAAAGCCTTTGAAAATTTCCTTCATTAGGCTAGAGTGGCAGAAAATTTTCAAATAAATAAAAAACAATGAACAGGACACGTGCAATAGACGGTGACCAACTATTTACACGATTTAGTAAAAAAAAAAAAAAAAAAAAAAAAAAAAAAAAAAAAAAAAAAAAAAAAAAAACGCTCCTGATTAAAAAAAACAAAGGTAAAAAGATTAGAAGTCAAAACAACTCTCTGGCAAAGGCAAGCTAACAGTTATCCATAAATAAACAGTTTATTACGCACTGGCTGAAAGAAGAAACTGTGATTCAGTTCAAAACATGAAGGACGCTATATGGGCAAATGAATTCAATTATAGCTCTACGGACCAAAATCCACAGCACGAAAAATGCCCAATCGGCCCTGACTCATGCTGCGTTTGGCAGCGTGCTTCAGTTATGAATGCTTTATCATCATTCCAACACGATTATTGTCCATTGCCAGGTGACGTTGTGTCAGCTGTCAAGTCTATTTATGATTGATTCATGATGGATTTATTAGTAAGGATGTGCTTTTAGATCGCTGTGTTTGTGGTTTAATGCAAAATAATAATGAGAGTCTGAATTAGCTAATTTGGAAAATCACTCCAAAAATATTTCCTGCTTGTTAAAAAATAGTTGAAATTGCCGCTTGTACTTACGATGAAGGGATCTCAGCCTCACTTAACTGAATTGTACGGCACAGATATAAAAGTTGGCGGAAATAATCACTTTTCTGTAGGCGCGGAAAGAATATGAATATTGCATACTTTACTCATAGCTGAGAAAAAAGTTGAAACAGAGATTTTAGAATCAAGAATTCGTCTGAAACCGGAAGAAAAGTATTACCTTGAGATTGCAGCTACAACAGGATTTTTGCTTTATGGAGCTGGAATGGAGGATTCTATGTAAGTTATTTTTTTTTTCGTTTTATTCCAACTTAAAACTTTGTTTTTGTTTTTGTTTTTTTTTGTTTGTTTTTTTTTTTTTTTGTAACAACATTGTTTTTTCAGACATGATTTATGAAAACTTAATTCACCGATCTTATTGCAATTTAGCAAACTTCTTCAAAATATGATTGACTAGTGATTGAACTAAGGGTTATTCCTCTTTTCGATTACGACTAATTTTACAATTAATACGTAGTGTAAATTGTAACAAAATTTGTACTGTTTGGCATACAATTCTTCCAAACATTTGAATTCTTTTTTTAATCCTTCGTTCGATTACGAGCTTTAGTTATATACAAACAGATTTTTTTTCGTTTCAGATACAGCTATCATGAGTTAAACTTACCACCAAGAAGGTGGTAACGGAAACCAGGTCCCACTGGCTGAATTTTCTAAATTTTTGAATGGAAATTTTATAAAATAATTTTGAAATGTTGCTCTTATATATGTTTAAAATTTGTAATAAAATAATTTACTTATTCTATAAAAAATAGAGACATTATGCTTTTTTTTACCTTTGAAACCCATATAACCTATTAAAATACAACGTCTGTATCTTTCGTGAGAATTGGACGCAAATTCCTGTCTCGTTATCCTCCTATTACAGAATGCTAACATTGCTTTGTATATGCCCAGCGATATCGACTGTCGCCTTTGTAAACTTTATCTTCTGAAGAGAAATTATAGATCACGATAAAATGTCGTAAAAAAACTTATCTTCCTCCAGTCGCCTTTATTCTGTTTCAGCATATGAAATGAGTCGTAAAGGGGTTTTTTTGGATCCAGTCATCCAAACTCTAATCACGAAGATTTTTTATACGATACAGAAAGAGAAGTTTGTCTGCAGTTTACATGAATAGTAACTTACATTGTCAAATGTGCATTATAAAAGACAAACATTACTTTCATTAAATTTGAAATATTATCACTTCTAATCCTTTTTTCTCTGATTTAGAAATCTATTTTTTCATCTAATTTATCTTTCATTCACTAAGCTTTGTTGTCTTATAAAATACATATTTTTATTAAGATTAAACATTTAGCTAATCAGTTCATTTTCTGGTTTATGAAAAGTGTCCAATAAAATAACATCATATCAGTTGGAGCTTAGTGTTTAAGTTTTAACAAAATTAATAATAAACGTGCGTATAAAAGTGAAGTAATTCTAGTGTATTAAATATTATTCTTTGAAACATTTTTCAATGTTTGACATTTTTATCATTAGAGTTAGAACTCAAATTTTCCCGTTTCAGTTATTTTAAAAATGTTATTTCATTTCAGATTTAAGAAAAATTCTCTTTTTTTCCTTTCTTTAAAAATAATACCATTGTATCATTTAATCCCAGAAGTAATTAACCTTTAAAGTACGTGATTTGAAGTGAGAAACTAATGAAAAGTGTTTACTTCAAAGAGACATTCTTTTATTTTTTGAAATCCTCTTCGTTCTTTGTAGTATTAAACTTTATACTACTGCGTATTTTTTTTTTTTTTTTTTTTTTTACATTTCGTTTATTTAAATTTTAGCCCTATAAAAATGCTGTAAGTAATTAAAAAATAATTTATGAGAATTTTTTGTATAAAGTAATATTCATAATTAAAAAAAGAATAGTAGTTGAAGTATATTTTTGTAAAACAATACTTTTATTTCATTGAGTTTTCATTTATGTTTTTGAAAAATAATATTGTTCCGTAAAGCAACAATAATATCTAAAAATATATAGTTTTGTTAAAGTGATGTTTTTTCTCTCTGTGAATAAAAGTAATATATTTTTATCCGTATTTATTGTGTTTTACATAATCCTTTTGCATAAACAAATAACAATTAATCTTCCTGAAAGCTTCAAATTATAAATATTAAAAACGATTTGATTTTTTTAATTCCTTTTATGTAGCGCAATTATTTAACGTTAATATTTTATATTTTTTAAATGCACCTGCCTTATGCCAATATTTAGTTTTTTACATTTGGAAAACAACACATAAAACAAGGCATATACCACAATTTTATCTGCAATATTTTTTTTTTTTAATTAAAGTAAAACTATTTGCAATGCAAATATTTTTAAAGCAATGCAATTAAAATTACTCAAAACAGCAGACGAATAAAACACATTACATTAATTAAAAATATGAATTTATTATGACTAACATTTTCAGTGTATTATGAAACTACTTAAACATAATATACAGGGTTTCTCAACAGGTCGTTTACAAACTCAACATGCTGGTCTGTCATATCATGAGGAACAAGATTTACATAGGAACTTGTGTTCGAAAATGCAAACTGCGACCTCTAGAGGGCGGTGAGCGCAGGTGTGGAGGAGAAGAAAGAAATAATATCGAAAGAGGTATCAATATGACTTTTATTAAAGTGCATGGTTTAATTTACAGAAGGTATTCGAAATTCCCCCCATTCACCGGAATGCATGCTGCACAACGTCGGCGCACGGATTCACGGACCCGTTCAAAATGGGCTGGTGTGTCACGGACACGCCCCGCCGCTTCCACGATCTTGGTGACGAGATCCATGTCCGATGTTATGGGCGTTTCGTACACCATGGACTTCATGTGTCCCCACAGATAGAAAACCAGAGAGTCAGGTCGGCGGATCGCGGTGGCCATGCGGCCGGTCCACCTCTGCCAATCCAGCGATTAAGATATGTCCTATCGATGTATTCTCGCACAGTGTAGCTAAAATGTGCAGGCGCTCCATCATGCTGAAACCAGATGTTTCGGCATGTAGCGGCTGGAACGCCACCCATCAGATCTGGTAAGACTCTAAGAAAATGCGATAGGTATTCCCGCCGAGGCGCTGAGGTAGTCGATAAGGGCCAATTAACATGTCACCGATAATACCAGCCCAAACGTTTATGGTGAAACGTTGTTGACGTGCATGGGCACGTGCAGATCTTGGGTTTTCATGCGCCCATATGTGCAGTTGTGCAGGTTCAGGACACCGTACTGTGTAAAAATGATTTATCCGAAAAAAAAAATCCACGATGGAGGATATGGCTGTGGGACCCGTTGTTGCAAATACCAGCGTGCGAATGCAACGCTTTGAAGATAATCGTCAACGCACAATGCCTGTACTCTTAGTAAGTGTTAGGGGTATTGCGTGTCCTCATGCAGTATGTATACATAAAGCTGGAGCGGTGTCCGCCGCCAAGACGCGTTCGCTTGCTCGGAGATTTGTTTACGGGTTCCTGCCGAATTCCAGTAGCAAGATTTCCTCTACGACAGGCGTGGGTGTAGTGCGTTCTCGACGAATGTGGCTACGTACATGAAAAGCTCCTGCTTCACGCAATCTGCGGCACAATTGTCCAAACAAAATATGATTTGGCTGACGTCTGCTTGGGAAGCGCTCAAGGTACATCCGTACTGCGGCTCCATATACGTAATGCATATCGGCCAGTTCTGCGTTACTAAACCGATTCATCTTTCTCCTGCAATGTCCTCGCCTGAAATGATTACGCTTCCCACTCTCCAGTAAGCCTGCGATCATCGTCCTCTAGCAGTTGCAGTTTGCACTTTCGAACGCAAGTTCCTATGTAAATCCTGTTTATCATGATATGACAGACCTGAGTTAAGTTTGTAAACGACCTTTCGCTACATCCTGTATATGTTATGATCTTAAGGTATCTTTGACTTCAATCTTCAACGAATACTTCCATAAACATACACAGAAACCTAAACTATTTATAAAATGATAAATTTTATTCTGCGAAATCATCCTTACATTTTATTTTTTGTGTTTGACATATTTATTAAAATATTAAAGCTCAAATTTTAAGTCTAAATGCTTTGTTTTATTTCAGAAGAAGTGGAATATTTTAAACTCTTTTAAGATCTTCTATTATATTTATGAATCTTCTAACTAATTTATCTACCTAGTACATGATTTGTAAAGAAATGCTGATGAAAACAATTTACTACAAAGTCACGTTCTTTCATTTAATATAGTAAAGCGATGAGAATCTGCGCACATTTCAAAAGAATAATAATAAAAAATCTAAATATTAATATTTTGCTAAACTATGCATGAATAATTTTGACTTCATTTGTTTTTTATGCACTTCCATTGTTATTTTGTTGTTATACTGTAATTTAATAGAACAGCAGTAATAAAACCAAGAAAACTATTTTGCGCAATCTCTCCTTACAGGGTAGGAGAGAACGCGCACATGGGTTGGAGAGATTGCGCAGATAGGTAGAAGAGATTGTTATTAATAATAACTAAAATTAAAATGTTAACAATAATAATTACACTTAATTGACATTGTTGAAAGGTTTTTGTGAGTAAATATTATTGTATTAGGAGTGAATATTTCAACCAAATGTTTAAATAATAAATAAAAGAAAGAATTATTTTAACAACAGTTAAAAATTTTATTTTAAGAAGATTAAAATATCAGAAAATGCAAGCCCTACTAAGATTACAAAATAACATTAATCTAGTTGAACATGTTTAACTTGAAAATTACTTCATTTCCATTTACACAGTTTCATTGCGAAGTTTGTTTGAGAACCGAAGTTGAAGTCGTCCACAATCGATGCACTTATTGTTGTAAATAAAGCATCTTTCGTGCAACCACTTGCAACAAGCAATACATTGAATCCAGTCAGTTGTCGAAGTTGTCTCCTGGTACTGTTACAGACATTCAGTGCACTCATCCTCATTGACCTTTGGTTCTTTTCCTTGAGTTTTTTATCCCACTTTTTAGGAAGCACCTTATCTTCAGCAGTTTTTTGTAGCGGCATCCTTCTTAAGTCTTTTTTCATGTATATTTTGTTGATCAGTAACATTAGTTGCACTCTGTTTCCTTTTGATTTCGATGGCATTACACTATTTGGAATGGGTGAAAGCTTTCCCAAAACATTGTATTAGAAAATTTATTTTAGTTAACAAAATTAATTTATTAGCAAATTAATTGCTCATAAATTAAAAAATATATATAAATATTTAATTAAATTATTAACAAATATATTATTAATTTATTAACAAAAATAATTACATAAAATTTATTTAATAACAACTGTATTATTAATTTATTAACAAAATTTTTATCTGCAAAAGTATTTTTTTGCAAATTAATTTGTTGCCAAATTTAGTTTTGATAATTATGTGTTTTTCCGAAATTATTTCAAAATTGATTCATTCATATGTTTTACACGTAATTTGCAATTCATGCAAATATATCAATAAGCTTAAACTAGCACTTAAACTTATGGGGAAATGCGCCATCTCTCCTAAGTAGCAGATGCGCAAACTCTCCTATTTTGGTAGGAGAGATTGCGCGGCCTGTTATTTAAATATGGCCACTTCTAAAATGAATTTTTGGTGTTCGTATACTTAGTCCAGGTTAGTAGTTTATAAGAAATTGTTTAAGTTTAAAATATTTTGCATTATTGACGCTCTATAAAAATTCTGACGAACAGTTATGAAAATTCAAGCACTTACTTTGAGAAAAGAAACAAAATAGCACTGCTTTATCCAAGACGCTTGGAACAATCAATATGCACATTCATGTAGACACTGCACTAAAGCTGCTGTACAACTACCTGGAGTCGCTGGGCGCACACTCTACTCCTTCCCTTCGAATCTCTTTGTGCGCAATCTCTCCTACCGCGCGAACTCTCCTCGCTTTACTATATACTCAAATCATGCACATTGTTAATAGTATTAAACTTACAGGTCTTTATTTTTTTTTATTTCATTTATTTCTAATAATTTACGGTAAAAATAGAGAAAATAATTTTAAAGTTTATTTTTTTTTATTTCATTTATTTCTAATAATTTACGGTAAAAATAGAGAAAATAATTTTAAAGAAACTTTATATAATTGTTTGTGCAAAAGGAAATTCATAATTGAAAAGATAGTTTAAATAAATTATAATATAATCCTATAGGCTTTTATTTCATTTCATTGTTTTTTATGTACAACACACTGTAACACTGTAAAAAACATTCTGTAGGGTAACTCCGGGAGAGTCGCCGCATACGGGATAGATGCCGCACCCCTTGTATTAATGGTAATTATCGATAGATGGTCGTCAAACGCACAGTATAGGTGCGCAATGAGATTATTTTAACCAGTGTATAGCGTGAATCTCGTTTCGAATTTTACTTGTAGAAGTACAATCCTTAATTTGACGTAAGTGCATGATTTCACTGTCCAAACTTTTAAACACGTTATGTTTAAATACTTTTCATACAGTAATTACTAAATGCATACATGATTTCGAAGTCAAAACTAAGTGTAGCGTTTGTATAGAGCACTGTGTGTATGGTTACGCCATTCCCCTTAGTGATGGCAGGTAACTGTGATGACCGACGTCTGCACCATGCAAAATGGGCTACATGCCGCACTGCTGTTCCGGTATACTGCCGCAGTTTCTTTTGTACGGGTTGATTAAGTGTTATTAACTTTTCCTTTTCTTTTTGAATAGACTAACCATGTTAGGCATGTTATCAAGTTTACTAAAACCAAAGGAGAAAAAGGGGAAAATAAAAAGTAAGAAGGGCAAGTCAAGATGATAATAACGCAAAATTGGATTACGCGTAATGCAGACGTTCTTTGCAAACTACTCCAAAAAAGAAGAAGTGTAATTGTTTTCGTTGCATCATGTGTTTAAATGTAGCTACATAAAACTGTGTTTTTTCGACACTTTTTCTGTAGATTGTAGTCGAAAAAGCAGGTCTTTTAAACCATTCAGGACCATAGGTGCATATAAGCACCTTTATAAAGAGCTTACATAAATTTTTTCTGGCACCAGTAATAAAGAAAAGTAATATATGGTTCGTTTAATCAGAGCATTTTCATGATTAGTTAAGTAAAGGTCTTTTTTAAATTTTTAATTTTTAATCTTTTAAAAAAGTAGTACAAACGGAATAAAATGTGTGTAAAAGCCATCGATCCCGAAATGGTTAACAAATAAATTATGTAAACACAATTTTACTTTTTTTTCTTTTCCCTTTCTAATACATTGATGTTACGTTGTTGCTGAAATAACAATTAAAATTTAATGTAAAAAAAAGTCGATAATTTTAATAGTGAAAGTAGGCAACAATTATTAATTTGAATCTGCTAATACGTTTTATCGTACTCATTTAGTTTCATTTTGTTATTACATTTTTAATTATAGTCCAGATATGAATATTTTAAAAATATTTTTATTTATAATTTCATTCTCTTCTTATTACAAGCGCGGCATTACTACCGCACAAGTGCGGCGTCTCATCCTGAATGTACGGGTGACGCGTCGCAGTGTAATGTTTAAAAAAAATCGTTAAAAAATATTAATAAAATCAAAAAGTGTGCGGCATAAATCCCGGAATTACCCTAATTGTACACATATAAATTTACAGAAATCTGTGTGATTACTAAAATTTTATGTGTACACTGCACAGAAAAAAGTGTAAATCTACAAAGTTAGTTTTTAATGCTACATAAATCTGTGGCTTTATAAAAGAATCTACTAAAATTAAAGTAATCTTACTAATTTTTATCTGTAACACGCTTGCAGTTATATAAAAAGCTCTTTACATCCCAGTTTCCTAAAAAAATCTTAGTAACCTTATTGATTATTTGATTTTCAGTGCAAAAATGTATCTATTACATTAATTTTTGGTGTTTCCGTTACATAAAATGTTCTAGGAATCCCAATTTACTAGAAAAATTTTAGGAACTTTACAGATATTTTATTATTATTTATTATTATTATTATTATTATTATTTTACAGTGAGTTACTTTTTAAAGAAATATATTATTAAAAAATAAATAAAATTATTTTTAAGAAATTTACTTTATTTCTCTAAATGTGGGTGTGCATATAAAAAAATCCCCCCCCCCTAATCTTTTTTCTACGTAATCCATTCATAGATATTTGAAGTTTTTAAAAAAAGTATATTAAAATTAAAGCAAGGTTTCAGTTAAATTAAACAGCATAACGTTTCAGAAGCTTTCTATTTTATTTCTTTTGCATACATTTTTTTAATATTTAACTGTGATATTTTATTTACTTTCAGTTCGAGTTGTCTCTTTCTTAAACTTTGAGTTGACGAAAATAAGTTTGTAAAACAAGACATTAATTATATATATTTTTAAGTTTGTAAAACAAGACATTAATTATATATATTTTTTAATTCAAAAATTATTTTTTTTTATTCTCAATCCTTTCTGAAAAGATTTGCAGTTTTTTTTATCTATAAGTCAAATATTTTTGTTTGCCAGTCTGTATGATTTTCCACATATTAGATTTTTCACGAACTCCTGGACAGTATTGACACGAAAAAAATTTAACGAGTTTTCAAAAGATTTCCAATTCAAAACGTTTCGACAGATTTTTTTTTAATTTCAGGTTTTGAATTTGAGCTATCCCTTATTATTTATACTCCAGTTAGTTATTACGAATTTAAAACTACACTGTTACATAATGTTTTTACAACTTATATGACTTCAGGTTTCATTTTCGGTACTGTTTTGTACTTGAGTGCTGTAACAACACTGAAAAGCAAAGATAGTAAAATAAAATTTTGACTCTTTAAATAGAAAACGTTAAAACTCAAAAAGTGTCATATAGCATTTCATACAGAATACTTTGCTGGATCAGTAAGCAAATTGAAAAAGTCGAAGCTGAATAATTTTTAATGTCGCGATCATCAATAATATTCGCGACCATTTACATTAATTTAGCTTTTATCCTATTCAAATAAGTTTTACGATAAAATTGCACTAACTACAAAATACTTCTCAGTTACAGATGGCATCCAAATACATTTGTTTGCATTGTTCTTGTATGAATTTTGAGGTTTCCATAATAGAATTTTTTTCTTAATTAATCTAATTATTCTTGTAAATATTTTACAGAAAAAAACTTTAACTACTGACTTATTAAATAAGTTTTATTTAAAAATCTATCTAAATATCACATTTCTACTATAATTTGTTATTGATATCTAAAGACATTAACGAAAATAATTATTCAAGGGTTGAAGTTCTAAAATTTTATTTTTGGTTATCTAAATGTTTCCTAGATATTATTATACCACCTATTCCTAAGTGACTGTAATGTCCAACAGTGCGACAAGTCAGTTATCGAATAACGCTTGTAGGACTTTCCTGATTGTTGCTATTATATGACCTGAAAATTTTTTTTTAATCTTTTAGTAACTAGATGGATGTGACAATCCCAAAACTTTCTTTTATCTGATTCGTTTTAATATTTCAAAAAGTAGTTACTCATGTTAATACTTCAATGTTATTTATTAGTTCAATACTATAAAAACTTTGATTTTCTGCTTAAATTTCTGCTTCAGTCAATTAATCGGAGAAAAAACGAGTCAATCTAGATCATGATACTTAATAAAATCAATATATTTTCCTTATTCTGTTGTCACCAACTGTTTGCGAATAGCCGGCTTAGCAGGATGCAAGTTCCCGTCGCTGCACGAGCCACAGATGGACAATAGAACTAAGAAAAATCGAAAAAAATACACAAAAATCGCTATCACAGCACCACTTTCCCGCGAAATATTTCCAAACTCATGGAGGACATGTTGGCCATAGCCAAAAACATACGCAAAAAATTTGGTTCAATTCTATGCATAAATTTATACACTTTTCGATGGTGCAATAAAGAAAATGACAAAGACATCGCTATTATAGCGACCCTTTCCGTCGGAATATTTTCAAATTTAAGGAAAAACTTCCGGCCATAGCCAAAAACATACACAAAAAATTGGTTCAATTCTATGCATAACTTTGTATAGTTTTTTATGGTAGAATAATGAAAATGGCACAGGCATCGCCATTAAAGTGCCCCCTTTCGGCATATTTTTTTTTTTCAAATTCATTGAGGATCTGCTTGCCACAGCCAAAAACATACACAAAAGATTTGGTTCAATTCTATGCATAACTTCATACACTTATTGATGGTACAATAATGAAAATGGCACACACATCGCTAGTATAGCGTCCCCTTTCAGCAGATTTTTTCAAATTCAGGGAGGACCTGCTTGCCATAACCAGAAACACACACAAAATATTTGGTTCAATTCTATGCATAACTTCATACACTTTTCGATGGTACAATAATGAAAATGGCACAGATATCGCAATTATAGCGCCCCCTTCAGGCGGAATTTTTTCAATTTCAAGGAGGACCTACTGGCCATAATCAAAAACATACACAAAAATTTTGGTTCAATTCTATCACTTTTCGATGGTATAATATTGAAAATGGCACAAAAATCGCTATTACTGCGCCCCCTTCCGGTGGACTTGTTTATAAATTGAAGGAGGGCCTGCTTGCCACAGCCAAAAACATACACAAAAGATTTGGTTCAATTCTATGCATAACTTCATACACTTTTCGATGGTACAATGGCGACAGACGGACACAGGGACTGACAGACAGACAGATGTATAAACATGTTTTTTGAGATTTCTGAACACTAAAACGTATAAATCAGTCAAAAACAATTTCTGTTACAATACTTTCTTCTTTTGAAGATTGAAGAAAGTAAAAATTATAGAAGTGAAATTACGTATAAAGGAAAGTTTAAAATTTTACAGTTAAAAATACACCAGTGTGTATATAAAGCAAATCAAAAACAGCGATATATAATAATATTTTTAACATTTGCGAACCTGCTTCATATGTATACGTTCCGTATATAGTTATTATGATCATAATATCTGAATACTACTCTTTCCGAATAGAAAACTTTCACAAAAGTGAAATATTTATGTTTTAGTTTCTTTTATTCTTTGAAAAAAATCATTTTACTTTAATTTCAGCGATTTTTTTTATCAAAAGAGTTTTACCCAAGATTATTTATTCAATTACATTTAAATCCTTTGTTATATTTCTCCTGGAAGGAGAAATCTGTCATTTTTTATGTCACTTTTGTATCATTTAATCCCAGAGGCAATAAACCTTTAAAGTATTTCCTTTGAAGTGAGAAAGTAATTAAAAGGATTCATTTCACTGTGACGTTCTTTATTTATACATCGGATTTCAGATCTTTCACGTTGTTAATGGTGTTAAATTTGCACGACTTCATCTTGTTAGTTTCTCTCATTTCCATACAAAGCATTCTATAATTACAGTAAATATTTGGAAAGGTACATTACAGAATTGTGTGTTTAAAAAGAAATTTGTAATTAAAAAAATTAAGTAAAATTTAATTAATTATAAATATTTTTATTTCATTATTTCAAATGACTTGAGATTTGGTGTCTGGGCATAGTTTGAACCGAAGATTTGAAATATTTCGTTAAAATTATGTATTGCCATTGAAAAAAATGAGGTTTGGTTTCGTTTTAATATGTAGATGGCCCCTAAGCAAACTTTATATACATCATTTAAAAGTAGACTTTATTTCCAATCGTTCGGTACCAGTAACTTCCGTCTACGATAATTTGTTGAAGAGTTAGTAGGGCGTGTTTACTTTTTTTTTTTTTCACGACTGTATATATTTAGTTGGACCTTTCTCAAATGAAAAACATGCATTAACTGTCACTGATCATTTTTCACGACGCGTAGAACTTTATCCACTTAACGATACTTCTGCTACTAAAATGTCTTTTCAGTTACATTACTACTTTTTGCAGACCTGCTGGGGTTTTTTTCTGACTTAGGACCCCAGTATACTGTTCATGTATATAATATTTTTAACGATACTCTTGGTATAAAGTTTTCTTTACAGCTCTGTTTCACATCCCTAATCGAACAGTTTTTCTGAACGTATAAACACCTCAATTAAGTACTCTGTTACAAGAAGGTCATTCATTTTAAATTGCAATTTTTATACACAAGTCTCTTTACTATTCTACTACATTATTAGACATTCTACTACATTATTTTCCCCTAATTTGTTTCATTTTGGTCGTGAAATTGCATTAATTTTTATCAATTTTGATCATTCATGCAATCAACCTTTCTAGATAAACATATTGAAGTTTATAAATTACTAGGGGACTTGCACAAAATTTACGAAAAGGCCTATTCTAACGTTAAAACTGCTCAAGATAAAAGATATAAGATGTACAGTCGAAAAGCTAAATTAAGGAACATCTGTTTGAAAGACATTGTACACTTAAAAACAATTGACAAATTTAAACCCATATATACATCGCCATACATAGTAACACATAAACATTCACCTGTTTCTTTCTCGATAAAAAGGTTACATGCTGCTTATGATACAGAATTTCGTGTGCATATAGACAGGTTACTCCTTGCACCACCTCGTTATGGACATTTGTTAGATACTTCAAGTCATGTTAATAACAGTAATTTCACTAGTAACGTTCAACCACAGACTTATATAAAAATAGCAAATAAAGCCTTTGTGCACAATATTAAAAAGCTTTTGCTTCGTTGGTTTTTCTGCTTTTTAACACAGACTTATAATTTAAGGAGAATATAATCTTTATATTATTTACAACATTTATTTTGAAAATATGTATGGTGATACTATATTTACAATCTACGCCCGTGGTTGTACATATTTTGTTTATAGGTGATCTTTGACAATATTGTGGCTGATCCGTGTATGTTTTGCTTCGAATATCATGTGTAAACTGTAATGGAAATAAAAATTGCTGTGACTTGTTGTGGTTTCTATGTATAATAATAAGGATCATTCAAGGCGACAGCCATTATAGCTATAGGCCGCAAAGCAATCTCCACTTCGGTGGACTTCAAATGTCAAAAAATATCATGTGTAAACAATATTCTGTATCACTTTGCATTTTTCTCTATTTTGTTTTCTTCTTGTACACTTAAACTAAGCAAAATAAGTTAAATTCAAACTCTTTCACTTTAATTACAACTTAACAGTAACAAGTCTTAGCTAGATATACTTCTGGATATATATATATATATATATATATATATATAAGTATAATTTTGCATGTCACTTAAGTCTAATAAACAAAAACCCTTATTTCAATTTAATTCTACACCTTCTTACATGACTTGAACATAATTTTACCGGATTATGTCACTTTGTCTCTCACCACTATTGCCTTTTTTTGGAAAGTCTGATATACAATATAGTTTTTCCCTTCTTTTTCTAATCGTTGCCCCCAACAAGTCGTGAACCGTTCAAAATTGTTGCCCTGGGGTTTCACGCTACACTGTGATGAGAGACACCTTTCACTTGAATTGGTTTACCAATTCAAGTTACTTACAAAAGAATTTTTTATGAAATATTGAAACGCGCTCCTTTCGCAGATCACTGTGATCTACTGGGGAGTGAGGAGGCTCATGTTGTGCGCAATGTGAGTCTTCCTTTTTATTCCCTCTTCCTCTAATGCCGACGTTCTAAACCTAATAATACTTGTATACTAATAATACTTGTATACTTACAAGAATTAGGGCTATACTTTTTTTATGGGCGTGCTTTAGGCGCCTCATTTTTTGGGAAATCCTGTGCCACGTACACGGATTTTCAATTTTTCACATTCACCTTCCTCATGTTTACATTTAAGTTTTAATTTACAAATACTCATACTTGATATGTTTTTCATTTTCATTTTTAATGTACTTGAATTCTGTTTATATTATTTATTTTAAATACTTGCAAATGTGTATACACTATGACGCAAAAGTTTAGACAATGAAGAAATTCTTACATACTTTGAAAAATATTTATTCAATTTTCAAATCACTGCTTGAAATTAATGTGCTGTACATATAAACAATATTTATAACAAAGAAAAGTGGAATTGTGCATATTGCAATAAATTAAATGGTAACAAAAATAAACTGCTGTCTCAAAAGTTTAGACACAAATTAAATAAAATCGAAATAAACAATTTTTAAAACCTGGTTGCGCATCCATGCTTATGTATTACGTCATATACACGAGATTGCATGGAAGAAACTAAATCTTGCATAGTTTGTGGATCGATATCGTACCATGCATTCTCAATAGATGTCTTAAGTTCCTTTTCAGAAGAGTATTGTCTAGCGTTGCTATAAACTTTGCGACACATGATGCTCCAAAGGTTTTCTATAGGGTTAAGATCTGGGCTACATGCTGGCCAGTCGAGAACTCTTATATTATGGGAATTAAACCAAGATTTTGAATGTTTTGCAGTGTGAATTGAAGCATTGTCTTGCTGAAATTCCCACTGAGGACCCCCTAGAAGCTCAGCAAATGGCAGTAGGTTTTCTTCTAATGTCTGTGTATAATAGTGTGAAGTTTGACGACCACTGGTGAAGGTCAGATATACTTGTCCATTATAGCAAAAGACTGCCCAAACCATCACCGAGCACCCTCCTTGTCTGCGACTAAAAAAACGTCGAGGTTCCTTCCGCAAGTTATGCCAATACGATGAACAACCATCTGGACCATCCAGATTCCACTTTTTTTCATCGCTAAATATGACTGACTGCCATTTCTCTCCATATGACATATGCTTTCGAGCCCACATAAGTCTTTGTAACTTATGATATGGTTTCAGAGCTGGTTTCTTCTGCATTTAGCTATAAACGATTGTTCTTTTTTCCAAAATTCGTCCACGAATCGTATCCTTTGATACAGAGAGTCCCGATGAGCTTTGAACTCCACGTACGCTCATTTGTTGAGTACTCGCTAGTCTTTGTATCAGGCGATCCTCTCGTACATTTGTCACACGTAGCCTCCCAGACCGACATTTTGCTTTATATTCGGAACCACTCGATAAAAATCGATAAATAGATTTTTTTGACCTATTAATAATAGCAGAAATTTCAGAAACGCTCTTCCCTTCACCTTTCAATTGCCAAATCCTTGAAACCTCATTCACTTGAATTTCTTTAGCTCTCGGCATGTCGACTATGAAGCGCAATCGTTTGCAGAACTTAAGTACTCCAAATTTGTGACATCATCGATTCTAAATTTGCATATGCCAGCGAATATTCAAAGAAATTTAGAATAGTGTCTAAACTTTTGCGACAAGCACATTTGAATTTTTATGAAAAAAATTAGTATTATAGCAAATAAAACGACTGTCTTTTGTACATAGCATTTTAAATCAGTTTTTGAATATATTTACAGGTTTTTGTAATTCTGACGTCATAATTCTACATTTTAAAGCTGAATGACATCATTGTCTAAACTTTTGCGTCATAGTGTATACATGGTTGATCCCGTATAGGATCAAAGTAAATACAATAGTGAGTCCTGGTGTCAAGGGAAGAAAAATGATTACTCACTGACTTTAAAATTACACTGGATCCAGAGACTTAAGCAAGTTACTTGAACTGATGCTTTGAATGCATATACGATTTAAACATATATTTTTTTTTCTATTCAAATTGCAAGATTACGTATAGTTATTTTTCTGATGTGTTTATTTTGCATATTTGTGTGTTTGAAAATGGACAAAGTATTTAGTAGTCTATAAAGCTGTAACGTAGCGTCACAATATTTTTTCGGGTGCCGCGGTGAGATATGTGGCAGCTTTCCCTGCACATATCGGTTTCCAGCCCCCTTTACTTAAATCTACTTTGAACATAGCTCTTTTACTTTTAAAACGTTGCGCTTCCCCCCCCCCTTTTTATACAAGGGAAATCATTAAATTAAGTCATTTCTTAAAAACAATACGTAGTTCTATCTACATATTTTTTTCTCTCTCCTTTCCGCAACGAACTTAATTCAACATGTTCAAATACCCAGATTTATGATTTTATTTTCCAGTTATCAAAATTCCATTCTCGCATAATTAATTTCTATTTTTTAACGGTCTTTGTCTAAAAGTAATCAAATAAAGACACAAAAATCTAAGTGCACCTGCCCTTTTTAACATTACGCTTTCTTTTATCGTACTTTATCTGTGTTGTAAATAAGTCATTCTTAATTGCAACTAGAATTTGACGGTTAAAAAGAAATAACAGAATATAAAATTATTTTATGGGAATTACGGTTTCAAATATATTTCATTTATGTTTGCACATATGCCTTTTCTCTGCCTTTTCCATACATACGTTAAGATTGCGCAATCACATTTAAGTTATTCATTGGTGTTAAAATAAACAAAACCCAGACTTTATGTCACTGTTACTCATGACATAAAGAAGTGTTGTTTTACACCCCGGTGCGTTATTGCTGGAAGAGGCTGCCACATTATATTCAGCTAAACCTCCCGCCAATGCTTTGTCTCTTTTCATTCCGGCGTCAAAAACTTTGTAAATTGGCAATAATGTACTAAGCCAAGTCATGTAAATCAGTGCGCGAAAGTTCAGTTGCCTTTCTTCCTCGGTTGTTGTAAGGTCCCGATAAAGGGCCGATGGTTATTCTTTTTAATATTACGGAGCACCTCTCCACATATCGCCATACATCTCCATGTTTGTACATATACAACTGGATATAACTGTGTTCTCCATTATGTTTGTGTTATTGCTTCCATCTAAATAAAAACATCTATGTCAGAACGTATTACTGAAGTTTTTTCCTTTTTATCTGCGAACCCGGAACCACTGTTTTATGGCGAACCAAATCTCCACCACAAGCACTACTAGAGCGACACATTTTGAGGCCTTTTTGGTCTCTTAGAGGACTTCTATACCCACAATTCCATGCGTCCGCCAGCGCTATTTGCGCTTTTATTTTGACGCCGTATAAAGAGTTCTTTATCGACGTCATCCTTTCCCATCGAATCGTAATTTGTTCTATGTCCTATCCTCCCCCTCCTCTCTTCTAGCATTGGTCTGTTACTGTTCTGTAACCGTCCGCGCGTTGTTGTTCGGGGTACAAAAATCGTTACATCGGCGATGGAGAGAAGATTTTACGTTTTTCTGGTTGTCTAATTAAGCTGCGTCGCTTGGGGTAAACGTTCGAATGTGTAGATCCTATTCTTATAACATCTAAAGTCTTATGAAGTGATGATCGATTTTTGTGTGTGGATGGAATAACTACTGGAAGTGTTTTACTATGTTTTTGTCAATAAAACCAGTTTAAAAAGTGACGATGACTCTCTATATTCATTATGAAAGGGAAATTATGAACGTGTTTCGAGCCTGTCTTTCTCGCCACCATGACTGCAATCCGGTATTTTCAATATAATGGATGGATGGTTTTGATTGCTCTACTACATTTTGTGTCGAGCTGTACTGGTGTCGCCTAAATATCTGAAAGTCGGTAGTAAAATGCTACATAAGCCGCACAATATGATCACTTGCTTTACTAAAGTAATGATTTGTAGAGAAACTCATCGAAACTTCAGAATGTCAGAAATGTTCTGACAATGCAATGTGAATTATTATCATCTACTATCAATAAGTATGATTACGATGAGAGATGTTTTCATGAACGGATGTCAGTAAAACTCTGACAGTGGAATATCACTAAGTTTCAACGACTTAATAGAATGATTAAAACTTCCTGATACCTCCAAGTGGCGGAAATAGGTCTCACATTAATTTGAATGCACGATTTTCCTTTTTAAATAAAATTCTAGCTCTCCGGCCAGAAGTCATGTTGAGAAAAAAACACTTTTCTGTGGGTGAGAATATATTATTTATTATAGTATTTTAGTAGATATCTATTTATTTACAATATTGTTATTATTATTATTGTTGTTAGAAAATGAATTACACTTTAGTTGTTGTTATTATTTATTGAGAAAAATATATATATTTACATTGTTTATTTAATTTAAAGTTATATATTTTTTTATTATGTTTATACTATTGTATTTTTATGTAAATGAGTTGTTCCTCCTATATAGAATTAAGATCTAGAGTTGTTAAAAAATCGAGTAACACCATGAGTGAAATAAATATTGTTCCCTTTGACCCAGAGTCCGGTATGAAAATACAACCTTGGTTAATGCATTTTGAGAAATCTTTCAGTACCGAGAAAAAAGATGAAAATTGGAAATTAAATAATATTTCTAAGCATTTGAAAGGAGAAGCATTGAAGGTTTATATAAATGATTGTCTGGAGTGCACTAGTTTTGAAAAAATTTCTAAGCTTCTCACTGAAAAATTTATTAGTGTTTATGTTCCAAGATTTTCTGAATTTGCAGCTTTAAAGTTAAATGACTTAAATGAATTAGAACAATATTTTCATAAAAAGGCTGAAGTGGGTAGGAAGTTACAATTATGTGAAACAATATTTGTGCAGGGACTCACAGATGGGCTAAAGCCCGAATACCAGAATTTTTTTATAGTAAGTCCTCCAAGTAATACCACTGACTGGTATCGGATGGCTAAACAACTAGTATTAATTCGAACTTTTCCTGTAAATGCTGTTAGGAATAATTCACAAAATGTTAGGCCTTTTCATCCTCATTACAATGCACCCAGACATTGGATTCGTCAGGAGAATCCTAATTTAAATACAAATAATCCTCAATTTACAACTCCTAGAATGCAAAATACTCATTTCCAACAACGATACCCCACTAGACCTTGCAGGATTTGTCTTAACAAAGGGGTATTTAATGCCTATCATTAGGAAAGAGAATGTGTACTTAATGTTACCCCTGTACCATCATATGCTCCTACTAATCAACAACAATCTTCTACTAATACTATATGACAATTGATAGTCTCTGGGTATGCAAAACAAAAAGAAATTCCTTGTGTTATTGATACGGAATCCACTATTTCAATTTTACCTATTAAATTTGTAAATTTATTACATGCTAAAGTTAGAAATATTTCTCCAATTATTATTGGCCAAGCTAAAGGGTCTATACAAATTAATCAATCATGTAATTTATTTATTAAAGTTGGTAAAATTAAGCAGAATGTAAAATTTTTAGTAGGTGACACTGATCTTGCGTACGCAATACTAGGGTTGCCAACCTGTGCACTCTTTCAATTAAATATAGATTGTGCAAATTGTAAAATTATGCAAGGAAGGACTATGGTAAAACAATGCATATCCAGAAATGTACTAAGATCTCTTCATTTTAATATGAATAACCAATATGATGAGATGCAACCTGATTATGGAAAGTTAGTGACTCCTCAATCCTTCGCGCAGCCTAATATTAATGATTATAATTTAATTGGGGAAGTAAATTCTGTAAAAAACAAAGCTTTAAGGGATATTTTGAGGGATTATTTGGATATTTTTTCAAAAAATAAATATGATGTAGGAAAAATTAATATTGAGCCACAGCGCATTTTTCTCAATTCTGACCTACCTATATCTATGAGGCCTTACCGCACTTAAATAGTCGAAGAAAAGGAAATTTCAGAATAGATTCAATCATTATTAGCTGCGGGATTAATTAAAGAAAGTTATAGCCCTTACTCCTCCCCTATTACTTTGGTAGAAAAACGTGATGAAGGTAAGAAAACTAGGTTATGTGTAGACTATAGGAAATTAAATTCAATAATGAAAAATGATTCTGAACCGTTACCCCGTATTGACGGAATTTTAGATAAATTGAGTAGTGCTCAGTATTCTTCCACCTTGGACTTAGCCTCTGGTTACTGGCACATACCCATACACCCATCAGACACTGAAAAATTGGCTTTTGCTACCAACTCTGGACTTTTTGAATGGAATATTCTTCCATTCGGTGTCAAAGTTGGGCCCCCAATTTTCAATAGAACCATTAGATAAATCCTAAGTAAATATAAAATCGACTTTGCCTGCTATTATTTTGATGGCATAATTATTTTCTCTTCAACTTTGGAAGAACATCTACAACATCTTGCCAAAATTTTTGAATTATGTAGATTGGAAAATATCAAACTTAAATTATCTAAATGTAACCTTGTCCAAAATAAAATTAATTTCTTAGGTTATGAAATAAAAAATGGTATCGTAACTCCAGCTAATAATAATATAGAAGCTATCAAAATTTAAAGCCCCCCTCAAATGTTAAAGAACTCCAAAGATTCCTAGGACCCATTAATGTCTATCATAAATTTATTGATAAATATGCAGAAATCAGACATCCCCTCAATAAGTTACTTAAGAAAAATACCATATGGGAATGGAATTCAGATTGTCAAAATTTCTTCCAAAAAGTAAAAGATGCCCTAATTGCTAAACCTGTTTTGAAAATTTATGACCCTAAATTATCCCTCCATATGTTTGTTAATGCCTCACAGGTGGCGGTAGCTGCAGTCCTTAAACAGCCAGATAGTAATAATTTTTTACATCCAATTGCACACTATTCAAGGGGATTGAGAAGTTATGAAAAGAACTATTTTATTACCGAATTAGAGTGTCTTACCATCATTGACACATTAGATAAATATTATCACTACTTTCATGGTGTTAAGTTTACTATACACGCCGACCATGCATCTCTTGTATGGTTAAAAAATGTTAAACATCTAAGGTGAAGATTATTCAGATGGTCATTAAAACTATCTATGTTTGAATATGATATTGTCTGTGAAAAGGGTTCCACAAATGTCGAAGCTGACATGTTGTCTAGAAATCTTACTACGTATTTTATTCAACCAGTTACTTTCCTTTTAGATGTTAGAGAAGTTATAGGGATGCAGGAAAAGGATAATGTTTGTGGAAAAAACTATGTAAATGAAAATGGACTTATGATAGTGAAAATGAAAGGTTTTAGAAAAATAGTTGTACCCATGTCCTTAAGAAGAAAATTACTAAATGTTGCTCATGAGAAATTTGGTCACCCTGGTATCCAAAAAATGTTAAATTTAATATCCACTAATTATTATTGGCCTGATATGACTCAAGATATAACGAAATTTGTAAAGTATTGCAATATTTGTCAGAAAAATAAAAAACCCAGACAAAAGAAATTTGGCTTATTACAAGCTATGCCAACCACAGATCAACCTTTTGAATGTCTTTCTATTGATACTGTGGGAGGATTTAATTACTATAACTCCACCAAAAAATATTTGCATATAATAATAGACCATTCAATAAGATGTGTTTGGGCTTTCCCCTCAAAAAGTGTTACCACAGAAACTTATACCAACTGTCTAAATCAAGTATTTAATATTCGAACTCCCCAACATTTGTACTGTTTCAATAAAATTCTTAATGTACAGGTTCCCCAAAAGGTACTCAGTGATAGAAATGCAGCTTTTACTTCATCTAGATTGTAAAAATTTCTTCGAAATCATAATATAAAGCAGTGTTTAACCTCCGCACACCATCCTCAAACGAATGGGAAATGTGAAAGATTGAATCAAACAATAGTTACTAGATTAAAGTGTAAGGTTAATTCTAAAGGTCTAAAGTTCCTTGGAAAAAACTTCTGACCGAATTAGTTAATGAGTATAACAATACTCCCCATTCCATAACCAAATTTCCCCCTGCTTATTTACTTTTTGGCCAATTACACTATGATTCCCCCCTTCAACAAGATTATTACCCTTCAGTTCAATAAGCCCGCAAAATTGCTAAAAAACACACTGATGAATTTTATTGGCGAAGTAAAAAATATTATGATAGAAATTATGTAGAACCTAAATTTCAGATAGGAAATCTAGTAATTTATGAGGAATTCCAATACCCAAATACTAGAAAATTTTAAAGAAGTTAGTTAAAGAAATTTATTTGATACTTGTGAATACTATTGACTGTGATGTTGAATATAGTTGTTATTATTATTTATTATACTACGCATTATTGATATTGAGAGAATAAGATCATAATGAATATTGATTACTGTAATAAGTGAGAGGATAATACTTAGCTTGGGAGATTTACGTGAGAGCGTATTTATGCTATGAGTTGTGATAACCCGATTAGTATGAATTTCAATTACTCATTGTAAGTTAGTCCTAGAAATTGATTTATAAGATATAATATGCTTATTATTAGATAAATGGATTATAATTACCGTGTAACTAATTAATGGACAGAATATGACAAAAAGTCTTATGAAGTTTTAGATTTAAGAGTTTTTGTTAGTTTATGGGAATATCTGATTTAAATGGTTTTAATTGTTATGAGTTAGAGAGTTTATTAATTATGAGTAATTAATTTATGAGTTAGAAATTTTAGATTATTAAAAATTTTTCAACTTAGAGGAATTCCAAAGAAGTTTCTGAAAACCTATGATGACTGTAATAGGTAAATACCATGTGGTAAATAGTAAATAATAACAAATAGTAAAAAGGTACCCGTAAAGACATGGACCATCAATACCATCGATGTATGTGTGTCAATACACTTCAAAGATACTGTAAATAGGTTTATTTAAAAAAATTTGTTATTATTATTGCTATTATGAATTTTATTATTATTTATTTATTGTAATATATTAATTTCATTTATTGAACAAAAATGAACTTAGATTGGAAAACCTGAGTTGCTAATGTAAGGATAAGTAGATTCAAATGAACATTATATTTACGAATCTAATTTTGAACTTATATTCTGAAGACATTTTTCAGAATTCCATTAGCACACTTATATTATAAAATGCCTCGTTCAAGTCTTTACAACTGAATTCATGAATGCTTAGCACATTAATATGAGCCATGAATGGCCGTAAATTTATTATGTAAATAACAAAACTATGTTTAAAAAATATTCTCAATATTTATAGTAACTTTTTATTTTACATCTTTGTAATTTGTAACAAGATTAATATCTTTTTATTGTATTTAATTAAAAATTCCAGTAGTTCGCGTTCTAAGTTTTAAATTAATGTAGCATTAAGATTTTTAAAAAAGTTAAATCTTCACGGTTTACTCCAAGTGGCGAAATTGTAATCCAAGTCTATGTAACATTTCCTTTCTATGAACTTGTGGGTCTTAGGACCTACCAGTTCATCCAGTCTTTTTGAGTGGGGGGATATGTAATAATAAAAAAATTTCGCCTCTTTTTCTTAGTAAAACTATTTCAAATTCGTAATATTTTTCCTTTTTTACCTATCTTTAATAATATCTTAATATCTTTTGTCTTTTATTTCATGCATTTAAAGTTGCGTATTCTTTTATTATTCTAAAAAACCTTAATCCATTCGCCTAATCTTATAAAACCCATTAAATTACTTTTTCATTCTAAAACTAAATTCTCTTTCTTTCGAATGTTTTAATATCATTTATTCTTTCGTGTTCTATACCCACAATTCCATGCGTCCGCCAGCGCTATTTGCGCTTTTATTCTGACGCCGTATAAAGAGTTCTTTATCGACGTCATCCTTTCCTATCGAATCGTAATTTGTTCTATGTCCTATCCTCCCCCTCCTCTCTTCTAGCATTGGTCTGTTACTGTTCTGTAACCGTCCGCGCGTTGTTGTTCGGGGGTACAAAAATCGTTACATCGGCGATGGAGAGAAGATTTTACGTTTTCTGGTTGTCTAATTAAGCTGCGTCGCTTGGGGTGAACGTTCGAATGTGTAGATCCTATTCTTATAACATCTAAAGTCTTATGAAGTGATGATCGATTTTTGTGAGTGGATGGAATAACTACTGGAAGTGTTTTACTATGTTTTTTTCAATAAAACCAGTTTAAAAAGTGACGATGACTCTCTATATTCATTACGTAAGGGAAATTATGAATGTGTTTCGAGCCTGTTTTTCTCGCCACCCTGACTGCAATCCGGTATTTTCAATATAACGGATGGATGGTTTTGATTGCTCTACTACATTTTATGTCGAGGTGTACTGGTGTCGCCTAAATATCTGAAAGTCGGTAGCAAAATGCTACATATATATATACAGGGTATGCCATGATTATTGAGACAAACTTTAAGGAGGGGTAGGGGTCATTGCAGGGATTCAGATTTGCATAGCAACTCATGGTCGGAAACGCTTTGCTGGCGCAGTAGTGGCGACACAAAACACAAGAAAGAAAGGATAAGAAATGGGCGAGAAAACATGTTTATTATTCCTAGTGCTGCAAAAATGCCGGAACAATGCTGGAAAGTGCTAAAGAACTTGTACGCATCGTGGCAGCTGCTGGGAAACTCCCGGTATTTTCGAGAACATTAGATCTTCCATGCGCCGGCGATGCGCATCCATGCATCACATCCCGGTGTGGTGATATCGAACACCTACTTTGATGACGATCGTTGTGTATTTAACGTTTCTTTTAATTAGTTCAATTTTCGTTTGAACTAATTAATTTTCAATTCGGAAATATTTCTATATTTCTGTTCTAAGAACGTTATATTTGTACGTTTCCTAATTCTACAAAATAATAAGAAAGGATAAGAATAAAGACTTGAGTGGAGTTATAAATATTGCACGAAATCCTTATAAATTCAAATTTAATTAATCCTTCTAAATCCTTTAATCCTTCTAAAATGTATTAAATAATTTTGTAAATCTTCTAATAGGGCGTGTCGAATTTTTCGACTTCCTTTTTCAAAAAATGAGAGGTTCAAAAAGTTATGTTTTGGTTAGTTATTCACAAATATATTTACATGAACTGGTAATTACATAGGTTTGCTTGGTAAATAGTTACTTCAATTTCGTTATATTTTCCCGTTTCATGTAAAAGTCGCAGCAAACTGTCTTTTCTCAAGAAGTGCTTTCTTATAGTTACTTCTGTTTGTACTTTTGCTCTGAGGTTAATAATATACTTATATTATACTATAACATCTGCAAAAAAATTGTATGCCACATGTTAAAGTTTTTAAACTTGCAATATCCATTTGCAGCTGAGTGTATTTTTATTAATATCATACAAATAGAGACATTTTCTTTTTCCATGCGCAAATAATTTCTTCCACTTGCAAAATATAAAAATTCGGAACCATAAAAGGAAGACAAGACTGGCAACATCCACTCACATGAGTAATTTAAGTTGAACTGTTCGAGAATTGCTGCCTTCCGAACTCCCAACTGTGCGGGATGTTCTAAGATATGGGCTTCTGCTAAGAGAGCAGAGTGGAGAGAATATCAGAAATTACCCAGCAGCCACTCTTGCAAAGGATTATTTATCCGAAAGTGCTTGAACAATGGGAGCGAGCAAACAGATATTTTGTGGTGCTAATTTTAAATCCGGGAGTCCCAGACAGAAGAAGATAGAAGAAAACTGGGAAAAGGCCAAAAACATATCACTTGGCAGAGCAAAGCTGGAAGTGAAAGAGGATTAACTAGCACTGTTAGATAAGCTATTTTACATCCTCAATTGCAAGTGTAAGATCAAGCTATGTTCAGAATTTGAGGGTCTATGTCCAGGTGGTGCTGATTGTAAACATGAAGTACACATTTTCTGCTCTTGTTCTAAGGACATGAAGATCCCTGTCCAAGAACTAGTGTTTATTAACCCCTTAATTCTAGCTCCCGTCAATATCACGGGCTGAGATGTCGTTCGTTATTTCTCGTGCCCGTCCTATTTCCCGGTTGGAGATTTATTCATGGAAAAAACTTCTGAAACCAGAAAAATTTAACTGGCATTTCCGTGTGAAGACTTTGAATATTAGCCTTTGGGTTTGGTTTCTGCCGCTGACTGTGATGTTGGACTTTGTATAGCATGTTTCGAAATATATCACATGCAAAAAAATTATTAATAATTAAAATTTAATGTATATTATATTATTTCAAGTATTATTTGTAAAAAATTGTTTGATGATAATAAATAAAGAACTAAGATGTGGAAAATAAAGGTCTTATTCGCATTAATTTGTATGGTGTAAAACAAACATTAAAACACAGAATTCTCGCATGATCGCTTTTACACAAATATGAATTTGTTCTATAACATCTTTTTTTTCGCCCTATAAAAAACTAATCGCATATTTTATACAGAAACCTTATAATTATTCAATTTCTGTAATAAAAAATAGGTACTTTTTTGACGGTTTTTCCAAATATTAAGAGACCGTTAAGGAGTTAATAGACAAAGAGAAAAGGTTGGATCAATTGGACAGCATCAAATTGGATTACCAGATCTACCTGACCACAGAAGAAAAACAAAAAAGCAGAAGAGACAAGAAGATGAATTAAAAGAGAATTTCTTAATATAAGCAGAAAAGAAAGTCAGAGTTAACCAAATTAAGTTCTTTTCTCCGACGAACATGAAGAGCTAACTGATGTTATAGATGAAGAATCTGATGATTCTTTGCAGATTCCGTGTGGTGATTCTGATGTACCTTCTACTTCAAGTCAGTACAATACATTACAACTGCGCAATGTTGTATTGTAAAGTATTGGGTAGGCTGTCGGTCTACGTGCTACAGCTGCATTTTTTTATGCTGGATTAATTACTAAAAAAAACAGGAGACTTGTGGTTGATCACAATAAATGAAAAGGGTGCAAGTAAAAGTCATGAAATCACTTGATGAAGAATTCCATGTTCGATGCCGGACAAGCAATATTGAAGGTATCTTCTTTGATAGACGTCAAGATTCCATTAAAGTTCCTTTAAGAGTAGATAACTCAAGTTATCAGTATCCACGTATTGTGAAAGAAGAGCATTGCACTGTTTGCAGTGAGCCAGGTGGAAGGTATTTTTGCCATTTTACTCCAGAGCAAGACTTAACAAAAAGGAAAACTGCTGAAGTTATTGCTAACTATCTTGTGGATTTTTTAAAGAAAAACAGCATTGATAAAAGTTTTCAGATTATTGGATGTGACTCAACGAATGTTAACGCTGGTCGGGAAGGAGGAGTCATTCATTGGGTTGAGGCAAAGAATCATAAACTCATCTGGTTGGTTTTGCACTCTTCATACAAATGAGCTACGTTTGCGGCACTTGATCACAGAGTTGGATGGAAACACTTCGGCCAGCAACAAGTGGAGTGTTAAGATTGGAAATATGCTTCATGCTGCAACAGAACTTGAAATCAATCCCTCATTTGTCACAATATTTTTTTCAGAGCCTTTGGTTCCATTGAGAGACATTGTTGTCAAAGGTCTCTACAGATCAGGCTTATGGTTACAGGATAACTGAGGTCATAAAGACAGGTGTACTTCCAACTGATCTGGCCTTTTTAGAATTTGGTCCTGCAAGCCACTCTCGGTGGTTAACAGCTGCTAACAGAGTTTGTCGCGTACGAGTTTCAAAACATGGTCTTAAAGGCAATAACTTGAAGAAGTTACAACTGCTTGTGAAATAAATTGTTGGCGTTTACTATCCCTGCTGGTTTACAATCAAATCGAAATTCTCTTGGGTAGAAGGACCTTGCAACATTCTTTATCAATTGAAGCTCCTAAAATATCAAAAGAAGGCAGTAGGAGATATTGTTTTGCCAACAATCCAAAGTTCATCGTGGGTTGCATTAAGTGAAATAGTGCTTCAGACACTTTTATGCTCGGAAGATCAAGAAGAAAGAAAAGCAGGGGTCCGGAAGATAATTGAATTAAGAAATGAAGATGATGATACACCAGGAGACCTATCTGCTCGGCCTAGAGACAAACCTGTAGTAAATCCAAATGCAACTTCAATTTTAGTACTGATAGACTGGTCAGAAAAAGTATGTGAACCGCCACTTACTTGTAAACTGAAAATCTCACAACTAAAAAAGTTTGTTGAAGAGACAGTGCAAGTTCCAAAGTGGCCATGTGATGGATAGTCCATAGAGAGATGTGTAAAGCAAGTAACAGAGGTTTCTGTCACAGTGTATACTCATGAGAAACGAGAAGGATTTATTTGAGGCCAGGAAGCAAGCAGAAGAATGATTGGCTAGGAATGAATCAGAGCAAGATTTGATGAATATTAGTGGCTGAAGCTTTTAACATTTTTTACAATGTGTCTTCATTGTTTCATAGTAAAGACAAAATATAAATAAAATTGTTTGTGCTCATTAAATCACTTTTTGAGCCAATTTTGTTGGTGTTTATATTAAATTATCACATTTTTTCGAAAATTTCAATACAGCTTATACTCAAGCACAAATTTACCAAGGTAAATCTTTATGAATAAGGAAAACTCTTTTAAATTAGAATATTATGCGTCAAAGGGCAATTTTTTGGACCCCCTCAATCACAAAAATCACGAATTTTTATTTTTGCTTTCCAAATCAACTCGTCCTAATCTTCTAATGCAGTTTCAAAAATTCACGAAAAATGCTTTCGAAGATAAAATTTTCATGAATTCATAATTTAGTGTACTCGCGTTTAAACTCGCGTTTAAACTTAAAATAAAAATAGACAGAAATTGCTTGTTACATTATTGTTACAGATGCGTTCAACAATATTATCGTTTCTATTTATTTAGAATTTGTGGTCTTATCTTGTAATTTATTATCTGATTCCATATTAAATATTTCCCAATTTTTTTTGGCCATAAAAGCTGAAATTTTTTCTTTCTATGTCAAATATAAATATTTCTATTATTTGAAATGAATAAACTCCCCCCCCCCCCACCTGAAAAGAAATCGTATGCTACATAATACATATATTTGAAACAAAGTCTTTCTTCAGAATTTTAGACATTTAGAAAAACACAACATTTTTTCCCATGCAGTAGCAAGTGTTCTGATTTCTACTGAACAACACTTATTTCTCTTTTTCATTTAATATAATATTGTAATAAAACTTTGAAGAGTATAGAATTCTTCATTTATATATTGTGTTGAAAAAATCATTTTCAACGTAATGGCACGTGAACATCTTTTTAAATGTATCGAAGATATTGAAATTTTATCATTTTCTTATTTTTTATGTGATTGCAAAGAAAAATAATATTATTAACTGCAAAGTTAACAATGTATTTGTATGGTACAGTAACGCATTTTTCCCCCAATAATATATTTTCGAACAGTTAATTTAAAATTTCTTTATTATTTCTCTATCTATTATTGAATTCAATATTAAAGGGATATTTAGCTACGAAAACTATAACAATTTCTAAGATTTATCCAAACTGAAATACCGCTTTTTTTAATTACGCAAAAAAGTATTCACTATATGAAGAATAAATCTTGAAAAATCTTTTTCTAAGAAAAATGAAGAATTTTTTCGTACAGTACAAAAACATTTCATTTCTATTGTACAAAGTCCATTTCTCGTTTTGTTTCTGTTCACTGCATAAAATTTAGTAAGAAATTTATTAATATAATGAAATTTTGCATTTAGATATAAAACTATTTTATCAATTTTTATATAAAAGACACAAAACATTTGGAAAATTGTTTACAAATTTCAACTATTATGAAATTCTTCAGTTGTATTTTGTTGAATAAAAGGGGTTTCCATTAGCTGTAAAATATATATTCTAGTAACATACTGATTAATGACTTTTTTTAGTGAATGTACTTTTTTATGTTTTGTTCAAAATTTTACTATCTAAAAACGTACAAGGAAAACAAACTA
This sequence comes from Maratus speciosus, assembly GCA_963932465.1. NCBI lineage: Eukaryota > Metazoa > Arthropoda > Arachnida > Araneae > Salticidae > Maratus > Maratus speciosus. Next base: position 48,422,303 of record OZ010795.1, on the reverse strand, counting down.
AAAAAAACTATTACAAAGTCGCTATAATCTGTATACACTTGGAACATACCAATGTCAAGTTTTAATAATTATTATTATTTATATCTAGATAGAAATAAATTCATTTCTAAAATGTTCTGTTTATAAAACTTAGAAAATTAAACTTTTCTAAGAAAAAGGGAAATTTTTCTTTGAAAAATCAATTTCCTCTATTACAAAACTCATATTTGTCAGTCGCAGAGAAAAGTTACATTAATTCAAAATCTCATTTGTGTAGAATTGGTAAAAGTATCGTTCAAACTAAAGTTACATTTATCTACAAGACTGTCGGTTTTAACTTAAGTATCATTGCTCTGAAGGAAAGTTGTTTATAAACAAAAAACTTTAGAAAATATTTTCTATAATACTCATTTTTTAAACATGACATATTTTATAGCAATATACTTTGACAACTTTTATTCTTTTTTGAAGCCAATGATAGTCACAGAGGCATAAAAAACAATATCATATTTAATAAAATATAAAAACCATATAAAATGAGGCAATAACAATATATTTTCTATAGTATATTTTAAATACTCCAATGATTTTATCCTTTTTTAGGAGCGTTCGTAATTATAAAAATACGTAGCACCCACAGTCTTCGTCCGGTCCGTCCGTCTTTCTGTCCGTTTGTCCGCGTATAACAGCGCAAAAAAAACCCAAACGGATGATATGAAATCTAATATACATAATTGTTGCATAATTTTGTTGAGACATTTAAAATTCCTTGAAGATCGAATTAGGACTTAAAAGATATTAATAAAAGTTTTCTTCCTTCTACTAAATCCTATCATACGTAATTGATGTAATGATATCCCATGATAGCTAATGATTCTAGATTGCCATGCTGATTACGTTACATTTAAGATGGAGTCATGTTATTTCCATATTACTGAATTTAGTATATAAAATCGTAATAAATTTTGTATTCATACGTTTTTGGATAAGAGGGCCACACCTATTGCACTACGATCTGAATATTTATAAAACTACTTATAGTACGAACACACCTCATTTGCCACGTGTGACGTACAATTTCCGACTCGTTTGACACTTTCAGCATAGTTGAACAGAGATTCTGAAATCAGTTTGCCTCTCTGTCCATTCTTTAACTCTCGTAAATATACTCGGATTGCCAAGCAATATTTACATTTTATTGACGTTTACTACAGAAAATTTAGTATTGAAAATAAATAAAATCATTTCTGTTAAGTAATTGGAAAAAAAAGGCCGCAATTAAGATTTTTCGTTGAACGGAATTCCTAATGCACTTCGTTAAATTGGAATTTTTAATACATTGAGGTTAATGCAATTTGAAAATGGGATTTGTCAAATTTCGTAGTAACGGGATTTTTTGTTGTAATGGAATTTTTTGTAACGGAAATATACTGTACTTGAATTAGATTTAACTTTTTAACTTATTAAACGGTGCGATTTTGTTACATTATTCTGAATGCGTTGGAAAGCGTTTCATAATCTATATTTGACACATGTTTTTTTGTTTCTTTTTTAAATTTAAAATTTAAAAAACACTTCTTAAGCAGGATTACGGAGCATTTACGTCTTAAAGTAACCATCATTTCAAATTTGAACTTTAAGCCTTAACAGTTCAAAAAAGGTTGCAATTTTAAAACATGTTTGTGTCATTGCACATGATTTACGTAGCAGTACCGAGTGTTGCATAGAAAACTATACACAAAGGTTGTTAACGAATTTCAAGTATATAAACAAAACAGCACAATCCAATATTATTCAAAAGCAAATAATTAATTGAATTTCGAAAAATATTTCTTTACGAAATAAATAAACTAAATTAAGTTGGAAGAATCCTAGTAATATTTGTATAAAAAATTAATAATTTATAATGGGTATATAAAGAAATAAAAATATGGTGATTGGCACAATTGTGTTTGTAAAAATATAAGTTTTACGAATATCGAATTTATTTTGTAATAAGATCAGTAATTAAATTTTTTATAATATTTATATGCATGCAGACAGAGTAATTAAAACTCCTAACTACTTCAGACAGAATAACGCAATTAGAGGCGATAAAATGCAACATAGACGCCAGTTTGTGACAAGAAGAGAATACATCAGTCACACAAATTTACGAGCCTTTTGCATAAAATTTATGGTGACAGGGGCAAAATTTATGGGAACTCAACGTGGGTGGTAGCAATTCCAAACGACTTCATAGCTCCAAAGTTATAAAAAAAATTACTTATGCGAAGAAGAAGCAAGGGAACGCGAACAACATAAAAAAAAATGAGAAGCACAAATGAGGAAGCGAGATGGAGTAGTGAATGGGCGAATTGGTATTGTTTTCAAATACGTCCCCCACAATCGGGAAACAAGTAGAGTTTTTCAAAAATATTATTAAGTCTAAAAATTTGCTCTACAGAACGTAGTGGTTCTCATAAGTCCTGACTTCTTTGGAATTATGCCTTTTTTCACCAGCCTGAAAATTCCTGCGCAACCTAACATAGAATTGTCTCGATGAAAATATTCTACTAGAACTCCATTGCTTATAAATCACGAAGACGAAGATCGTTAAAAATGAAACTTTGCCTAAACTCTTCAAGATCCAAAAAAAAAAATTCGGAATTCCAAGATGACTGGAAGAAAATAACTGACTGAAGTTTGCGAATTAGGTCGAAGAAAATTTCCGGAAGGAGAGCTCTACATATACTGTAAAAGAAACGATATTTTTACAGTACAAAGTACTGTTCATCTCGCGCACAAATTCGATCACAGTGAATGTGCTGTATCTTTCTTTGGTTTCCTCACTATATTAACATGGAAAATACAGTAATTGCGTAAAATTAACACCACAATGTGCTGTTAATTTTACGCAACTACTGTATTTTCCATGTTAATATAGTCAGGAAACCAAAGAAAGATACAGCACATTCACTGTGATCGATTTTGTTCTGGCAAATCTACAGTGGTTCTTTTATAGTGTATGTATCAGTGTATACGAATATATGAACATTTCTCCTACCAGTTAGCGACTAATAGTGGACCCTCAAGAAAGCGCCGTCACTGACTTGGATTATATGTGATTGCCCAAAAGCTAATACCTAAAAAAGAGACTAAACAGAACTTTTTGGTGTTCCGTGGGACAATCCATTAATGAATTATCCGAACTGCAAAACAAGCCCTGGATGATTTTCAAGCGCTGCCGGACAAAGTATTTTGATGAGCTAAACCTTAATTACTTTCAATTTATAGCCATTTCAGTCTTGTATATTATAATGTATATTTACTAACTTCAATTACTAAGATCTTATAGGCAAAATTTTAAAGCATATTTAAAACTAAGCATATTTCGTATCGAAGAATATTATTGAGAACAATGTTAAATGTGTAATTAATAAAAAAAATTGGGCTAAGTAGCCCCCATTTTTATGGATTCGTGCTGTGAGCTTTTAAGGTGAATCTTTAATGTGAGCTTTTAATGAGAAAGGATAATTAAAATTAAAATTTATCTGTATGCTGTATTAAAAAAAAAATTATTATATTGTGAAATTCAATAAGCTGATTGTAATTGGAAAATAATGTTTAACCAAGAGGATAAATATTTGGAAAATGAATATTATATGTTTCTAAATAAAATTTAAATGTATATATGTACTTTATGTCTTTTCTTTGATTTTTTCCTTGATTCTTTTCTTTTGAGATGTTAATTAATTTTATGAGTCTTAAAAATTTAAATTTAGTAAATATCAAATTGAATATTTATCTGAGCAGCCATCCAATCCTAAATTACATTTCGGGACGTTAAAGAAGTCGTTCCTGTGTTGATAACTTTAATTTATTCAAAATCTCATTTCCTTCTATTTTATTAATTAATATTATCCCATATGATCTTTCACAACGCGGATCGGGATAATTATTTCTATATTTGTACTAATCATTACATTGTCACGTCATCTTGTGTGGATGTGTCAGTTCGTCACCACACCGAGATAAAAATAATAATAGCTTTTGTTTTAATAACGGTAATCACCATTATATTTCAGAATGAATTTTTTTACTTTCTGTGGCAGTTTCGGCCTAATAGGGATTTTAAAAAGTTTTTTACGAACTTAATCTTTTGAATATCCGTTATTTAAACTTTCTTACGATTAAACTTGACATAAGCCTTAAAACTAACCCGCATGTTAAATTTCAAGTCTCTAGCACTAACGCGTCTTACAATATCGTGGTTTAGGATTGTATTTTTGTACTTATAACTTCTGGATGGCATAGATCTTGATATTAAATGTAAAATCTGCTTAAGCAGATATTCTAAACATTTTAATGCCGAAATAACTTTCTATTCGTTTCAGAGAAATTGCGATTTTACGAACTACTTCGCACATATCATCGTTATAAATTTCAATAATTTTGAAAATGATTCTTAGCGAGACTAATAATAAGCTAGAAAAAGCAAGGGGTCGTCGGGTAGCTTCATCGCCCCGAGCCCTCCCTTCCCGCTTTTCGGTGTCTTTAATTTGTGTAATTTCTCTTTTAAATTTGTCCGGTTTCATTTTTTTTTTTTTTTTTTTCAATCTGGCTTTTGCTAGAGAGTCTTTCATTCGGGACGTGGCTGGGCTCCTGGGAATCTTGCTTCCGCAAAAGAGTCGGAGTAGAGTAGAAGAATAAAGGGTTGCGGACGAAGATGGGCCGCTCGCCGCGGCGGTTGACCCCCCCGCCCACCCCCAACCGCCGCCGAGACTAATAATAAGCTAGAAAAAGCAAGGGGTCGTCGGGTAGCTTCATCGCCCCGAGCCCTCCCTTCCCGCTTTTCGGTGTCTTTAATTTGTGTAATTTCTCTTTTAAATTTGTCCGGTTTCAATTTTTGATTTTTTTTTTTTTTTTTTTTTTTTTCAATCTGGCTTTTGCTAGAGAGTCTTTCATTCGGGACGTGGCTGGGCTCCTGGGAATCTTGCTTCCGCAAAAGAGTCGGAGTAGAGTAGAAGAATAAAGGGTTGCGGACGAAGATGGGCCGCTCGCCGCGGCGGTTGACCCCCCCCGCCCACCCCCAACCGCCGCCGAGACTAATAATAAGCTAGAAAAAGCAAGGGGTCGTCGGGTAGCTTCATCGCCCCGAGCCCTCCCTTCCCGCGTTTCGGTGTCTTTAATTTGTGTAATTTCCCTTTTAAATTTGTCCGGTTTCAATTTTTGATTTTTTTTTTTTTTTTCAATCTCGCTTTTGCTAGAGAGTCTCTTACTCGGGACGTGGCTGGGGACCTATGCAACTTGCTTCCGCAAAAGAGTCGGAATAAGTGGAAGAATAAAGGGTTGCGGACGAAGATGGGCCGCTCGCCGCGGCGGTTGACCCCCCCCGCCCACCCCCAACCGCCGCCGAGACTAATAATAAGCTAGAAAAAGCAAGGGGTCGTCGGGTAGCTTCATCGCCCCGAGCCCTCCCTTCCCGCGTTTCGGTGTCTTTAATTTGTGTAATTTCCCTTTTAAATTTGTCCGGTTTCAATTTTTGATTTTTTTTTTTTTTTTCAATCTCGCTTTTGCTAGAGAGTCTCTTACTCGGGACGTGGCTGGGGACCTATGCAACTTGCTTCCGCAAAAGAGTCGGAATAAGTGGAAGAATAAAGGGTTGCGGACGAAGATGGGCCGCTCGCCGCGGCGGTTATTAGTCTAATAATAAGCTAGAAAAAGCAAGGGGTCGTCGGGAAGCTTCATCGCCCCGAGCCCTCCCTTCCCGCTTTTCGGTGTCTTTAATTTGTGTAATTTCTCTTTTAAATTTGTCCGGTTTCAATTTTTCATTTTTTTTTTTTTTTCCAATCTCGCTTTTGCTAGAGAGTCTCTCTTAGTCTAATTAGTTTTTTTTTTTTTTTCAATCTGGCTTTCGCTAGAGAGTCTTTCTTTCCGGACGTGGCTGGGCACCTGGGAATCTTGCTTCCGCAAAAGAGTCGGAGTAGAGTAGAAGAATAAAGGGTTGCGGACGAAGATGGGCCGCTCGCCGCGGCGGTTGACCCCCCCCGCCCGGTTGACCCCCCCCGGTTGATTTTTTCAAATCAACCGCCGCGGCGAGCGGCCCATCTTCGTCCGCAGCCCTTTATCCTTCTACTCTACTCCGACTCTTTTGCGGAAGCAAGATTCCCAGGTGCCCAGCCACGTCCCGAATGAAAGACTCTCTAGCGAAAGCCAGAATGAAAAAAAAAAAAAAAAAAATCAAAAATTGAAACCGGACAAATTTAAAAGGGAAATTACACAAATTAAAGACACCGAAAAGCGGGAAGGGAGGGCTCGGGGCGATGAAGCTACACGACGACCCCTTGCTTTTTCTAGCTTATTATTAGTCTCTTACCATGATTTCGTAAATTGGTTATGTAGCTCCGAACTATACCTTCTACAAACAAATGAACGTTTTTTCTTTATAATATTAGTATAGATGGACATAATATCAATTAAATCTGCTGCACCCATTATATGCCAAATTTGTGACATGAATGTTCGGAAATTTTGATTAAATAATTAAATTTTAAAAAATCAAAAAATACCGACTGCGTAAAAAGCGAACTAATTAATTATTTCTTATCACTGTGAAACTATTTTTTATATTACTTCTTATGTTCTTTTTTTTTACTTGTATTGATGACTTTTAAGTTGTGTTTAATTGTTAGTTCCTATCTATAAACACTGTTTTGATGAAGGCTATAGACGTCTATGAAGGTTAGAGTTGCAGTCAAGCTAGAGATCCTACCTACACAGCTTTCAGGTTGTGTAATATTTAAACGGAGCTTCTGACTGTAAAATAGTCAATTAAACACAGTTTTCATTTTGAAAGACCTATCCAATGATATGCCACTCAATAGGGTGAGTAAAAAAAAAAAATTCGTCTTTACCGCCCTCTTTTATTTTACGGCCGCCATTTTGAATTTATAAAAACAAAACATAGCCTATAACCATCGGACGGTTAAGACGAATCGATAGAGACCTCATTCATTAAAATCCATCCAGCCGTTGGGATGTTTCGAGGGTATAAAGAAATCCGCATACCCAGATACGCGTGAAACACATAACCCTTCTTTGCAGTGGGGTAAAAAGGTCCACTGTTTACATATCCTTTGAATTCAAACGTCTAGTTTCAGTATCAAACATTGTGTAATGGATTGAAAATACTTTTATGTTGAATCCTTTATAGATGGTGAGGGGTCTGTACAGACCCTCATCTCATGTAGTTGGTGGCTGAAATTACAGGAATAGACAAAACTTGATTAGCATATTAAAATGCAACTGGTCTGCTAACTCATATCTTGGTGGAAACCTCCTGCAAATCCGACATTAGTTTGTTGATCGGTAGATTTAACATTGTGTTTTCCTGCACTCAAAAGTTTAAAAACATGGAGGTCTGGGTTTAGGAAAATATAACGCTAAACCTACCAGCCAACCACTAAAATCGGGTTTGGAGGTGTTTTTCACCAACATATGAGTTTGCAGACAAGTTGCATTTTAATATGCTAATCGAGTTTTAACTAATCCTGGAGAGTTTCAAACATCCACTCGATGAGGTGATGGTGTGTTCAGCCGCATGTCGTTCTATTAGTGATGTTATTGATGATTATTATTTGAATTACGATTTTCTTGGAAGTTTGCATGATACTGTATCGTGACAAATAGCTGTATGGATACTATAAAATGCAATGTTTCAGCTGATATAGTTTTGTGTGTTCAGCGACCTTTGTCATTGAGAAAACATTTGATTTGGGATCAAGCATACTATGTAGCTAGGTAAAGGATTAATTAGGACAAGGTATTGAAAATTGGTATTTATGTGTTGTTTTCTAGACTTTTATTGGAGTTCTTACATATGTATTCGGTCGATCTAGAGTTTTTATATAATTTTATGAATGTTTAAATCTGGCTGTTTTAAAGTGTTCCGTCTCTTCGAATATTTTATATTTAAAGTAGACATTTCAATATGAAAATGTTAAATATATTACTGAGATCTTAATTTCGACTTACAAACATATTTGAGGTGGAAAAATTTCGATAACTTAGTTAACAAAAAGATGCTCTATTTTTGTTGTAGAACGGATTGTTTTCGTTCAACTATGCCCAACATGAACCTTATTAGAAAATTAACATGTTTTGGTCCAATTAAATAGTGGAGTTTTTAATAATTCATGTAAAACGTTTTGCCCAAAATGAATTATCTAGACGCTGTATTATATTTTCTTTCAGGTAGATATAAATTCGTAAAATGAATCTTTGGAGAAGTATAATGTTTCACCGATATTCAATATAAGCTGAGAAAATAATCCAATAAACGTATCATTTATAAAAAAATATATATATATATTGCTTTTTGAAATATTTTTATGAAACTCCAAGTATCGACATTTTCCATATCAAATTATCACCTTGCACAAGTTATTTTTCGTGTTTCCGAATGAATAAAAATATTTCGACGGGAAAATTTTTATTCATTACTTTTATTCATTATTTTTATTACTTTCTTCCTAAAAAAAACTGTGTAAAAATATCGTGTTATTTTATTAAGTTTTTTTTTTTTTTTGAAGCATTGTACATATGATACACATTTCTGATATTTGCGTATAAATAGTTTTTTTTTTTTTTCAATCTTCTCAAAATATGTTAAATAACAATCATCTTTACCCAAATATATTTACAAAATATTGAGTTGATTGTATCGCTTTGATAATCGAAAAATAAAATTGAATTATTTTAAGAATTTTGTAATTGTGATCTGTTATTAAATATTTTTAATGCTGTGTTTAAATCATAAATATCATATGAAGATTTTACGATAGTTAATAATGAAAAACGTTTCTTATTTTTGAAATATCGCATTTTTATCCTCAATTTAATTTAAACATAAATATTAAAATGAATACTTAACATAAAAGCCCAACGTTTGACAACTTCAGTAGTAAATTTCATATTTAAAATTAATCATATACGAAACAAATTAGTAAATTAAAAATGTTTATCAATGTAGAAATATTTCAGATTTATAGAAAGGTTTACTTAATAATAATACTAAATGTATTCATGCAATTTTAAATAACTTTTCTATTTCTTATTAATTATTTATCAAATGCTCATATAGATTTTCCTGACACATGATATATCCAACTAGTAATAAACGTTCATTTATTACTTAAAATCATCCCAATGTTTTTCTCTTGTTTATTTTATTTCTTTGAACATCACATTCAATCATAACTAAATTTTAATTACTTTTTATAAAACCGTAAAAATCCTAGAAACATTTTTCTAACGTTTTTAATCATCCTGTGTCTGTTATATTCTTTAACTTTTTAGTTCGAAAAATTTAAATTAGAATATAAAATATACATGTATATAATTTCATTTTAATTCATCAAAGTAATATATTTTAAATAGGAACTTTCGTATCATAATTACTTTTTATAATATAATTGATCATTTGTTTCTACTTTTTTAAATATAAATATTTGTACTAGCGTATTTGTTTTTCAAAAATGAATAAATATGTTTATCGGTTTTTACTTTCATTAGTATTTTTCTTGGGTACATTTATAAATGGAAAATATCAATTTACAATATTTTTTTCCATGTTTAATGAATATTATTAGTGTCTTTCTCTTTCGGCTATCTTAGACAAATAATAGATAATAGTATTTGCCAACAATAAAGTAGTTTAGGAATCACTTTAGGAATCATATATCATTAGAAGTGGTGAAATATTTTTTTTTTAATTTAATATAGTTGTCGTTATTTTATATTAAATGTGTAATGACATAACTAGTCATTCGTTAACGGGTTACATACCTTCTCAACTTTTAAAAAAATCGATTTTTATTTTTGTTTTTGGCAGAAATTAAATCCTTATGGTACGCATAATTATGGACAAAAATATTTAAAGTGACATCTTAACCCATTTTAGGTCAAGTATAGAAATTTTGTAAAATGTGGTATTATTTTCATTGAAATATGCTTAAATAACGTTCATTAAGACAAAAGAAAAGTTTCGTGCATGAAAAACAATATTTTATTTGAGAAATAAAATGCATTCGGCATTTTCATGCATTCAGTCAGTGGTGCGCTATCTCACCATTAAATTTAAATTTAATTACTTTTTTTTAATTTTTATGACATTTGTTTATTATTATTTTATTTACAGAACTTACAACTTTAATCCATTATAAAACCATATGATTAATCTCAAGTGGAATAATTATACATTTTCAAAAAATCGAATTTGTCAATAACCGTTTCAATTTTTAAAAACTTGCGTAGTTTGAAAATTTCTCAACAGAAAGTGTTTACTCCAATTGAATTACTGATATTTTATAGATGTCTCCAGAACGCTTAAAAATAGCAGGAAAATAAGATTAGTGAAAAATATTCGTCACAGTGTGAATAAAAAAATATTTAATGAAATGGTGCATTTACGCACCTTTGGCCGAAAGTGGGTTAATTATAAAGAAAGTCCTTCCGACCAGTGCCGGGAGGAAGAGGTAGCTTTCATATTCCCTATTTTTTTAAAGCCAGCTTATATTATTCAAACACACGGAGCTCAAATTAGTGGAACCCGATTATAGAAGATTAAATACTAATTTTTGTCAATATTGAATATGTATGAGAATTTCGAGAAATTAATCTGCGTTATCAAACTGGTTTTATTAAAGTGATTTATATTTGTCGCCAAATTCGGTGATATCCCGAATTATATTAATAATAAAATTAACCCGAATTATCGGTGATAGCCCGCCATTTTAAAACAACATAATGGGTGCAACAAAGCTCACAAATGAACTTGGTCGAGACCTTAGTAATTCCTGTGCACATGCTCACTCATATCTAAATCGGTTGATATATGCGAGTGCTGTTGCAGGCAAAAAATCAGATTTTTAAACATGTCACATACATTCGAAATTCAAACTGCTATATCTCGGCTTTTTTTAGATAAAGGCAAAACAAAAAATAATCCGGAATCTTTATAACAAGCTAAAACACATAAGAAAAAAATCTTTTTCAATTTCTAATTTTTTTTGTACTTCATTTTAAATTATTTTTTTACATTTTTAAATGGCACCCATTTTAAAACAAGATGGCCGATGAAGTTAGCAAACGAACTCGGCCGAGAGATTGCTATGTACTATGCACATGCCTTGTCACATCGTAATCGGTTCACAAATACGCGTGTTATCGCGTGACAAAAATCAGATCGTTTCAAAATGTCAGCCATGCTAGAAATTCAAAGTGCTATAACTCAGCCATTTTTTAAGACATAGGCGAAACAAAAAATGCTCCGGAATCTTTGTATCAAGCTCAAACACATAAGGAAAAAATATTTTTCAATGTCTAATTTTTTTGTGCCTTATTTTAAATTTTAAATTTTTTTTAAAATTTTAAATGGCCGCCATTTTGAAACAAGATGGCGGATGAGGCTGGTCAACGAACTCGGTCGAGACATTGCTATGTACTATGCACATTCTTTGTCACATCCAAATCGGTTCATAAATACCTGTATTATCACATGACAAATATCAGATCGTTTCAAAATGTCAGCCATGCTGGAAATTCAAAGTGCTATAACTCAGTTGCTATGTACTATGCACATTCTTTGTCACATCCAAATCGGTTCATAAATACCTGTATTATCACATGACAAATATCAGATCGTTTCAAAATGTCAGCCATGCTGGAAATTCAAAGTGCTATAACTCAGCCATTTTTTAAGATATAGACGAAACTAAAAATGCTCCAGAATCTTTGTATCAAGACCAAACACATAAGAAAAAAATCTTTTTCAATGTCTAATTTTTTTGTGCCTCATTTTAAATTTTTAATTTTTTTAGCAAATTTAAAGGGCCGCCATTTTGAAACAAGATGGCGGATGAAGCTGGCCAACGAACTCGGTCGAGACATTGGTGTGTACTATGTACAAACGAAATTTTATCCAAATCGATTCATAAATACGAGAGTTACAGTATGACAAAGATCAGATATATATATATATATATATATATATAAGTCCATATATATATATATCTGATCTTTGTCATACTGTAACTCTCGTATTTATGAACCGATTTGAATAAAATTTCGTGTGTACGTAGTACAGAGCAATGATTCGACAGAGTTCGTTGGCCAGCTTCGTCTGCCATCTTGTTTCAAAATGGCGGCCATTTAATTTTTTTTATTTAAAATTTAAAATGTGGCACAAAAAAATTAGACATTGAAAAAGATTTTTTCTTATGTGTTTGGGCTGCATACAAAGATTCTGGAGCATTTTTAGTTTCGTCTATATCTTTAAAAATGGTTGAGTTATAGCACTTTGAATTTCTAGCATGGCTGACATTTTGAAACTATCTGATTTTAGTCACGCGATAATATGCGTTTTTATGAACCGATTTGAATGTGACAAGGCATGTGCAGAGTACATAGCAAAATCTCGACCGAGTACGTTGGCCAGCTTCATACGACATCCTGTTTCAAAATGGCGGCCATTTAAAATTTTAAAAATTTTTTATTTAAAATGAAGTACAAAAAAATTATAAATCGAAAAGTTTTTTTTCTTATGTGTTTGAGCTTGATACGAAGATTCCGGTGCATTTTTTGTTTCGTCTATATCTTAAAAAACGGTTGAGTTATAGCACTTTGAAATTCTAGTGTGGCTGACATTTTGAAACGATCTGATTTTTGTCACGTGATAACACGCGTATTTATGAACCGATTAGAATGTGACAAGGCATTTGCATATTACATAGCAATCTCTCGGCCGAGTTCGTTTGCTAACTTCAAGCGCCATCTTGTTTCAAAATGGCGGCCATTTAAAAATTTTAAAAAAAATTAATTTAAAATGGGGTACAAAATAATTAGAAATTGAAAAAGATTTTTTTCTTATGTGTTTCAGCTTGTGACAAAGATTCCGGATTATTTTTTGTTATGCCTTTATCTGAAAAAAAGCCGAGATGTAGCAGTTTGAATTTCGAATCTGTGTGACATTTAAAAAGTCTGATTTTTTGCCTGCAACAGCACTCGTATATATCAACCGATTTAGTTATGTGTGAGCATGTGCACAGGAATTACTAAGGTCTCGACCAAGTTCATTGGTGAGCTTTGTTGCACCCATTATGTTGTTTTAAAATGGCGGGCTATCACCGATAATTCGGGTTAATATAATTATTAATATAACTCGGGATATCACCGAATTTGGCGACAAAAGATAAATCACTTTAATAAAACCAGCCTTGATAACGCTGACTAATTTCGCGAAATTCTCATTCATATTCAATATTGACAAAAATTAGTATTTAATCTTCTATAATCGGGTTCCACTAATTTGATCTTCGTGTGTTTGAATAATATGAGCTGGCTTTAAAAAAATAAGGACATGAAAGCTACCTCTTCCTCCCGGCACTGGCCGGAAGGACTTTTTAATATTTTTTTTCGTTTCTGCAGTAAGTTGGAATGCTTCTCATCGAGCGCGATTATTTTGGCACAGGTCAACGCGGTTACATGTTTCCGACGTAAAATGTAACCAATTTTAACAACCAAAAATATTTTTAAATACTTAAATCAATAAAAAATTAGTTTTTCAATTAATTTTACTCCCTTCCTAAAAAGTAATCCAAAATATGTAAATTTTTTTCCGTCGACAACGTATTTAACCTCTTAAAGGGGACAAAATAAAAATATTAGTTAGCCCCCGATATGCTTTTTCTTTCGCCCAGCAAGGAAAGTGTCGTCTCTAAAAAATAACGTTCCGTTACAGAAGTCAGCCGTAAAATAAACAAGATGTATCATTGTAGTGTTAAATACTGATAATCTGTATTGCAATTTTTTAAACTTCGAAGCATTGCACATCGTCACTTTTTATACCTTCGTATAGGGAAAAAAGTGCTCAAATTTATTGTTCTTATATAATATCAATCCTTTCACATCTGAAAACAATTATTACCTGTAATTAAATTCATCTATCTATCTATCTGCTACTCCACACAATGCATAGATATGATATGTGTCAGATGTACTCTAAAAGTATAACTTAATAAAATATCTGTATTAAGTTATTGACGTGTTAGCTACCGATACGCTATTTCTTTCGGTCATCAATTAAAGTGTCGTCTCTAAAAAATAACGTTCTTTTGTATAACCCAGCCGTAAAATAAAGCAGATGTATCACTGTACGGTTTAAAACACTACTGCAATTTTTAAAACTTCTATGCATCGCACATTTTCAATTTTTATACCGTCGTATTGGGAAAAAAGTACTTTTAAATACAATTTGTTTGAAAACTGCATCTCAATTTATTTTTGAGATATTAATTTTTTTTTTGTAGTTTTTAGCGCTTTTTTTTTTTTTTTTTTTTTTTTTTTTTGTCAATTGAAGTAAGTAAAGGATATATAGTTGGAAAATAGCAGATTATTGTATCTTTTGATTGCCATTTTACCACAACAAATGAAAACTGTCATGTTGTGGCCATCACAAAACTTTCTTCTATCTCATACATGTCAATACTCCAAAATTTTCTATCACAGTGCCAAATTAAATGGCAGTCTGTGCTCATCATGCGAATTCTAAAAAGATGAAATTCCGTGCATTTGTTTTCGAGGTATGACTGTCGCTGAAATCGTGTAAATCCAGCAAAATGCAGCATAGCAGCGCGACCTATTGGGTTATTTACACCAGAACCTAATTATCATCAACTTATGTCAACGTATAACTGAATATGAAGTTTGAGGAAAATTCGTGCATTAGTTCTTGAGATAGAGCTATTAAGAAAATCATGACAAATGTATTATAGCAGTGCCACTTGTTGAGCGATTTACAGCAACACATAATCAGCAGCAATATTAATCAAGTTATACTTAAATCTGAAGTTTGATGAAAATTCGTGCATTAGTTCTTGAGATAGAGCTATTGAGGATACACTATGACGCAAAAGTTTAGACAATGACGTCATTCAGCTTTAAAATGTAGAATTATGACGTCAGAATTACAAAAACCTGTAAATATATTCAAAAACTGATTTAAAATGCTATGTACAAAAGACAGTCGTTTTATTTGCTATAATACTAATTTTTTTCATAAAAATTCAAATGTGCTTGTCGCAAAAGTTTAGACACTATTCTAAATTTCTTTGAATATTCGCTGGCATATGCAAATTTAGAATCGATGATGTCACAAATTTGGAGTACTTAAGTTCTGCAAACGATTGCGCTTCATTGTCGACATGCCGAGAGCTAAAGAAATTCAAGTGAATGAGGTTTCAAGGATTTGGCAGTTGAAAGGTGAAGGGAAGAGCGTTTCTGAAATTTCTGCTATTATTAATAGGTCAAAAAAATCTATTTATCGAGTTTTATCGAGTGGTTCCGAATATAAAGCAAAATGTCGGTCTGGGAGGCCACGTGTGACAAATGTACGAGAGGATCGCCTGATACAAAGACTAGCGAGTACTCAACAAATGAGCGTACGTGGAGTTCAAAGCTCATCGGGACTCTCTGTATCAAAGGATACGATTCGTAGACGAATTTTGGAAAAAGGAACAATCGTTTATAGCAAAATGCAGAAGAAACCAGCTCTGAAACCACATCATAAGTTACAAAGACTTATGTGGGCTCGAAAGCATATGTCATATGGAGAGAAATGGCAGTCAGTCATATTTAGCGATGAAAAAAAGTGGAATCTGGATGGTCCAGATGGTTGTTTATCGTATTGGCATGACTTGCGGAAGGAACCTCGACGTTTTTTTAGTCGCAGACAAGGAGGGGGCTCGGTGATGGTTTGGGCAGCCTTTTGCTATAATGGACAAGTATCTCTGACCTTCACCAGTGGTCGTCAAACTTCACAGCATTATACACAGACATTAGAAGAAAACCTACTGCCATTTGCTGAGCTTCTAGGGGGTCCTCAGTGGGAATTTCAGCAAGACAATGCTTCAATTCACACTGCAAAACATTCAAAATCTTGGTTTAATTCCCATAATATAAGAGTTCTCGACTGGCCAGCATGTAGCCCAGATCTTAACCCTATAGAAAACCTTTGGAGCATCATGTGTCGCAAAGTTTATAGCAACGCTAGACAATACTCTTCTGAAAAGGAACTTAAGACATCTATTGAGAATGCATGATACGATATCGATCCACAAACTATGCAAGATTTAGTTTCTTCCATGCAATCTCGTGTATATGACGTAATACATAAGCATGGATGCGCAACCACGTTTTAAAAATTGTTTATTTTGATTTTATTTAATTTGTGTCTAAACTTTTGAGACAGCAGTTTATTTTTGTTACCATTTAATTTATTGCAATATGCACAATTCCACTTTTCTTTGTTATAAATATTGTTTATATGTACAGCACATTAATTTCAAGCAGTGATTTGAAAATTGAATAAATATTTTTCAAAGTATGTAAGAATTTCTTCATTGTCTAAACTTTTGCGTCATAGTGTATAATGCAAAATGCAGCACAGCAGCGCCACCTATTGGGAGATTTATACCAACACGTAGTCAGCATCATTTCATATCAAAGAGTAACTGAACCTGAAGTTTGATGAAAATGTGTCCATTAGTTCTTGAGATAGAGTTATTGCAGAAATCGTGTAAATACTGCAAAATGCAGCATAGCAGCACTACCTGTTGGGCAATTTACATCAAATTGTACACGGCATCCATTCATGTCAAGTAACGGAATCTGACGTTTTACGAATATCCGTGCATTAGTTCTTGAGATACAGCTATTGCGGAAATCGGGAAAAATGCAGCATAGCGGTGCGACCTGTTGTGCGATTTACACCAAAAACTAATCAGCACCAATTTATCTCAGGGACTATCTGAATATAAGTTTTTATTAAATTCACTGCATTAGTTCTTGAGCTAGAGCGCCCACAAAATTTGTGTCACATACATACAGACAAACAAACAGACATTTTGTAAAAACGTGTTTTTTTTTTAATCTCTGACCCATAAAGCGTGTAAATTCGTCGAAAACTGGAATTCGAAAATTTTCATGAATCCAGTACTTTCTTCTTGTAAAGATAGAATAAAGTAAAAAAATGTAATTAAAGTACGTGCGATGTTGAAAAAATATAAGTTTATGATTTCTGATAAAACATGCAGCTATCGTAAACTATACTTAATTTTACGTATCCTATTAATGTTACAAACATACACTCTCAAATTGGGAGGAGTGAAAAGTTCACTTTTTGAAAGAGTGACAGGCATTTTTACTCTTTTTGGGAGTGAGTTTTATAAAAATACACTCCTTAAAGAGTGGAGTTTTCCACTCTCTAGAAAAGAGTGAGATGTCTCACTCCTGAAAGCAGAGTGACTTACGTGTGCATTGCTTATTAACCAATCAGAGCAGCAAGGCGACGACACCCTTTAAAGATAAGAAAAATGATCACTTTTTCGTCCGCCATTTTAAGATTAGGATATCATTCAAATTATTCTTTGGAATACATAAAATGAAGGTAAGTCTTGTTTAATTTTAAGCATTTATCCGTGTAGATATGTGGAATGTCCAGATTATGAGCTAAATAGTTGTATGTTTGTATAGCAAAAGATTGATCGTGAAGTATTCATAAGTGATTGTGAGATTTCTTCATGTAGCGATCTGAAATGTAATTGTTTTAAGGAGACCGGGAAAGCCGTATCTCCGCCATGTTAAATTCACCAACTTTATGTACCTTTTTCTCAAAAATGGTGAAAGATAGAGGTCTAGATTTTTTAGAGTAATTTGAATAACATGCTTTACGTTTTTTAACTGACCATTTTCGTTCTAAAGTGATTGTGAGATTTCTTCATGTAGCGATCTGAAATGTAATTGTTTTAAGGGGACCGGGAAAGCCGTATCTCCGCCATGTTAAGTTCACCAACTTTATGTACCTTTTTCTCAGAAATGGTGAAAGATAGAGGTCTAGATTTTTTAGAGTAGTTTGAATAACATGTTTTACGTATTTTAACAGACCATTTTCGTTCTAAGTAAAATTCAAAATTAATTATTAATTATTTATTGAAAGTCATTTTTCAATTAGCACTTTTTGGTAAGATTTCACTGCCTAAAATAAATAATTCTCAACAAATCATTAAATCCCTGTGTATACAATATAACATAGTATAAGTATTTAAAAAAATCTGAGTTCTTATATTTAATAGATATTGAAACAAGTTGGAAATTGCTCACCAAACGTGGCAAATGTGGTGCGTTCGTACTATAACTAGTTTTAGAAATATATTTTGACCGCATATTGTACTGAATGTATATTTTAGTGCCTATCCATTTCATTCTGTTCTGAAAGGCTGTAACATCATTAAAATGCACTTAAAATATTTTTTCCCATTGCCCGTCATGTAACGGAAAACTTTTGACTGTCCTTGTAATTAAACTATGCATCCGATTTTCCTGAAATTTGAAATGAGTCTACAAAATTTTGCAACAAATATATATTTAAAATTTTAGATCATTCGGAAGGCTGTAACATCATTAAAATGTACTTGCAATAATTTATTCCCATTGGCCGTAATGTAACGGAAAATTTTGACTGTCCCTGTAATTAAACTATACATCCGATTTTTATGAAATTTGAAATGACTCGACAAAAGTTTGCAGCAATTATATATTTAAAATTTCAGACCATTCGGTTGGGTAGTTTTTGCTCTGTTATATGCGGGTGTTGAATTCAGACCCTTATCTCCGGGAGGGATTTCTGTGGTTCCGGAGGGGGGGGACATTATAGAGTTACGGGGGGGGGGGGGGGAATTGCACTTTTTGACCATTGAAAACACCAAAATCTCAAATCTTCCGGAGGGGAAATGCCCCCCCCGGGCCACCCCCTGAAATCAACACTGACAGACAGACTAAACGACGAATATAGGAGCTACGTATTTATATAATTACGAACGCACCTAAAAAAGGAACATAAACATGAAAAATCAAAGTTTTGAGAAAAAGTCGATTAAAGATTTATTGCCATTAAGCTGTGAAGTACTCTTAGAAAGAATGAATAATTTCAACACTTATTTTTTATATATATAAACATGTGTGACACATCGTTGGAAAGACAAAAGTTTAAACTATTTAATGATATAAAAAAATAAAAATACCTTTTTAGGTGCGTTCGTAGTTATATAAATACGTAGCACCTATAGTCGTCGTTCAGTCCGTCTGTATGTCCGTCTGCCCGTATATAACAGCGCAAAAACTACCCAACCGAATGGTATGAAATTTAAAATATATAATTGTTGTATAATTCTGTCGCGTCATTTCAAATTTTATGAAAATCGGATGTATAGTTTAATGACAGGGACAGTCAAATTTTTCTGTTACATTACGGCCAATGGGAAAAATTATTGCAAGTGCATTTTAATGTTGTTACAGCCTTCCGAATGGTCTGAAATTTTAAATAGGGCAGATGTGCCAGTAATGGTCACCCTTTGATGTTTTTGGTTCATAAAAAAATAAGTAATAAATATTTAACTTTAATTAATTTTTTTATAATTTCCCCTTGCATATTTTATAAAACTGGGTTATTGTTGACACTTTAATCAAACCAATTAGGAAGTAGAAAATAATGTTTCAAAGTTTTGCTGTTTTTCTGTGAAAATCTTAATGAAGAGGCTAAGAGCCTCGTTTAATTAATTTATATATTATTTATTTTCTTGCAAAATTTGAATGCTTTTGTTTGAGTAGCAATAGAAAACTTAGACTTTTATATACTAACGGTCATTTACGAAATTTCATTTATTTTTAAGGTTTTAAGAGAGGGTGTCTATTACTAGAATGGTTAATTAGTCATTGTCCACCAAAACTTTTTAAATAGCTGCTTTTAAGTTAGTTTATGTGATTAATAAAATTTCAATATTTTATTCTTTTTTTATGTATATATACTTTGCTATTTTAAAATCTGGCAATCAAACCAGCTAGGTAGTAGAAAATATTGTTTAAGAGCACAGCCAAAGACGGGCTCATAGGGCTTAATATCTCTCCTTTTAAATAAAAGCAATTAAGTTACAGAAGCTATTAAAAATCTATTTTCTGTGTTAAATGTTTGGTTATTCTTATCTGAAAAAAAAGTAATATTCCTTAATTTATAGGCAATATTCATGAAACTGGTAAATCTGCAGATCAGTGGCCTCAAACATCAGTTATACAGTTTTATTTTGAAATTATTTTACTTAGCATTTAAAATATTCAACTCACAATATCATTTCTTTCATATTTGCAATATTAATTATTATAAATGATATATCAAGTAGTCTCTGGAAGATTAATTGTTAAAAATAGCGAGACAAAACTAAACATCACTAACATTCCAAAACTTTTTTTTATTATTCTTACCTTTTAAATCCCCCACTGTTTCAATAATTTAATAGCTATAATTGCCTGATATTTAGTATTTTAAACTATCCATCTAAAATAATTAAAACATTGATCGTCTGATAATTACAATAATTGATGCAAACAGTAAATGATCATCACAAATATTTTATTAATTACTGGTATCCTTATTGTTAAATTTATTTGAAAATAACGATTTTGTTTCATTAGTATGTTTTCATTAAATTCTGGTTCTAAATACAGTCATAAAAACAATTATATTTATTACTTTTTATGGGGTGTCCATTACTGGGCCAGATGGTGTCCATTACTGGGCTTTTGGGTGTTTTGGTATATTTCTGTTATTTAAAATTAAATTTCGATTCACATTGGGAAATGAGACTATAAGAATGGTTAAATACTATTGATAGATTAATATAATATTGAAAAAACTGGAATGTAATAATTATAACTATTAATAAAAAAATAATTTTAAAAGAAATTCCTTAAGAGTGTCCATTACTGGCGCATCTACCCTATTTAATTGTTGCAAAATTTTGTTGAGTCGTTTCAAATTTTATGAAAATCGGATGTACAGTTTAATTACAGGGAGTCAAAATCGTTCCGTTAATTTTAAAGTCAATGGGAAAAAATTATTTCAAGTGCATTTTAATGATGTTACAGTCTTTTGAACAGAATGAAATTGATATGCACTTATAAAATTCACCAAAATATACATTCAGCACAATATGCGGTGCAAAAAATATTTATAAAATTAGTTATAGTACAAACGCACCTCATTTGCCACGTTTGACGAGCAATTTCCGACTTGTTTCTATTTCCGAGGTCAATCTTTTCCTATAAAACATATAAAATATATTTTGCTCATATTCACAAAATACAATATCTACGCGAATAAAAAAATTAAATTAAACATGGCTTATCGCGTCATTTCATTAATAAGTATTGTATTAATTTCATTTTTCAGCAATGACGGACGAAAATTAGAAATCATGATTAAGTTAAGGAATATGTTTAAAAGAAAAATATATACATATTCCAGAGAACTTAAAAGTTTAACTTTAGACTCCATGTTCATATTAAATCAAACAAAAGCAAATGACAGCGGATAATATATATATATACATTCTTAATATTTAAATCATGCTTAGAACTTATTTAAAAAAAGATGTAAGTTTATAAGTATTGTTTTTTAAATGGAAAAATTAAAAATATTTTAGAACAATAGGACTTTGCAAAAATAGCAATAATTTAAAGAAAATGTACGGTTTTATATTTAAAACAAAAATTAAAATCAAATCAAACATTGTTAAACATATAACATCCGCTGATTAAAAAGTTATTAATAAAACTTTAAAAGTAATATCTTTATAGGGCATGCAATAAAAGCAAACACAAAGGATAAGATTGGAATAAAATATTTTAGTTTATTACTATTAGTAATCTAATTTAAATTCGTATGTAACTTTAACTGAATTTTTCCCTAAAAGTTCAATTAGTGTTACAAACTATGAATTAAATAAATATTGCTAATAAAGTATTTTATTCCAATCTTTACTACGCTTGTATCTATTTTCATTGCATGCTGTAAAAGATGTGATTCTTTTAAAATGACCATAGAAGCGAAAAAAAAAAAAAAAAAACGACTACACAAAAAATGAACATTCACTTTTATGAAAGAGTGACTATTCACTCCTACCAGGGGTGAAAAACCGCACTCCTTTAGCAAGAGTGAATAGTCACTCCACCGAAAAAGTGATTATCCACCCCTGTTTAGAGTGAATATTCACTTTCCAGGAGTGACTATTCACTCTTTCAGAGAGTCAAAAATTTCACTTTTGCTCAGAGTGAATAGTCACTCCTTTTTATTTAGAGTGTATGAATCATTAGATCCTTTTTTTTTTTTTTTTTTTTTTTGGTTGAGTTTCTTGAATGACCACATCGGTTTTTTTTTTTCTGGATGTGTGTATTATTCTGCGATAGTGACGTCATATGCATACTTTTAAGTGCATGTTGTTTAAGACTCGATTGTAATTATGGAGTTCTACAGCGGATGCGAATGACGTCGTTTTATAGAAAATAAAAGTGTGTGTTTTATGTCTTCAAACTGAATTATGCTTTGTACTATCTAGATTTATATATATATATTTTTCTTTTCATCTGGGGCGACACTGAATTCTGAAAAAAGCTGAATTCCTGTTTTCTAGTTACTCGTCTAATGTTTACCATTAAAGATGTATACAAAATGTCCACTCTATTTTTATACATTTTTCATATATAACATTCAATATCTAAGCTTTTCTGCTATTGATAAATATTCCGTAATGTTTCTAAAGAACAAATCGAAATGCGGGCAAATTTTCACAATAGGGCATCTGAGTGTTATATTCAATTATTAAATTATTTGGGTTTCTTGTAATTCCAGAGACGAGTAAAAGTAACACATTTTTAAATAACTAAACATTTAAATTTTAATAAATTTTCTTTCACAATCTTCCCATGGTAAATATCTTGAAGTGCAATGTTTCTTTGAAGCTTACATTAAAATAATAATAATAATAATAATAATAATAATAAACATTTTTTATTAACGGATATATTACTGTATTACAAAGCAATTGATGAGTCATATATATTTTAAAATCATAGTTATTTTATTAGGTTTGTTAATTTTCAAAGAATATAGAAAATATTTTCTTAAATAAATTAAAGAGTAACTTTAAGTTACATTGTCTTAATTTCAAGAATCATTTTTGAGATTCAATATAAAAGAAAATCGTAAATATATATATATATTGAAAAATCAAATACTGACCAATAATTGTTTAACCTCTTCGGTCCACGAGTCCCCATACGGCGACCTCTGTTGTTTTCCTTATAAAAACTAAAATGTCCGATTTGTTTACATTTTCACATCACTCCTTAATAGCTGAATGTTTTTTTTTTTTTTTTTTTTTTTTCATTCAAAGCAAACGAATAAATGGCAGCGTCTAAGCTGATACCCACATAAAATAAATATCATTTTCATCTGAATTCGCAAAATGTCTAAAAATGCCCAAAAGACAGTATGGCCAACAAAGGGAGAAAATTGCATATGTATTTAACTTAAATCTTTTCAATAACATTTCTTTTTTGAGGATTTGTAGATTATTTACTTGTTTAAAGTTCTTCAATTTGTGATTGTGTTCATTTAGGTTAATGATTATTAAATTGAGGTTTTTAAGGGGGTTTGTAGTTTTAGATCCACATTTTTTAACCTAAATTACTAAGCGCCTAAAGGATCCATTTCAGAAAAGATATTTTTTCTGTCATTCACGGTGTCATCTTGGTTTAAAAAAAAACAATGAATAAGCATTTGTATTATTATTTTAGCTTCGGAACTGAAGAGGTTAAACTGTACTGTTTAAAGGCATGAAAATTTTTCTTGTAAATTATACGTGCAATTATACTTGTAAGTACCTTGAAAATTATAAATTTATCATTATCCAATACTAGAATGAATGTTTAAATAACTATCAGACAAATTCCATTCCTCGTGCAATCTGCATAATTCCAAACTAACTAACTAAATAAATAAATACAGGAACGAGTGGGATAAAATTAAATAATATAATTTTCTTGAAACCAAATTCAGATATGATTAACATGCCATCTATTTTTATTTCAGATTAATATTTTTACTAAGATTTATTATTTTGTTATTATTATAAATTTTTGTATTTATTATTTTATTTATTATTTTACTTATTATTGATTTTTTATTTTATTTATTTATTATTATGTTATTTATTATATATATATATATATATATGATTATTCTATTTTTATTCCATAAAGTTCCATAAGTTTTACTTACAACATCAGAAGGTAATATTATTTACATTTATTCTGTAACAATAATATTTTAAAGCATTTCTTAATTATTTTAACTTTATAAGAATATTTAAATCTGCCTACATTTGAGCTTTTTTCTTACGCTTTTTTCAAATAACTATCTTATAGTTTATTAATCACATAAACGCAAAAATTAAATAAGGCAAAGAATTCATTTTTAAAAAAGAGTAACGAAAAAGTAAAAGTTGTCTGTTGCGTATGATTTATTCAAAAGAAAATTCTAAAGTCATTTTAAAATGTGTTATATATATATATTATATATATAATATTTCATAACTAGGACAGCACCTTTCACCTTATTAATTAGTGAAGTTGTTTTATACAATTCTGAATTTGTTGGAAAGTGTTTCATAATCCATGCATCACGCATGCTTTTTCGTTCTTCTTTAAGGGGTCTCAGGACTCTTAAAATTGAAAAAACAAAATTAAAAAAAGACGATTTTCAACATTTAATATCTTAAAATGTATTTGATTTTAAGACGCATACTTATATTGGGATGAAAGATATAAGTATGTCCTTTCATTTAATGTATTTTTAAAATTGCAAGATACAGAATTGGCAATTACAGGAGTCTCCAAACTGTCCGACTTTCGACGAGCAGAACATTGGCATAACAGATTACGCGCAGGGTTACAAAATATATTTGCAAGCAGAATGAAATTTTTGGTGTCTACTTATAATTCAGATTGTAATAATTACTCTGAGCCTAAATAAATTTGTATTTAAAGCATTTTCATATCTTTAAGGGGTCTCAAGATTCTTAAAGATTGATAATTTTCGAAATTTTTATTTTTTTAATATTAAACTCCGATTTTTTTTTAATATTTTTATACAATTATTTCCTTCAAATTCCCATAGTTATGGCTTTTAAAATTATACTCGCTCAATATCTGAAGCGGCGTCTCCAAAACTTTAAAGTCATTTGTTCTCCAAATGACGCTTTTAGGCATAACGCGCACAATACCACAAAAACTTATGAATATTTTTTCATGAATTTTTCAAAATATATGTTTCATGTTAGTCTGTATAAACTGAAGCTACAATTTTATTTTTATTTTTCAAAAAAATATTTCTTTTTAGATGACTATACTGTTGAAATTTTCTAAATTTTGTATTAAACTTTGCATCTACCCTATATATATAAAATCCTAAGGAATCGAATTGAAACGAATTTATGTAACGATTCTATGAAACGACTGATTAAACAACTGATTACGTTTCACGGCGATTTCTCCTAAAATATGGAATGCTTTGCAATGAAATTAACACCAAAAATCCGTATTGATTCACAGATCTCAAAACTGGTATTAGAATTTTAAAATTAAAATTAGTTTTCGAAATATTAATTTTTTTCTAATTTTAAATACTTTTTTTCTAATGATGGCAACTCAAATTTTAATTATAACAGATATTTTTTTCATATTTTAGAAAAGGTTATTTTAAATTAATTTGGCGACGAGTTTGGCCTCCCTTAAATGTATGCTAAGAAATGCATCATGTTACTTTTATTCAGAATTCAATTTGTATTTCAGTATCATTTTATTTAATACAAAACTTTCATTTAAAATTGAAACCTTTAAAATAAATGGCTTTACTTCATTCTTTTTTTAAAACAACTAGGGGGCTCGGCCCCCTACGAGCTACGCTCGCCAACCCCCGTCCAGACACCGCAGACTCTAAATGCACGCTAATTTGATCGGCTTTAAAAAGATTTCGAAAGATTAAATTATAATTTAAAAAACAGTGGCGATCTCCCTATAAACGAATTTCTATTCATCTCTCTTTGATTGGGCAATTTTAACGCCAAATCCGCTGCGGTACTACTTGATTATCCTGTCGACCCATTTCGCCAAATTATATAAATCGCCAAACCACTCGCCAAATTATACAAATTGATATAATTTTTATTTTAAATAACGAAAGAACAAATAAATTCGTACAACATTAATAAAAACACAAATAAAACGTCGAAATAAAAATAACTTGATGACGTAGACACGTGTAACAACATTTCAAAATAAGCTAATATAAAAGGAATTAAGTAAAGAGAGTCTTTGTCTCCTGGTATTTCTTAACAAAGCGAAAAGAAAGTTCTTTTAAATGAGACATTTTTAATTAATTCTCAAAATATCAAATAAATGTCTAGCGCAATTTCTAAATTTAAACTTTTTTGCAATATTATTTTGTGTTCATTTTATGTAATAACTATAATGTGACCTAAATATGACGTAATTTCTCCTAAGA
The DNA here is from genome assembly GCA_963932465.1 of Maratus speciosus. Lineage (NCBI taxonomy): Eukaryota > Metazoa > Arthropoda > Arachnida > Araneae > Salticidae > Maratus > Maratus speciosus. The sequence continues at coordinate 48,395,833 of OZ010795.1, read as the reverse complement.
CTTCTAACGCATGTTAATGAATTTATTATTTTACAATATCCTTTCTCTTTTAAAATTCCCGTGTATACTTTTTATGACGTAAGTTTTAATAAGTTCCTGCTTTTTATACGTAATTATTTAATTCTAATTTGAAAGTTTTTTTCCTGTTTATAATAGTCACGTGTAAATAAATTTTTAATTTGAAGCAAACATTATTGCTTGCGCTTTTTATACAGTTGGCAACAGTTTAAATTAGTACAATTTTCTGAAATCTGTAAAAAATATCTCTAGAAATGCTGAAAATTTGAATTTAAAATAGAAATAAAACCTGAAAAAATGAGTCAAAATAAAAAAATTAATGCAATCTGCACTCCGGCAAATTCTAACGCATAAAATGATCTAAAAATGATTACACTGCCATGTATAGTTTTTGCTGCTATAAAACTTTTTTAGTGGAACGATTTTGTCCAACATTAGCATTAAATAACTCTTAAAATAATTCGTCGATTTGAAAACTGTCTGCATCAGCGTGTTTATCAAACATTTCTGTATAAAACCACCGATTTTCATATTTTTGTATGCATTATTTTTGTTAATATTAACGAAGAAAGGCCTCCGGTCACAAAAAAATCAAAACCGGCGGCGGCGGTGGTGACAGCGGTAGTTACTTTTTTTTAGAATAGAGAGAAACGAAAAGAGAAATATTAGACACAGATGTCATATACGCAACGGGGTACCTAATCGGCGCCAAAATGGCGTTATTTTGCCTGACATGGTAACTCGGCTATTGTTGCTTATTTATTAATAAATGTTTATTTGAATTTATTTTCTTTTTATTTACAAAAAAATGTTATAAATTGCTTTGTTCTATAGTTATTAATAATTTTTTTTTGTTGTTATTTCATTTTAAAAATAACAGAAAATAATTTAAAAATACATATGTAACAGGTATTTGAAAACGAGGTTTTCGCCACATTGTCGTAAAAAAAATCACGCCAAACCCGGTGCGTATGTGACAATGCAACAAATAATGAGATTTAATTTCCACTTCAAAGCAACGTTTTAATGTTATTACTTCTTCCGTCGACCAATTTCGCCAAATTATACAAATTGACATTTTTTTTTTTTTAAATAACAGAAGAACAAATAAATTAGTATAACATTAATAAGAATACAAATAAAACGTCGAAATAAAAATCACTTGATGGCGTGAACATGTGTAACTTCCTTAATGTCAAGTGAATGTGACATTTACGATCAACCATTATTGGCATTTAATCTTATAGTTTGGCGACAGATTTTTGGTCGATGAGATAACCAAGTAGCACTGTTTTAATTTACCACTCGAAAAATAAAAAAAAATGCTAACTGGCGAGTTAAAAAAAAGCTATTGGCGAGATTTTCACCCGGCTAACATAAAAGTACCATCAACTCTTTGTGATCATGGCAACTTTTTATGTAGTTTTATTCGAAAAAATAATTTTGATTCTTTAATCAAAATGGAAACCTTTCTTATGAAAAGCGAAGGAATCAGCCCGTTGTTTATGGCAGTTACATGACTTGGACTATTATAATATAAACGAAATAATGGGGATAGAATAATATTCGGCGACTTTTTACACCTGTGGCTGGCTAACATTAAAGTACCAAAATGGCCGCCTGGAATATAAAAAGCGAAGGGATCCACCTGGAGCTGTGATGATAGTCACATGACTTAGGCTATTATTACAGAGATTGTTTTCAATTTTAAAAACAGCGCAAAAAATACTTTTTCCTAACGATTAAAAATTTATTTTCACGTGACTATTAAAAACAGAAAAAAAATACTTTAAAATTACTATTAAATGAGTACGTGTTAAAGGCAGGAAAATATTGAAAATTATGTCCTGAAAATTGTATTTACACGTGAATATTAAAAGGGAAAAGAAACTTTAAAATAATAAATACATTAGTATGCGTTTAACCCTTTCACGGACAAGGCACTTCTATTCGTAAAATCTTGAAATCAGTGAATGGCACCAGAATTTACAAATAAATTTCGAAATACAAAAATGGTTTTGTTCACTTACTTAGTAATAGGGAAATTTTCATTACAATATTCTGATGCTAATGTGGCATTTAAGAATTAAAATTAAGTGGTCCAAAAATGAACCACCGCCCTTGAAGGGGTTAAAGCAGCAAATTTTAGTAATTGTATTATGTCAATCGTTTTATAACGTTGTTAAAAAATACCGAAAGTTAAAGACTCTGTTTACTTAATTCATTTTATTTTAGCTTCTTTTCAAATGTTTAACTGATCTTCTTTAACCGAACACGAAAACAACCATTGGATGTCTTAACAGCAACTGATTCTACCTTAAATTTTTGCAATCAAACGGAATTGAATGGAAACCCGTTTACAGGGAGATCGCTACAGGTTTTTTCAGTATAATTCAATCTTCTCTAATCTTCTTAAAACCGATCAGATTAGCGTACTTTTAGATTCTACAGTGTCTGAACGGGGGTTGGCGAGCGTAGCTTGCAGGGGGCAGAGCCCCCTAGTTAAAAAAATAAAATACTTTAAATACAAATGCATTTAGGTTCAGGGTAATTATTACAATCTGAAGTATAAATAGGCATCAAAATTTTCATTCTAGTTTAAAAATTTATTTTGTAATCATGCGCGTAATCTTTTATGCCGATTTTCTGCTCGTCAAATGCGTCATAGTTTGGAGCCCCCTGTAAATGCTAATTCTACATCTTGCATTTTTTAAAATATTTGAATGAAAGAACATACTTGTATCTTTTATCCCAATTAAGATTTTGCCTTAAAATCAAATACATTTTAGGATATTAAATGCTGAAAATGATCTTTTTTTTTTTATTTTTCCCAATAATTATAAAAGTCTTGAGCCCCTTAATACAAAGTTGTATTTAGCTAATGTAAAATTTAGAACATTTCAACATTATAATCACCTAAAAAATATATTTGTTTGAACAATAAAAAAGAAATTTTAGGTTCAGTTTATAGAGATTAACATGATATATTTGTTTTGAAAATTTCATGGAAAAATATTCAGAAGTTTTTGAGATATCGTGCACGTTATGCCCAAAAACGTCATTTGGAGTAAAATGACTTCATAGTTTCGGAAACGCCGCTTCAGCTATTCAGCTGATATAATTCTAAAAGCCATAACTTCTGTTCTAATGGAAATGTCAAGGACCAAATTATATCAAAATGTTTAGAAAAGATGGGAGTTGAACGTCTAAAAAAAACAAAATTTCGAAAATTTTAAAGCTTTAAGTGTCCTGTGACCCCTTAAAATGTAATTGAAAGACATCTTGTTTGTAAATATTTTATTCGGCAGGATTTTGTATTGCTATATAAAAGTCATTACACATATCAATGTTATTTTTAAGGAAACACTTACAATATAAAAAATAACTGGGCAATTTATGTTTCACATCATTTCTAAAATAATTTTAAATTAGACAAATCACTTTTTATATTTTCATCATAGAAATGAAAATAAATAGACATATAACAAAATAAGGAAAAACAGAAAAAATGTGTGTGGTATGTCTTTTTAAATACTACAGAGAAAATTGTTTATTGATGAATTATACTTTTATAAAATACTTTTTAATTTATCTGTTATTTAAAAGTAATGTTCCTGTTTAAAAAACGGTTAAAACACAACTCATTTTGACAATTACACCATAATTATATTTTCATTTTCATGTAGACATTTATTATCAGTTTACACATTTCATATTTTTGCCGCTTTCAGTAAAAAAAAAGGAACGGAATTTATTTTTTATATACATTTTATTTTTTTTTTCCTTATGGACTAGAAAAACATTCACTGTATAGTAAATAATTCTCTAAAGAAATTTTTTTCAAAAAAATTCAATCATTTCAGATTTTTTTTTCTGGCAGTAACAGATGTTTTCATTTCCATTGTAGGAAATCATTTTTTTTTTAACCCTATAATATATCACAGTATAATTTTGTAACAAATCTCGGAATATTTCAATTGTATATAAAACTAGAAAATTGAATTTCAATGAAAAATACACAAAATGCTTGACAGTTTGTTTACAAATCTTCAAGATGCTGAAATATTTTCTTTTGCAAAAGCTTATGGAAATCGATATATATACATAGTTATGAATTGGATAATGAAATATGATATTATGCATTTTCGCAAAATAACCTATTTTATTCGTTTTGAAGTTAAACTGTATTTAATGGATTTCCTTTATTAAGTAAAAAAATGCAGAAACGAAATATAATAAGGTATTGGTTACAAATATCATTTACACTAGATATAAAATTAAAATAGCTGACATTAATCATATAAATTACATTAAAAAATAATAATCTAGCATGCTGGACATTATTTTTAGGTATTTTCACACAAGCAGATTTTATATATGCAATGTATGTTTTATTTTTCAAAAATAAATCACCCCTCAGTGGTCCTGATGGTGGTATATGCTGCCTTGTAGGCAAAGAGTTTGTACACTCAAAGCTAATTCAACTGTATCTGGATTATTGATGACTCTCACTAGGTGCTTTAACATCCATAATCGGTATGTAATTTGCAATGGCAGACAGAAAAAATTGCATCACCAAGAAAAATACACCTTTTGCAATTTTAATGCACTATTTTGTTTGCCTAAAATTAATTTAGTTTCATCGTATGGCACCATTGCACATCACTAATTCTATCATACAACAATTAAGAATTAATGCATTAAATAGTAGTTTTCATGAATAGAGCGACAAATCAGAGAATAACCAATTGTTGATATTTTTTATGCTGTGAAAGCGCGGTTCCATACTTTCGATATATACTCCGGGAAAAATTGTGGCAATTGTTTTAAGTAAATGGCTATTTTCGACAAGTGTGATCAGAAAAATAACAGGACGCCCATCACTCTACATTTGCAAGAGTGATTAAATCGAAGCTTGAAACTAGTGATGTCACGAGTGAAGAGCTGAGCAGGCGGATAGAGTGTAACTACAATGTCTCAAAATTGATGCGTCTCCTTAAACGTCATGCAAGTGCTCTTCATTTAAAAGGTTCATTTTAAAACGTCTCTGTTGTTAATATAAGTGAACAAAATTCCCACATAAGGCTTAAGTAATGTGGTCTGCATGCTTATTGCAACCCAAAAATGCTTTTCTTACAAGAAAAACATGCAGAAGCGACTTGCTTTGGGTAAAAAAACAAACTTTTTTATTTAGCCGTCGTCTCGGTCGAATCTAAACTTAACATTCCATGTTTCAGAAGCAAATTATACATTCGTAGCCTGAACGGTGAAGCATGTATCGAGACTGCATTTCGCTGACAGTAAAATGTCTAGTGATACAATTGGTCCGAAAAAGCAGATTCGGCAAAAGGATTGGACGGCTGGAACTATTATTGAACATCCGTTTTCACCTTGGAGGAATGTTTAAAGCTAGTTATTATGAATAATTTTAAAATTCTAGAAAATGGCATTGTTTTGTTTAGACATAGTACCCTGTCATATGGTAAAATTAATAAGTAGCATCTAATTAAAAAGACTAAACAAAATAAAGTAAGACAGACTTGCAAACAATTTTAAATAAAATTAATAAAACGTTTAAAATACTAAAAGCATTAAAAATACATTTAGTAGACGTTTCTCCAAGTAACCGCAATGCCTCATCAGTATAATTTAACCATTGTAAAACAAAAAATAGAGCAAATCATGTACAGTTAAGGTTAAAGTTATTTTTTCAGAAACAAAAAATATTCACCAGGGATGGAACAGGCTTCATTCAATGTCGGCGATCGTAATGGAATACACCAGCCCTCTAGGAACAATCTATCTTAATAACTGTTACAACTTGATTTGAAACCTGATTAAAAACCTACATCTACAGGTCAATATAATAGTTTTAAATCAGTTTGTCCTTGCAGTAATAAAATAGTTGTTATTAGGACTTTAGACTTCAAAGCCGTTAGATATCGTAGTTCGAGAGAAGACTTTGAAAATGAAAAATGTCAAATTTATCAAGATTTGGTTGATAATACTATTCTATAGACCTTGTTAAGAAAATTTTTGAGCTTTATTAATTCTACTCCCCTCCTTTTCAATGTAGTAAGCCAAATTATTTTATCTGCATTCCTTATTATACTAACATTTCTGATAAAATTTGTGAGATTCTAAGATCCTTCAATGTTGGTGCTTCCTGTTTTAATAAGCATAAATTTAAGTATGATAAATACGATGTAAGTATGATAATGCAAAATTAACCCATTTATGCCTAGACGTTTCGAATTTTAATATATTTTTTTTTTTAATTTTCTTCTTCTATACAACATGAAAATTGCATGAAGTTATTGTCTATAAATGTCTTTATCTCTTTCCGAGAGATGGCAGCATAAGATTGATATTTATTTGCTTAAATGATTTTTTCGGTGTTTATATATTTTTCTTATTTCAAGATAGCAAAATGTAAAAAGTATGTTTATTTGTATTTTTTATATCAAGGATCCAAATAAATAAGTCATAATCTTAGCTTGTAGAATTCTTTGAAATATGTATTTTTTTAAATTGCGAAATTATATGTTCAAGCCTATTTTTTATGCATGTTTGTAACGTACACAATATAGGGCGCAAGGCGAAAATGGGTACATACTTCTATTAAACATTTAGGGGGCAGTTATTTATATAAAGCCCTTTTCAAGATGATTTTGAAATAAATTGTATTTTAGACTCAAATACGATTATTCTTAATTTATTATTAACTACCAGGCTGTGCCCGCTGCGCTGGTTAATTTCTCCAAATGAACATTGATGAATTTGAATTTACATTTTAAAAATTATGGACCTTCAGCTGGACCTTACTCATTTCTGAAAACGATGCGAACGCCATTGTGATATAATATTATCTAAAGCGTTGGACAAAATTTAGCTATTAAGAAGTAATTCTTTTAGTTGATTACTAACAATGCACTTTTGGTAGGGTAATGAGACCGTGATGACAACAAAAATTAATAGCTCTATAACTAATCAACATATAATGAAGTGTTATATACTAACACCATTCCTGAAACGTCATGTAACAGTGCCACTTGTATCAAAATACGTTCTGTAGATTAAAAAAAAAAAAAGGCTAAACGTTCATAATCAGGTTCACTTAATTTTTTAACTTTTTTTTTTTTTTTTTTTTTTTTTTTTGCTCTATGACTAAGTAGCGTTGAACAATATGTATACAATAAAACCTTTCCAAAATTATTACCTAACCACTTGGGCACAGATGTCATACATGCCCCATATAGGTGCGATTTTTTTCTGACGCCAATGTCAGAAACATTGCAATACGCAACAATACTTAACTGGCGCCAAAGTGTCCTTATTTTGCTTGATATGGTAACCCGGAAGTTGTTGTTAATTCTGTTTATGTTTTCGCCAAATTGGTGTCGGTAAAAAATCGCGCCAATATTTATATGACACCTGTACCACCATTTGTAGTATATCCTATCAAAGTATTATAAACAATCGTAATGAAATGCAAATTTCCGTTTTAAATATTTAGTAGATGATGATGATGTGATTTTGTGTAATAGTGAATCGTGAAATTTTCGCTTCAAACATAAATGATGCTTTCAACATTATAGCTAATACACCAATATGTGAAGTATCCGATTACGGAAGGCTAACTTGGATTCCTATGAGCCCAAAGAAAAGTGAATATGTGGCTTTTGTGATACTTTTATGTTAGCCGGGCGCAGGTAATAAATCAACAAAGATTGTTTTCATATCATATTCTTATATTTATTATTTTCATTTAAGATACAAACCGTTCACTCATTTCATTTAAAATGCATGCCTTACACTAATTTCATTTAAAAAACTGAAAAGATAAACAATAACAGGAAATAATTAAATAATTAAAAACAAAGAATTATTTTTTATTTACATACGCAAAATGTAACTACTGCTACTGGCAATTTTAAAAATGCTATTGGCGAGATCTGCGCACGGCTGTTATAAATGTACCCATTTTTTCTTCTTATCGAGGAGCAAATTATAAATCGCCAAATATTATTCCAATTCCAATTTCTTTCATTGAAAATAATTTTTAAGTCGTTACAAACATTGCTTTCATATTTAAATATTTTCGTTGGTACTACTTAGTTATCACGTCGACCAATTTCGCCAAATTATACAAGTTGACATAATTTTTATTTTAAATAACGAAAAAACAAATAAATTATTATAACATTAATAAAAGTACAAATAAAACGTCGAAATAAAAATCACTTTTTGACGTAAACACGTGTAACTTGCTTAAAGTCAGGTGAATTTGACATTTTCGATCAACCATTATTGGCATTTAATCTTATAGTTTGGCGATAGATTTTTGGTCGACGGAATATCTAAGTAGTACCCTTTAGTTCTATAACGCTAATTTCTTAGTAAAATTGTTCCCTTTATTTTACATAAAATCACTATTTTTTTATATATATATATACTACTTAGTTATGCCGTCGACCAAAAATCTATCGCCAAATTATAAGAATAAATGCCAAGAACGGTTGATCGTAAATGTCACATTCGCTAGACTTCAAGGAAGTTAAACGTGCTTACGTCATCAAGTTAATTTTATTTCGACGTTTTATTTGTATTTTTATTAATGTTATACTAATTTATTTGTTCTTTCATTATTAAAATACAACATATGTCAATTAATGTAATTTGGCGAGTGGTTTAGCGATTTATATAATTTGACGAAATTGGTCAACGGGATAACTAAGTAGTACCATTTCTTTATTAAGATGTTCGTATTTTTTTTTTCAAACTCATAGAGCCGTTTTTATTCTTTATCCAAAAAAGTTAATTTGAATTTTTTTCGTTTATACAGTAACGGATGTAATGTTAGATATTTGATGTTTAGACGCCAAAGACACCGCCAAATTAGAAAAATATGAAAAATGTCATGAACTGTTGGACTTATAAGAATTTTCTTGGCACCAATCGATTCAGCATACAAAAATACATTAAATTATGCTATCATCTGACGCATAATTATAATATCCGATTTTTAAGGAATTTTTTTCCCTCCCCTTGCAAAAAAACGCCGTTAGGGGTGACATTTTAGAAAATCCTTTCTTAGCGATACTATATAGATATGCCATTTGGTGGTGACTCGATGATCGAAAATTAGTCCAATATCATTTGAAATATTACATAACAGAGGAGAATTTATGAAGAAAGACGAAGAAGAAATGAGGAATTACAAAAGATTTGCATTTTTTTTTTCAAAATGTTGAATTTTTCGATAATAATAACGCATGATTTTATAAACTTCCTTAAAAACTATCTTCATTTCCTAGATTTCAAAGGTGTGAATTTTCCTATAAATGATATTGGCGATATGACTTAAGAAAAATGAAATAAACAATAGATAATATTTGCTTAAAAAAATGGATAATATTCATTGATCTGAGTTCGAGTTTATAAATATTACATGCTTTCGGAATTACGGTGAAAAACATTTTAAAAAGTATGGAATTATTTTACAATATGTATGTGTGGCAGAAATTCACACTAAAATTTAAGTATTTGATTCCATTTTCTAAATATTAACTGATATCTATATAAGTTACAATTGAATATAAAAATGTACTCAAAAAAAGATCTCGTTCACTTGTAAAAACACCATTTATGAGAATATCCTCAAGCTAGATTTTTGACTTAAAATCACATTGTTTGGCGAGAAAAGTAAAATAAAAAATCGTAAAGAAATAAATAATTACACATTTGACTCACAATTACATCTGCTTGTTTCTTCTATAAGTTACGTGATGGGGCAATTAGATAAAAAGAAAAAGAAAAGAACAAAAAGAAAAAAAAAGTCATTAAAAATTCATCTAATCAAATTTTCAGATTCATTTCTATAATCTAACGCAAGTGATAAAGAGCCAAATATTGCGTATCAATTGTAATCTTTCTCATTAAATTAATTTTTAAGCATTACAAATATTTCTTTCAGGTTTAAATTAAATTACAAATATTTCTTTTAGGTTTAAATTAAATATAGTAGTTTTTTAACATAATCCCTCATTTAAATGGATTTTTCTTTCTTTTTTACAATTAAATATCAGTAATTATTTTTTCATTTATTTTCTAACGGATACAGCGATTTCAATTCATTTGTCGCCAAAAAATAACCTCTGGCAACCTTTTCGTTCAAAATAACAATAAAATGCGAAATTTATTACCAAAAATCATAGTTATCCCTGTATATTTTACTCATAATCCACCACGTGAATATTCTCTGTCGAATGACATTATTTGCAAAAAAATCCACAGGGTAGCTTTTGAAAACATTCGGGCGGAACTTTTAGATCTTACTGCTTTATAATATACTAGCAAACCCTGCGGCTTTGCTCGCGTAATATTTGAAATATGCCAAGTGATATTTATATGTCTATTTTTTATTAAAAGGTACTAATTAAATTTTTATTTTATTAAAAGGTAATATTTTATTTTATTAAAAGGTACTTATTACTTTTAGGAATAATTAAAAAAATTACTATTTAAAACACAGTTTAATTAAACATCATTGTTACACTGCATAAGGCAGAAATGAGACTTAAATTAATAAAACGAAATAAAACTAAATAAGTAATAATTTAGATAATATTTTGAAACTTTTATGCTCAATTAATACGCTCATTTCAATATTCATTTGAAGTTTTGAATGTTTTAGAAACCATCCTCTTACATCTTAAAATTAACCATCACGTCAAATTCCAAGTCCTACCACCTCTTTCAACAGAAAGGGCTATGTTGAAATAGGAACTGTCACCATTAATTTGCCAACATTAATTTTGAAATTGGTTTGTTATTTCCTAATATTCCACAGAAACGTAATTTAGAAAGCTTTTAAAGGCCTTTTTTAGAGCGTTTGTTGTTTCTCTAAATCCCAGGTGGTAGAATCATCGACATAAAATATAGCCTGTGTAGGATCAGAGACTGTTACCATTGTTTCGCAACTATTACGTTTATATTTGGTTTATATTTCCTGAAATTGCGTAGAAATCGTAATTTAGGACTTTTATAGAATGCTTTTCGCACCTCCCCTTCACTTCACCCCTTTTTAATTCGAATTTTTCGACAGTCCTTCGAGGGCATTTATATTTTATAAGTAACTATCATGCCATATTTAAAGTTTCTAGCCTTTTCAGTATCACAGAAATCGCAATATAGAAAGCTTTTAGCTACTGCAACCCTCAGGTTGTAGTGGCACAGACATAAAATATAGCTTATGTTTGAGCAGGTTCTATCACCAACAATTTGTTATCATTATTTTTTTAATCGGTTTGGTATTTAATAAGATTACATAAAAATTGTAATTTATAACGCTTTTCGCTCACTTCATCTTTTTAAATTTGAAATTTTCTTTCGACAGTTCATAGAAAGCAGTTGCATCTTGTAAGTAAATAACATGCCATACTTCAAAATGTTAGACCCTTCAGTTATGCAAAAAACGCAAATTAGAACGTGTTTTGCTTTTGCAACCCTCAGATGGTAGTGACAGAAACATAAAATATAACCTATGTTATAGCAGGGACTGTCAACATTGATTTGCAACCATTACTTTTGAAATAGCTTTGGAATTCCTTGAGATTGAGTAGAAATCGCAATTTAGAACGTTTTTAGAAAGCTTTTCGCGCATTTTCACCCCTTTTTAAATTTCCAATTTTTTTCGAAACTGTTCTTAAAGATCATTTATATGTAATAAATATGTACCTTGCCTAATTTTAAGTTGCTATCCCCTACCGATCACAAAAATCGAAGTTTGTAATGCTTTTTTGCTGCTGCAACGTCTAGGTGATAGTGATACCGACTTGAAATAGCATCTATGTTAGAGCAGAGTCTGTCAGCATCAATTTCTTACCATTACTTTTGAAATCTGTTTGATTTTTCCTGAGATATTGGTGACAAAACGGCATTTAGAACGTTTTTAGAATGCTTTTCGCTCATTTTGCTCCTGCATCTCCTCTGGGGTAGTGGAAACAGATATAAAATATAGCCTATCTCAGAGCAAGATCTGTCACCATCATTTTAACACCATTATATTTGAAATCGGTTCAGTATTTCCTGAGATGGCATAGAAATTGCAATTTAGAACTTTTTTTACAACGCTTTTTGCGCATTTTCACCCCTTTTAAATTTCGAATTGTTTAAGAACTGTTCTTAGAAATCCTTTATATCTAATAAGTAGCTGATACTTCAAATTTCATATTTCTAGGCCCTTCAGTAACACATAAATCCCATTTTTAGAACGTCTTTTGCTCCTACACCCCCTTTGGGGTAGTGGCACCGACATAAAGCATAGCCTATCTTGGAGCAAACGTTGTCACTATCATTTTGACACCAATATTTTTTAAATCGGTTCGGCATTTCCTGAGATTATGTAGAAACTACCATTTAGAACGTTTTTTAGAACGCTTTTTGTGCATTTTCACCCCTTTTAAATTTCGAATTGTTTAAGATCTGTTCTTAGACATCATTTATATCTTGTAAGTAACTAATATTCCAAATTTCATATTTCTAGGCCCTTCAGTAACGCAAAAATCGCATTTTTAGAACGTTTTTTGCTCCTGCACCCCCTTTGGGGTAGTGGCACCGACATAAGATATAGCCTATGTTCTAAGTTGGACTAACACCATCATTTTGATACCATTACTTTTGGAATCGGTTCGGTATTTCCTGAGATTATGTAGAAACTACCATTTAGAACGTTTTTTAGAACCCTTTTTGTGCAGTCTCACCCCTTTTAAATTTCGAATTGTTTAAGAACTGTTCTTAGACATCTTTTATATCTTGTAAGTAACTAATATTCCAAATTTCATATTTCTAGGCCCTTCAGTAACGCAAAAATCGCATTTTTAGAACGTTTTTTGCTCCTGCACCCCTTTTGGGGTAGTGGCACAGACATAAGATATAGCCTATGTTCTAAGTTGGGCGAACACCATCATTTTGATAGCATTACTTTTGGAATCGGTTCGGTAGTTCCTGAGCTTACCTCCTACAAATAAACAATTTTTTCCTGTTTATAATATGATGACTAGCAAATCCCGCGGCTTTGCTCGCGTAATATTTGAAATATGCCAAGTGATATTTATATATCTAATTTTTATTAAAAGGTACTAACTAAATTTTTATTTTATTAAAAGGTAATATTTTAGTTTATTAAGAGATACTTATTACTTTTAGTAATAATTAAAACAATATTTAAAACACAATTTGATTAATCATCATTGTTACACTGCATAAAGCAGAAATGAGACTTAAATTAATAAAACGAAATAAAACTAAATACATAATAATTTAGAAAATATTTTGAAACTTTTATGCTCAGTTAATACGCTCATTTCAGTATTCATTTGAAGTTTTGAATTTTCTAGAACCATCTTCTTACATCTTAAAATTAACCATCATGTCAAATTCCAAGTTCTACCACCTCTCTCAACATAAAGGGCTGTGTTGAAATAGAAACTGTCACCATTAATTTGCCAACATTAATTTGAAATTGGTTTGTTATTTCCTAATATTCCACAGAAACGTAATTTAGAAAGCTTTTAAAGGCCTTTTTTAGAGCGTTTGTTGTTCCTGTGAACTCCAGGTGGTAGAATCATCGGCATAAAATATAGACTGTGTAGGATCAGAGACTGCTACCATTGATTCGCAGCTATTACTCCTATATTTGGTTTATATTCCCTGAAATTGCGTAGAAATCGTAATTTAGGACTTTTTTAGAATGCTTTTCGCACCTCCGCTTCACTTCACCCCTTTTTAATTCGAATTTATTTTCGACAGTCCTTCGAGGGCATTTATATTTTATAAGTAACTACCATGCCATATTTAAAGTTTCTAGCCTTTTCAGTATCACAGAAATTGCAATTTAGAAAGTTTTTAGCTACTGCAACCCTCTGGTGGTAGTGGCACAGACATAAAATATAGCTTATGATTGAGCAGGATCTATCACCAACAATTTGTCATCATTATTTTTTTAATCGGTTTGGTATTTGATAAGATTACATAAAAATTGTTATTTACAACGCTTTTCGCTCACTTCATCTTTTTAAATTTGAAATTTTCTTTCGACAGTTCTTAGAAAGCAGTTGCATCTTGTAAGTAAATACCATGCCATACTTCAAAGTGTTAGACCCTTCAGTTATGCAAAAAACGCTAATTAGAACATGATTTGCTTTTGCAACCCCCAGATGGTAGTGACAGCAACATAAAATATAACCTATGTTATAGCAGGGACTGTCACCATTGATTTGCAACCATTACTTTTGAAATAGCTTTGGAATTCCTTGAGATTGAGTAGAAATCGCAATTTAGAACGTTTTTAGAAAGCTTTTCGCGCATTTTCACCCCTTTTTAAATTTCCAATTTTTTTCGAAACTGTTCTTAAAGATCATTTATATGTAATAAATATGTACCTTGCCTAATTTTAAGTTGCTATCCCCTACCGATCACAAAAATCGAAGTTTGTAATGCTTTTTTGCTGCTGCAACGTCTAGGTGATAGTGATACCGACTTGAAATAGCATCTATGTTAGAGCAGAGTCTGTCAGCATCAATTTCTTACCATTACTTTTGAAATCAGTTTGATTTTTCCTGAGATATTGGTGACAAAACGGCATTTAGAACGTTTTTAGAACGCTTTTCGCTCATTTTGCTCCTGCATCTCCTCTGGGGTAGTGGAAACAGATATAAAATATAGCCTATCTCAGAGCAAGATCTGTCACCATCATTTTAACACCATTATATTTGAAATCGGTTCAGTATTTCCTGAGATGGCATAGAAATTGCAATTTAGAACTTTTTTTACAACGCTTTTTGCGCATTTTCACCCCTTTTAAATTTCGAATTGTTTAAGAACTGTTCTTAGAAATCCTTTATATCTAATAAGTAGCTGATACTTCAAATTTCATATTTCTAGGCCCTTCAGTAACACATAAATCCCATTTTTAGAACGTCTTTTGCTCCTACACCCCCTTTGGGGTAGTGGCACCGACATAAAGCATAGCCTATCTTGGAGCAAACGTTGTCACTATCATTTTGACACCAATATTTTTTAAATCGGTTCGGCATTTCCTGAGATTATGTAGAAACTACCATTTAGAACGTTTTTTAGAACGCTTTTTGTGCATTTTCACCCCTTTTAAATTTCGAATTATTTAAGATCTGTTCTTAGACATCATTTATATCTTGTAAGTAACTAATATTCCAAATTTCATATTTCTAGGCCCTTCAGTAACGCAAAAATCGCATTTTTAGAACGTTTTTTGCTCCTGCACCCCCTTTGGGGTAGTGGCACCGACATAAGATATAGCCTATGTTCTAAGTTGGACTAACACCATCATTTTGATACCATTACTTTTGGAATGGGTTCGGTATTTCCTGAGATTATGTAGAAACTACCATTTAGAACGTTTTTTAGAACCCTTTTTGTGCAGTCTCACCCCTTTTAAATTTCGAATTGTTTAAGAACTGTTCTTAGACATCTTTTATATCTTGTAAGTAACTAATATTCCAAATTTCATATTTCTAGGTCCTTCAGTAACGAAAAAATCGCATTTTTAGAACGTTTTTTGCTCCTGCACACCCTTTGGGGTAGTGGCACCGACATAAAATATAGCCTATGTTCTAAGTTGGACTAACACAATGATTTTGATACCATTACTTTTGGAATCGGTTCGGTATTTCCTGGGATTATGTAGAAACTACCATTTAGAACGTTTTTTAGAACACTTTTTTGTGCAGTCTCACCCCTTTTAAATTTCGAATTGTTTAAGAACTGTTTTTAGACATCATTTATATCTTGTAAGTAACTAATATTCCAAATTTCATATTTCTAGGCCCTTCAGTAACGCCAAAATCGCATTTTTAGAACGTTTTTTTCTCCTGCACCCCTTTTGGGGTAGTGGCACAGACATAAGATATAGCCTATGTTCTAAGTTGGGCGAACACCATCATTTTGATACCATTACTTTTGGAATCGGTTCGGTAGTTCCTGAGCTTACCTCCTACAAATAAACAATTTTTTCCTCTTTATAATATGACTAGCAAATCCCGCGGCTTTGCTCGCGTAATATTTGAAATATGCCAAGTGATATTTATATGTCTAATTTTTATTAAAAGGTACTAACTAAATTTTTATTTTATTAAAAGGTAATATTTTAGTTTATTAAGAGATACTTATTACTTTTAGGAATAATTAAAACAATATTTAAAACACAATTTGATTAATCATCATTGTTACACTGCATAAAGCAGAAATGAGACTTAAATTAATAAAACGAAATAAAACTAAATAAATAATAATTTAGAAAATATTTTGAAACTTTTATGCTCAGTTAATACGCTCATTTCAGTATTCATTTGAAGTTTTGAATTTTCTAGAACCATCTTCTTACATCTTAAAATTAACCATCATGTCAAATTCCAAGTTCTACCACCTCTCTCAACATAAAGGGCTGTGTTGAAATAGAAACTGTCACCATTAATTTGCCAACATTAATTTGAAATTGGTTTGTTATTTCCTAATATTCCACAGAAACGTAATTTAGAAAGCTTTTAAAGGCCTTTTTTAGAGCGTTTGTTGTTCCTGTGAACCCCAGGTGGTAGAATCATCGGCATAGAATATAGCCTGTGTAGGATCAGAGACTGCTACCATTGATTCGCAGCTATTACTTTTATATTTGGTTTATATTCCCTGAAATTGCGTAGAAATCATAATGTAGGACTTTTTTAGAATGCTTTTCGCACCTCCGCTTCACTTCACCCCTTTTTAATTCGAATTTATTTTCGACAGTCCTTCGAGGGCATTTATATTTTATAAGTAACTACCATGCCATATTTAAAGTTTCTAGCCTTTTCAGTATCACCAAAATTGCAATTTAGAAAGTTTTTAGCTACTGCAACCCTCTGGTGGTAGTGGCACAGACATAAAATATAGCTTATGATTGAGCAGGATCTATCACCAACAATTTGTCATCATTATTTTTTTAATCGGTTTGGTATTTGATAAGATTACATAAAAATTGTTATTTACAACGCTTTTCGCTCACTTCATCTTTTTAAATTTGAAATTTTCTTTCGACAGTTCTTAGAAAGCAGTTGCATCTTGTAAGTAAATACCATGCCATACTTCAAAGTGTTAGACCCTTCAGTTATGCAAAAAACGCTAATTAGAACATGATTTGCTTTTGCAACCCTCAGATGGTAGTGACAGCAACATAAAATATAACCTATGTTATAGCAGGGACTGTCACCATTGATTTGCAACCATTACTTTTGAAATAGCTTTGGAATTTCCTGAGATTGAGTAGAAATCGCAATTTAGAATGTTTTTAGAACGCTTTTCGCGCATTTTCACCCCTTTTTAAATTTCCAATTTTTTCGAAACTGTTCTTAAAGATCATTTATATCTAATACATATGTACCTTGCCTAATTTTAAGTTGCTAGCCCCTACCCATCACAAAAATCGAAATTTGGAACACTTTTTTGCTCCTGCAACGTCTAGGTGATAGTGATACAGGCTTAAAATAGCGTCTATGTTAGAGCAGAAGCTGTCCGCATCAATTTCTTAACATTACTTTTGAAGTCAGTTTGATTCTTCCTGAGATATTGGTGACAAATCGGCATTTAGAACATTTTTAGAACACTTTTCGCTCATTTTGTTCCTGCATCTCCTCTGGGTTAGTGGAAACATATATAAAATATAGCCTATCTTAGAGCAAGAACTGTCACCATCATTTTAACGCCATTATATTTGAAATCGGTTCATTATTTCCTGAGATTGCATAGAATTTGCAATTTAGAACGTTTTTTACAACGCTTTTTGCGCATTTTGACCCCCCTTTTAAATTTCGATTTTTTTAGGAAATGTCCTTAGAGATCTTTGATATCTTATAACTAACTACCATTCTAAATTTCACGATTCAAGGCCCTTCCGTCACGCAAAACAGCAATTTAGAACGTTTTTCTCCTGCAGCCCCTTTGGGGTAGTGGCACCGACATAAAACATAGCCTATGTTGGAGCAAGAATTTTCACCATCATTTTGACGCCATTATTTTTCAAATCGGTTTGCTATTTCCTGAGATTGTGTAGAAACTACCATTTAGAACGTTTTTCAGAACGCTTTTCGCGCATTTTCACCCATTTTAAATTTCGAATTGTTTAAAAACTGTTCTTAGAAATCCTTTATATCTAATAAGTAGCGGATACTTCAAATTTCATAATTCTAGGCCCATCAGTAACACATAAATCGCATTTTTAGAACGTTTTTTGCTCCTACACCCGCTTTGGGGTAGTGGCACCGACATAAAATATAGCCTATCTTGGAGCAAACGTTGTCACTATCATTTTGACACCAAAATTTTTAAATCGGTTTGGTATTTCCTGAGATTATGTAGAAACTACCATTTAGAACGTTTTTTAGAACGCTTTTTGTGCATTTTCACCCCTTTTAAATTTCGAATTGTTTAAGAACTGTTCTTAGACACCATTTATATCTTATAAGTAACTAATATTCCAAATTTCACATTTCTAGGTCCTTCAGTAACGCAAAAATCGCATTTTTAGAACGTTTTTTGCTCCTGCACCCCCTTTGGGGTAGTGGCACCGACATAAAATATAGCCTATGTTCTAAGTTGGACTAACACCATCATTTTGATACCATTAATTTTGAAATCGGTTTGGTATTTCCTGAGATTATGTAGAAACTACCATTTAGAACGTTTTTTAGAACGCTTTTTGTGCATTTTCACCCCTTTTAAATTTCGAATTGTTTAAGAACTGTTCTTAGACACCATTTATATCTTATAAGTAACCAATATTCCAAATTTCATATTTCTAGGCCCTTCAGTAACTTAAAAATCGCATTTTTAGAACGTTTTTTGCTCCTGCACCCCCTTTGGGTTAGTGGCACCGACATAAGATATAGCCTATGTTCTAAGTTGGGCGAACACCATCATTTTGATACCATTACTTTTGGCATCGGTTCGGTAGTTCCTGAGCTTATTTCCGACAAATAAACAATTTTTACCTCTTTATAATAGGAGTATGATGATGACTAGACTAGACTAGACTAGACTAGACTAGACTAGACTAGAAAGGTAGCCCGTCAAAAATGACGGAAATTTAGGTATAAAGATATATACAACTGATGTGCAAGAATATGAGTTTTCTCGCTTGTTCCGCAGTGATAGATGAAAATAACACATTTTAAGAACGAAACACATTTATCAAAAACTGTGTACAGTAGAAGACCACTAATCTGCACAGTTTTGTTCCAAGTGTTATGCAGATTTGAGGCTTTTCGCGGTCATGTCTATTCAATCTTTGTTTACATTTTTTTGAATTCATATATTGGACAATTTAGATTGTTGAGCCTTAAAAATAAATAAACAACACACTTGAAGTAAGGTTAAAAACTATTAAATTATCGTATACGATTTCATGAAATGGTGCTATATAGTATTATAATTGTGTGTGCTTCACGATCTTGGTTACGACGTTGGCGAAATTGGCTGCAACTTGTCATAATCCTAATAGTGTGGGCCGCTATAACAAAAAAGTAACCAGTTTTTAGTAAAATTTCTGATATAAAGTAGCTTTCAAAAACTTGTGTAAAATTGCAGGCCGTTCTCGTGTTATGTCAGTCCTAGGAATAATATTTCTAACACTGAAGATTATCCATGTATATAGGGAGTTTAGAAAAGCTTATCCAAAAGAAAGGTCCTGAAATGACATTGTAATTCCTCTAACTTCAAAGTTTAATCGGGCCCTGATGTTGAGTACTGAAATCTAATAAATACAGTTATTTTGAATATTACAACAGAATTAAACATTTAAACTTATTTAACTTAAACCCGCTGTTACTTCCCGATGTTATTTTTTAGTATTAAGAAAGAAAATTATTTAAAATTTTCAAATCATGCATTTATGATTTTTTTCCGTCTTTAATAACTAAATAATGAAAAAATAGGCTTTTGTTCTGAGCTCATAAATATGACAATAAAATAATGTAACTAAGAGACATTGCAAAATTAAATCTTTGTGATTACAAACCATAAACAAACGATACCGCCACCATTTTACCTACTATGACGTCATTAGAATATTGCCCATTGATTGTTGGAGAACTTACTTTGTGAATGATTACCTCAATGATTTATATATTTGACGTTTCACGATGAATGAATCACTTGTGTTTGTTTAGGTTTATGGAATGAGATATTAAGCTGTAAAACTAATTTCGATTGAAGTTATCCAAGGATATATGTATTTTTAATTGAAATTAAAAACAATGCTTTGATCTCGAAATAAAAAGTTTTAGATTGTATAATTTGTTATTTCTGTTAATTATTTATTTAAGTACTTTTCCATTATAGCGCATTTTTGAAAAAAGCTTGGCGCGATTCGGGCATCAGAAAGTGAGATATGTTGCGAAAATATATAAACAGCTATGAAAACAAATCTAAAGAACTTTTATCTTTGTTTATATATGCACTTATATGCATAAAAAAATCGTTTCTAAATATATACAATTTTTTTATATACAAATTACGGAACAGATTTCAGATATGAACCGGGATACCTAACTGGCGCCAAAATGGTGTTATTTTGCCTGCTATGGTAACCCGGCAATTGTTTTTTATTTATTAATAAATTGTTTATTTACTTTTATTTTCTGTTTTTTAATTATATAAACTGCTTTGTTCTATAGTTATTATTCAAACTTTTATTTATTTATAGTTATTTCCTTTTCAAAATGATAGCAAATAATTGAAAAATATATAAGTAACTGGTATTCGAAAGCGAGATTTCTGCCAAATTGGCGTCGTAAAAAAATCACGCCAACCCCCATGCGTATATGACATCTGTGCAAAAATTACTTCTGTTTCTTTATAAAAATGGGTAAATAACTTTTTTTGGTACTTTTCGGTTAGCCGGGCGCCAGTGTTATATTTACATACATATATGTGTATATATATGTATATATATATATATACATATGTATGTATATATTTATGCGTATGTGTGTACATATATATATTTACATATATGTGCATATATATATATATATATATGTATGTATGTAAATATAACACTGACGCCCGCCTAACCGAAAAGTACCCTTTTTTTATATTAAATTGCCGGTACAGATGTCATATACGCCCATATTGGCGAGATTTTTTTTTTTTTTTGACGCCGATGTTATATACGCACCGAGTACTTAACTGGCGCCAAAGTGTTGTTATTTTCCTTGTAATGGTAACCCGAATGTTGTTTATGCTGCTGATGTTTTCGCCAAGTTGGCGTCGGAAAAAAATCGCGCCAATATGACACTGTGCCAAATTGTATACATATGGAAAAAATTGCTTGAGAGTATGAAGCAGTAAATAAGTTGCCAGAAAATACGTTGGCAAACTTCTTTCTCGCCAAGAAACTTTTCTCCGAAGTACTATACATAAGCAATGATTGCTAGAAATGCATTTTTAATTATGATATGCGCTTTTATGTTTCGCTACATTTATGCATACTATACTGTGTGTATAAATGCTACAGTTCATATGCAGGGCTACACAAAAGAATTCGTAAGGGTTACTGAGTATGAGAGTAAATTGCTTAAAGGTGGTTTTTAAAGGAGTTATGCATTTTTACGCTGAACTGCATTTAGTTTCCTAAGAAATGTTTGTAGAATATAGATAAAATGATATACATGGTCACGCAAAGAATTGGATACATAACCGTCTATGGATGATAATATCTGGAAATGTGATTTCAGTAGTTTTAAGAGTAGTTTAAATTAAATTTTAGCTAAAAAGTGGCATGTAATAACGGTACTATTGGCTATGGACGGTAACTGCTGAAATCAATTTTTAATTTTTTTTATGCGTTTTCTAAAATGTTTACTTATTTATCTTGGTACTTCTTAGTTATCCCGTCGACCAAATTACTGCCAATAATGGTTGCCATTAATTAATTAATTAAATGCCAATAATGGCCAATAAAACCATTAATTCGACGTTTTATTTGTATTTTTATTAATGTTTTACTATTGATTTGGCGATTTATATAATTTGGCGAAATTGGTCGACGGGATATCTAAGAAGTAACGTTATCTTATTTACCTTATTTCCCTAAATAACGAAGTTTTGTTAAAGCATTTAGGATGTGTTGGAAAGTGTTTCATATTCTATGCTAAACGCATTACTTTTCTTTCTTCTTTAGTCTTATTTTTCATTTATTTTATTCTTAATTTTTTAGTCTTTTACTGCTTTATAGAAACTTTGGCACAGTTGTCATATACGTTATCATATATTGGCGCAATTATTTTTCCGACGCCAATTTGGCGAAAACAATTTTGGGGAACGCATCAACAGCATAAACAACGACATCCGGATTACCATATCAAGCAAAATTACGACACTTTGGCTCCAGTTAAGTACCCGTTGTGTATATGACATTGGCGTCAGAAAAAAATCGCGCCAATATGGGGCGCGTATATGACATCTATGCCGAAACTTTAATATTTAATGTTTAAACTCTTTGCTTCACTCCCCTTGCATATAGTACACACTATAACACGTATAGCGCAAAATAATAGACAGTTTGGTACTTTTCCACTGTAGGGGCTATTGGCATTTTTTTTTAAGCTTGGTGTAATTTGGGCATCAGAAAGTGAGATTTGGGTACTTTTCCGTTATGTGGACACCATTGTCGCCAAGCGTAATAGTTGGCGCAAAATCGTGAATTGAAGAATTTGAAAAATAAAAGAAAAACCACTGTCGATACTAAAGTGAGCATTTAAAAAATATAACATTTGAAAATTCCAGACTTTTACGAACTATTTCATCAAATCATAAATATATACTTAAAATAAGTGAACAAATAACTGCTATAAAATAAAACTCATATTAAACTGCTGGCATAAAATCACAAATATCTTTTAGCATTTGAAATAATTGGCGCATTAGCATACATTTTGGCATGGTGTCCGTATAACGGAAAAATATCGAGATTTGTTGTCAAATCATATAAACAGCTATGAAAACAAATTTGATGAGCGTTTTTGTTGTTTTATATGTATATTATTGATCTTTTTTATGTACAAATTACATCTGTTTCTGTATAAAATTAGAGAAACGGCTTCTTTATGTTAAATAAATCGTATAAATATCGAAAAAAATGCGTGTGTATGTAAAATGAAACAGTGAATAGGTTCCCGGAAAATATGTTACCAAATTTACTTTTTCGCCAAGGCACCTATACTGGAAAAGTACCTAAAGCACATTAAAATCGCGCAGTTAGGAGCTCACACAGTACACCGGTGTCTATTGGCGGTTATTTTATTAGTAGCATCGGGAGGAAGATGTAAAGATGTACTTTAAATTCTCACCCATAGATTTCGAAAAAATATCTTAAAAGAGTGGAGTTTAAATTAAATTTCGGTGACCTCCATTATGAAAGATTAATGGTTTTAAATGGGAATTTCGCCAAATTAGCCAGCTATCGCCAGGTTGGCTAACATTTGGCACTACTGTGGTAACCCTGCATTAATATTTTTCAACAATTACACATTTCAATAAGGCGGTCCTACCGGAATAGTGAGGGACACACAGAGACTTGGATTTTATATAAATAGATGAGTATAGATATGATGATAATACTTATATTGTTATTAGTCTCTGAAAAGAAATAAATATATTTTTTTAATAGTTCATAAATATACTATATATAATATGCAATATATTATTTAAAAGCTTAATTTATTTAAATTTAGACAAACTATGTAATTATGCATTTTTCCACATATGGATAGTCCCATATTTAGTACGTTTACATTTTATCAAATAAATACAAAAATATGTTAGCGTAATTTTTTATAGTATTTTTCCAGTTCATTTTGAAACATTTCAAAGTGATTTTACCTACATTTCAGAAAACAAATATTCAGGCATACAAATGTTAACCGGTGTAGTTTATGAAATTCCTTGTAAAGATTGCGATAGCGTTTACATTGGTGAAACGGGTAGATTGATGGAAATTCGCCTGAAAGTATATTTCAAAAGAAGAAATCCAAATTTAACAAGTAAAAATTAAATTTAAAAATTCAAAAAACCCGACTGCTTAAAAAGCGAACTAATTAATTATTTCTCATCAATGTGAAACTGTTTTTTATATTACTTACCTATTTTTTTATTTACTTGTATTAATTACTTTTAAGTTGTGTTTAATTGTTAGTTCCTATCTATAAACACTATTTTGATAAGGCCTATAGATTTCTATGAAGGTTAGAATTGTAGTAAAGCTAGAGGTCCTACCTACACAACTTCGAGGTTATGTAATATTTAAACAAACTTCTGACTGTAGAATAGTCAATGAAAAATCGTCTTCATTTTGAAAGACCTATCCAAAGATAGGCCACTTAATAGGGTGCGTAATTTTTTTTCGTCTCTAAAGCCATTTTGTATTTTTCGGCCGCCATGTTGAATTTATAAAGACAAAACCTAGCCTATAACCATCGGAAGGTTACGACAAATCGATAGCGACCTCATTTATTAAAATCCATCCAGCCGTTGGAATGTTTCGAGGGTATAAAGAAATCCAGATGCCCAGATACGCGTGAAACACATAACCCTTCTTGGCAGTCAGGTAAAAATAGTGCAGCTTTCTCTTTAAACACATCAAATTTCTTTATTTGCGAACATTTGTATTTTGAAATCGGGTTATAACAGTTATCATGATAGATTGTTCTTAGTTCCTAGAGGGCCGGTTTCTCAATTACGATCGCCGACATTGAATGAAGCCTGCTCTATCTCCAATAAATATTGTTTCTTTCTGAAAAATAACTTAACTTTAACTGTACCTGATTTGTTCTGTTGTTTGTTGTACAATGGTTAAATTGTACAACATGTACATGAAGCCTTGAGGTTGCTTGTCGAAACGTCTACTAAATGTATTTTTTAATATTTTTACTTTTCATCAATTTTGTTTTAAACTGTATACAAGTCTGTCTTAAATAATTTATTTTATTTGGTCTTTTAAAAGTTTGAAATTCAGACGTTAAATGTGTGTATATTGCAAGCATCTAATTTCTTTATAAAGGATTTTTTGTCCACATTTTAATCTCCCCAATGTAACGTGAATTAATAAAGTAATTTTTACCTACTTCACACTTTAGGTGCAAGTCTAACTGAAAAAAATATGGCATTAAAGCTAAGGAATGACATGATAATTGACCAGATTTTAATCTCATTACAACTTTTTGTCTTGTAAATGGTGCTAAAACAGCTAAAATAAAGACGGATACAATAATTAAGTTATGGAAAAGCATTTTTAAGGTTTGGTACCATTAAATTGGGCACGATTACATCCAGAAGGGGATTTATTCCATGCCGGGCCGCTGAACGGCTGCCTTAGGCGCTCGTAGAAAATCTACAAAGTTTTAATGTGATCAATTTGCGAATAACCACATAATCACATCAAACATCAATGTAACATAACACCTTTTATCTATATATTTAGAAG
Source organism: Maratus speciosus (assembly GCA_963932465.1). Taxonomy (NCBI): domain Eukaryota; kingdom Metazoa; phylum Arthropoda; class Arachnida; order Araneae; family Salticidae; genus Maratus; species Maratus speciosus. The sequence continues at coordinate 48,370,266 of OZ010795.1, read as the reverse complement.
ACCAGACTGTTTTTTTAGCAATCAGCCCTGAGCTTTCTACTGAACAGATTTTGATAATTATATATATACAGGGTGTCTAGCGAATAAGACCCTGATTTCAAAATTAAATATCTCAAAAACAAATATCAATATAATTTTGCGGTAAACGGTTTGTTTATTAGCTAAGTTGTAAAAATGTTATACAGAAGTTTGAAAATTTAGTTGCAAAAAGCGTTAACAGATGGCGCTGTAATCGCAATACTTGTAAACTGTGCTTGGAAGTCCAGAGCACTAGCGTCTCATTCCTAGATGGCTTCCTACGGAAGAACGAATATTGGGAAAGTCCAGTTTTTCATTGGGGTGATGTGCGGAAGTGGAGACATCTGGTCGCAGAATTATTGCATCAGCTTTAATTTTAGAAAATTTCAATGAATAGAATTTTCAATAAAAAGTTTAGAAATCATTATATAAGAACTTATTAAAATATTTTATTAAATTCAATTTTTAATGTCATATAATTATTTAAATCAAATGCATATATTTAGAAAAATAATTTTGTACTTTTTATTTATTTTTTATATTTTTAAATCACGGCATAATATTTTGGCATTATTGTTTATACCTGAATTATTATAAATAAAAAAGTAATTTTGCACTTATTTATTTTTAAATCACGGCATAATACTTTGGTTTTAGTACAACACATATATTTCTTTCCTTTGTAAACAAAGTTTTAGAGACAGAAATTATGCATTAAATTATTTCTTTTTTAAAAGGAATTGATGATAAGTCATATCATCAACGACAAAGCAAAAGTATTTTGGATGCTGTATTCCTTCCCAACACTTCGGATCCTATCGCTAGACGCTGCACCATATTTCTGTGCTCAATGATAAAAAAAATGAAAACGAGTTTTTAAAATTAATTTTTTTTAAACTTTATTAAGTTTGTAAAATAGAAACTTTGTATTTTTTCATTCAGACTATTCTCTACAATTTAAAAAAAATGATTTAAGATTCATTATTATAAATGCTCAATGATTTTTAAAAAAGGGGTTTCTTTTAGCTTAATTAAATTTTAAAACCAGAAACTTTGGATTTTTTATTTTCAAACTTTTTTCACAGTTTAAATAAATATTAAAAAGTAAAGATTTCCCTTTTTTTCAAATCCTCCTCCACTTGGATTCGATTCCACGATCTACCAATTAGGAGAGAAAAGCCATACCACAGAGATACTGGTATCCGGACCGAAGTAACTTATAACAAAATTTGAAACAAATCTCAATTCTGTCAACACATGGCTCCGCTTCTGCACATTACCCAAATAAAATATTTTAATAAGTTCTTATACAATGATTGCTAAACTTTTTATTGAAAATTCTATTAATTGAAATTCTCTAAAATTGAAGCTGATGCAATAATTCTGTGACCAGATGTCTCCACTTCTAAACATCACCTCAACGAAAAAGTGGTCTTTCCCAATTTTCGTTCTTCCATAGGAAGCCATCTAGGAATGAGACGCTAGTGTTCTGGACCTCAAAACACAATCTATAGGCATTGCGATTACAGCGCCATCTGTTAGCGGTTTTTGAAACTAATTTTTGAAACTTCCATATAAATTTTTTACAGCTTAGCTAATAAACAAACCCTTTACCGCATAATTCTATTGATCTTTGCTTTTGCGATATTTAATTTTGAAATCATGGTCTTATTTGCTGGACACCCTGTATATATATTTTTAATGAAAGCCGTTCATTTGTAGATGTGCCCTTACTAGCTATTTTTTTATTTATTTCTATTTTTATATTTTATTTTTAATTTTAAATGTTTTCTGTGCAATTTGTTTAAAATGGGGGCAATCGGATTGTTTCCATTATTGCACAGAAAATAAAAAATGAAGTTTGTTTATTTTTATTGATTATATCCTTATTGATGCAATTTTCTCATTTCAATTAGAAGTAACTCTAATGAAATTTAACAGAAAATGCCATCATGCTTTTAAAAAAAAAAGCATTTACTTCATAAAACTGTTACTTTTCAATATTTTTTCGTTCTGTTGACACTAATGAGACGCTAGGCGAAATGATTCATTGAAATGAGAGAAAATGGCGGCATATTTAAAAGAAAACTGACATTTTCTTTGATAAAACTACAAATGCTTCTAAAAAGGTATGAATTTCTGCAATTTTTACTCGCCGTTACTAAGATTAGAACCTCAAGACATGAGCGCGAATGTTCATATGCAAAAATGTAGCTCACAAACGTGACTTCAAGTTTGGAAAAATACTTAGTAACCTATTGCGCGTAAAAAGTTTTAAAAATAGTGAATACGGGTATGAGAGGTGAGCATGTAAATTTTGAGATGGTGAAAATGACGCAAGGTTTATATTTCCTGCGGAAAAAAAATTCTATGATTATGTCAGATGAAAATAATTTTTGTTGTTTTTACATTCCATAACGCGTAGCATAACTGCTTCAATTAATTTCATCATATTTACTTATCTTGATATTACGGGTATACGAGCATATTTACGGGAGTTACTCCCCATATACCATAATGTAATGAAATACTTTTGAGTGCCCTGTAAATGAACGATTAATCCTACATACTTCATATACAAAACCAAACATGCTTTGGTGACCCTAAATAACCTTTATCAATTTCATGAAATTCCGAGTATATTTACGGGAGTTACTCCCCATATACCATAATGTAATGGAATAGTTTTGAGTGCCCCTGTAAATGAACGATTAATCCTACATACTTCATATACAAAATCAAACATTCTTTGGTGACTCTAAATAACCTTTATCAATTTCATGAAAATCCGAGCATATTTGCATGAGTTATTCCCTATATACCATATTGTAATGGAATACTTTTGAGTGCCCCTGTAAATGAACGATTAATCCTACATACTTCATATACAATACCAAGCATGCTTTTGTGACCCTAAATATTTCTTATCAATTTCATGAAAATCCGAGTATATTTATGGGAGTTAGAGCGTGGACAGACGGACTGAGGCCAGACAAACCGAATGCACAAACACTTTTCAACTTTGTTGGAAAGTGTTAAAAAGTACTTTTAAATGCAATTTTTTTGACAACTACATCTTAATTTATTTTTGAGATATTACTTTTTATGGGGGTTTTAGCGCCATTTCTTTAATGTTGGCAACTCAAGTACTCCATTTCTGTAGAAAGTAAAGGGAAAGCAGCTGGAAAATAGCAATTATATCTTTTTGTTGCCATTTTCCCATAACAACTGAAAAAAAATGCAACGTGCTATTTTGAAAAATATAAATGAATGATTTCTGATAAAACGTGGAGTTATTATAAACTATATATAATTTTAAGTATCTATATTAATATTAAAAACAAATGAAGGCATATGAATCATTAGATAGCCGATTTTTTGCGTGAATTTTCTTGAATGATGAGCTTTTTTTTTTTTTTTCAGGTGTGTATTATTCAGCGATACTGACGTCATATTCATACTTTACTGTAGATGTTTTTTAAGACTGGATCGTAAATGAGGAATTTTTCAGCGGATGCGAATGACGTCATTTTATATAAAATAAAAGCTCGTGTTTTAAGCCTTAAAACTGAAATATATTTTGTACTATCTGTATTTATATACATTTATATATTTTTTTCATCGGTGGCGACACTAAATTCTTAAATTGGAGAAATTCTGTTTTCTAGTTCAATGCGATGTTTTAAACACACATATTTCTTTACTACATTCTTGATTGAAACTTTTAAAAATATCTTTTTAAAAATCATACTGAAATTACAATTTCTGGAAAAACGTAGAATCTATGTCAAAGGATTTCAAAACAAATGCAACTTTTAAAAATACTTTCTAATATAATCCATTTTTCCCTTCAAATTTCAAATTTATTTAGTTGCTTAGCGAAATAATAGGAACGTAATATACCATGAAATGAACATCATATCTCCCAAATATCTGTTTTTCCGCTCATCTGTTCCTGATATCCATGCATTATAGGACAAAAAAACTACATTTTTGTTTTGGTTTACTTGATATCAAGTATTATTATTTCTGTTTTCCGTGTTACTAAATGTTTTAAGAGGTATGGTTAAGCAACTGTATAACAAGTAAAATGTATTTTTAATAAAATCGAAATGCGTATTTTCTCTATTCAGTTCAGATTTAAAAAGTGTACTGTTTTTTTGTTTTTGTTTTTTTATTAAATGCGATTATATTTAACAAAGCGATATTCATAAAAAAAATGCAATATTTTTCTTAATCATCTACAAGCATTCCACGAAAAATAAAAACAACAAATATTACCTATATATGAAGGGCTAGTATTTTCATATAAGGAAATTATATTATATTTCACCTTTTTTTTCATAAATCTATAACTACTTTATGCTTAAGTTGGTCATAATTATGATAATTTCATTCGAATTTTAGTTATTTAAATTAAAAAAATATTTTAATAATCAATGTAATTGTTTATTTAAATATGTAGAACTATATTCACATAATTATAAAATACTTTTTTTTTGTTTTTTGTTTTTTACAAATCGGTAATAAAAGAAATGTTACGTATACTTCCCGATATGACGGAAAAGAGTTAAATGTTATGATCATATAACTGTTTTATTATCAATTCAAACTATATTTTACAAATCTATGGAAAAACACTTCCGAAATATATTTTCTTTGTTATAAATAAATCGTGATGTCAGTGATGTCAAAATTTGCGTTTATTAGTTAAAGTTCGTATTTTTTTACAATGTAATAATCATACGCAAGCATTGAAAAATATTTAATTGAATATTTTATAGACATGAAAAACAATAATATAAATGCAACATAATTTTAATGTACACCTAATTGTAATAAACTTTCTTTTATATTTGATAAACGAGAATTAAATAAAAAATATTATTAAAAACGAATTACGTTTTCTGAATATTCATATGTGTCTTAGTTAATAATGAGTTGAAAACTGTCGAATTTGAATATGGAAATGTTTAAAAGACTGACTGAATTTATAAAAAATAATTACAATAATTAATCTATATTATATTGGCTAGCCAATCTCTTAAAACAAATATTATTTTTAACTAAACTTTAAATTCAGCTTTTAAAATTATTGAATAAAATTAAACTTTATTCCTATACGTAATAAGTAACATGGAATTAAGATAATGAAATTGCGAATTTTTTTATTGAGGCTTTGATCTTTTATATCATGTAATGAAAAATCAACAAACATTGCGCCACTATGACACAATTATAATTATTGTTTTCAACGAAATCTAAAAATAATATATTTTTCACCGTCACAAAATTTGCATGTATACTTTTTTCATATTCATACTTACTATTTTAAAAATATTTTAATGTTCTATAGATTATTAATATACAGGGTAAATCAAAATGAATATAGCGATTACAAACGGCTATAACTATCAAGTGGAAAAGAATTTATCCATAAGTTTAACACAGAATGTAGACGGAACTTCAAAATTTCTTTACGTAAGGCGCAAGTGCAGTAAGGTGGAAGCCTACGCATGCGCGAATTGAAACTTCGCAACGACAAGAAACCTGTTCATTGCAGGCGTCTCATTAGTAAAAATGGCGAGTCCCGTGCAGAAAGCATTCTGCATGTTAGAATTTAACAAATGTTATTCTGTTATCACAGTGCAGCAAGATGGATCACCCGCACACTTTTGAACTAACATCTTCAAAAGCGTTGGATCGGTCGAAGTGGAGATACCGACGATGTCTTCTACTCTTGGCCACCAAGATCTCCGGACTTGACACCCTGCGATTTTGTGCCTCCCATGCCCAAAACAATTGAAGAACTCAAAGTACGCATTTGTAATGCGCTTGTGTCGGTGACTGAACAAATGCTTCAGAATGTATGGCGTGAAATGGACTACCGCTTAGATGTTGTCCGTGTGACCAAGAGATGTCACATAGAACATCTATGACATATGCATACAAAATTTTGAGATTCCGTCTACATTCTTTGTTAATATTATCGATAAATTCTTTTCCATTAAACAGTTATAGCTGTTTGTAATCGCTATATTCATTTTGACTTATCCTGTATTTCCAAACTTGATTTTACGTTTGCCAGTTACAGTTTTGCATGTAAACATTCGCACCCTTGGTTTGAGTTTCTAATCTGAGTGCCGGCGAAATCCAGAAATCTCTTTTAGGCGCATTCGTGGTAAAATAATTAGTTTTGTCAAAGAAAATACTTATTTCATTTTTATTATGACATCATTTTCACATACTAAATCTCTCTAAGGGCGTCTCAATCTCTGTATCAGCGGAATTAAACAAATATTGAAATGTAACAGCTTTATGAGTTAAAATGCGTTTTTTTTCTTTTTACTCGTGATGCCATATTATGTTAAAAAGTTTTAAAGAATTATTTTTAATTGTAGTAAGAAAATGGCATCCGTAAAGATGTGGTAATCCCCGTTGTTTCTCCTCTCTCTTCAACAATGGAAGTAATCCGATTGCCACCAATGTGAAGAATTTTCATAAAGTTTAACTTAAATCAAAATATAAAAATGGAATTATTTTAAAAAATAGTGCTGACACATCTACAAATAAGGTGCTTTCATTTAAAGAAAATATTTATCAAAATCGGTTCAGAAGCTCAGGCCAAATGAGTAAAAAAATCAGTTTATCTTTAAAATATAAAGATTGTAATTAAAATAAGATCGAAACAAACGATCTACGAAAATGCGAATAAAATTTTAACTTAAGAAATCAATAATGTCATTCTTTAAAAATTGATAAACAAAAACTAAAAATTGGGGAAAATATATATTTATTATTTACGATTCAATGTAGTCCCTATTTTCTTTATTTTGTTTCAGGAAGGTACTAAAAATATTTATCCAAACCCAAATCTTTTAGAAGCTACTTTTTTGCAATATTGAGATACTTTATGTTATGGCAGAAATAGCTTAGAGAAACGAAAAATACAGATAGAAAAATGCTTATTCAAAGATTCAGTTATCAAATCGAAATGTGTTTTATAAGCCTGGGGCAACACAAAATTTCTAAATTTAATCTGTTATTTTTATATAAGAATTTTATCTTTATGCATTCCAAATTTTATGACTTCTATTCTATTTTTGTAACCTCAGTTCTGAATATTGTTTATTCTACACATAGAGTTGAAATAAAATGATTATTCGAACGCGAATAATTGAGTGTAATAAAAATCTATTTGTTTTTACAGAAATGTAAGTTTTGTCCACCAGCACGAATGTGCGGTTTATGATCTAATAATGTTATATGAATAAATTAATTGATTTTTATCATCACTTACATATATATATATATTGCTTGTTAATTAGTTTAAAAATAATTACACAAAACAGCACAATCCAGTGTTAGTCAAAAACAACTAATTAATTGTATTTCGCTAAATATTTCTTTACGAAATAAATAAATTAAATTGGGAAAAATCTTAATAGCATTTGTATATTAAAATTCATAATTTATAATGGGTATATAAACAAATAAATGTATGTTTATTGGTATCATTTTGTTTGTAAAAATATAAGGTTTGCGAATATCTAATGTATTTTGTAATATGGCCAATAATTAAAAATTTCATAATATTTTATATGCATGTAAACAGAGTGATAAAAATTCACAAATACTTCAGACAAAATAAGGCAATTAAGCACAATAAAATGCACACGGACGCCATATCGAGACAAGCTAAGAATAGCATCAGTCACAAAAATTTGCGAGGCTCTTAGCACAAAATTTATGACTGACAGGTGTAGATTTATTGGTCCTTCTCGTGTGTGGTAGTACTCTCACGTTCCCACGCGACGTCATAAACCCTGAAGTCATAACAAAAACTAACTATGCGAAGGGAACGTAAAAAGACGACCACAGGGGCGCTAAGAAAAACGAACCAGATTCAAGAGACCAAGAGTACCAATAAGAAAGAAGCATCAAGCGACAAATGGAAAAATCGTATTATCTAAAGAATATCCTCCCGCATCTTTCATTATTGAAGAAGAGTTTTTAGAAAATACAATCAATTCCCTTTTTACTCTCTCTATAGATGTACGCACTTGTACTGGTCTTGAAACTTCGCATAAATATGTTAGTCAACAGAAGTCAAAAAGTTTATGCAAACCTTCGCTATACTGCCTCAGGTGGACCAAACTTGTTATAATTTCACCACCCTGAACCGATGACGATTAAGTTCATCTAAGAAAAAAAAAATTATGAAAATGCCTCAAGAATCGGAAAATTCAGGAGTGCAGAATGACCTGTCCGAAGGAATCCACAGATTGTCAGAAATTTTTATGGAAAGTCGGAAGATATGAACGTCCGAAGGAAACCACAGATTGTCAGAAATTTTGATGGAGAGTCGGAAGATATGATCGTCCGAAGGAATCCACAGAGTGTCAGAAATTTTGATGGAGAGTCGGAAGATAATTCTGAAAGACGAAAGTGCACCTATGAGCACTGACCAGCATCTAAGAGTGAAAGAACATTTCTAATGACCATAAGTGGCTGAGATTAAACACTAAACTGAAAAGACTGATTGACTTCAGAAGAAGAAGCGATCCAACTACCATTGTGACTGATTAAACGTGAAAACTCAAAGAGACAATTTAAAACTTTTACGTGCTATTGGATTATAAATACGTGTATTATACGGACTATCAGTGACAGCCAGATGGAGCCTCAACCCTTTTCTGGCTGAAGTATTTAGTGAGAAAAAAAATTGGTTACTTCTAATATATGGCCATTAATTTATTTTGTACGGTATAATGTGTATGTTTAGCAATTTCATTGGCTTGAATTTTATAAACAAAGTTTTAAAGTATATATAGATAATTAACATTATTAAGGATTAAAAGAATCATACTAATAAGAAAATGTTAGTATTATAGTTTATCAATATCTTGACCAAGCAGCCCATTCTTTTTTTTTTTTTTTGTCTGTGCTGTGAGAACTTTAACTAAGAATGATAAGTGAAACCAAAATTCACACGGATATTGCATATAAAGAATGGTATTATGAAATTTAATCAGATTGATAGTGATTTGAAAATAAAGTTGAACAAACAGAATAACTGTTTGAAGCATGAATATTATATGTGTTGTAAATAAATGTTTAGTATATATATGTACTTATGTCTTTTCTTTGAATCTTTCCTTTATTTTTTTATTTTAGATTATGATTGATTTTATGAATATTTAAAATTTAAACTATTTCATGATTTTTTTTCAAATATCCTAATCCTAATGACACTTTATACCGTTAAACAAGTCACTCCTGTGTTACTGACATTTTAGGTATTCCAAAATTTCTCTACCTTTATTTTATTAAGAATATTATCCCATATGTTCTTTTCACAACGCGGAACGGGATAATAGTTTCTATCTTTGTACTAACCATTACATTGTCGCGTGGCCCTCTATGGAGGTGTCAGTTCGTCACCACAGCGTGTCACAAAAACATATACACAATTTAAATGATTAAAAGGTATTTTACCATTATCACACACTTTATTTCTAATTTTGAAATAAAACTACAATACTGAATGTTTAATAAAATTTACACATGTATTGACACTTTGCTCGTCCTGATACAGCTGATAACATGATTCTGCCGAGGATAGCTGATACTACTGATAACGGAAAGGAATGAAATTGCAAATATCTAGAATAAAACTATTATCTTTAAATAACTGCTCTCAATTCATCAACTTTTGCATCTTTTGGACGTCAAAATTCTACTTTATCGTCCCTACATCTGCTATATTGAATTACAGATTTATCCTGACAATGAGGGATCCTTAATTCAGGCTGGCGGTAAAGCAAGACCATATTGAGATGAGCCTCACTAAAATTTTCTTGTCTTCGGAAGCGGTTCTTTGTGTGAAGTTCGCCAGAGTCGATGATGTGACGGTTTTCTTCGAAAATCCCTTGGTTTCTCGGGATCGGACCTGTTCCGGTCCCTCTTCCGTGTGTTGAGTCGGGGTTTTTGTGATGAAAGATTGCGGTGTCGTGGGTACGTATCGATGTTTTTAACGTCTCTATAGAGATACTGATTGGCTGATTGGCGTGAGGCTTGGGTAAGCCAGAGGTTATTCTACATAACCAATAAATCCAAGCGATATGATCACCTGTCCGATTCCCATCAATATAGAGTCTTATATCTCCATTTTAAAAAGTTATTTTAATAGATGGCTGCAAAAGTACAATGGCTATACAACGAAACTGTCCCTATTTTCAATAAACAGGATGAATCTAATAATCATATTGATCGCATGCCGAGAACACTGTTAGGCTGACTTTACATCTGGAAATATATTAATGTAGTTTAATGATAAGTCATGTTACATGTTAAGTATTTTTATTTAAGGAGGTCGAGATGTTATTGTTGTTACAGTTCGAAAAAATTAGGCATCTCAAAGATTTCAGGACATACTAAAGATGACAAGAGAATTTTAAGACATAGTACATTAAATTAAAATTAAAATTCTAAATTCAAAGATTACAGCAGTTATTACAGAGGATGTTGAATAAAAAGCAGGGGAATAAAAAGCAGGTGAAAACGCAATGCTGGTTCCCGTTTGCCAATCAATCGTTTACCGTGATGTCACATTTTAAAAGTGTATGAAAAAAGAAATGTTTACTGAGATACTAATTTTTTTTTTCTTTTTAATGGAATATTTTTTAAAGCGGGAAAACGTAGTGCTAGGCGTAGAATAGTGGAACTTTTGAGAGGAGGGACGTTGAAAAAAAGCATTTCAATGTTGAAATAAGTAAGTTTAAAGATGTTATTTATGGAATTCCATGCAAACAGTGTAATGCAGTCTACATAGGTGAAACCAGCCGTACACTTGAAACAAGACTTAAGGAGCATAAACATGCTTTTAGAAATAAAAATTTTTATTCTAAAATTTTTGACCACGCCATGAAAACTGATCATTTTCCGAGTTTTGAGAATGCTTATATAATTAGATCAGGCTGCAGCATTTATGCAAGTCGTATATTTTTGGAAGCTTGGTACACGAGAACTGCTGATTTAGCAATTAACGAGGCTGCATCTCTACCAATATTCAGTTTTGTTTTAACTAAAATTTTTTGGCAACTTGATGTAATGTTTTTCTACTTGTTGAACTTTAAAATCTAGTATGACTTTTACGTTAGGAATTAGCTGGTGAAGAATTCAGAATGAATCTGAAACGTCCTTTTATATTGTTTTTATCTTGTAATGTAATGTAATGTCTGTTATTTTGAAAAGTTTTTATAAATTTGAAATAAGTAAATTGAACTGGAAAAAAATATATACACATTTTAAACATATTATATTACTCCCCTCTCAAACAATATCACAAGCGATTTCAAGACACGAAGGACTACAAGTTCAAAAATACAGCCTCTAATATTACAACATTCAAAGACGATATCGTAAGGATATTCTTGGATATTTATTTTTTTTTTTCGGTTAAATATACACTAAAGTATTCTCTCAAAACTATTATTGTCGCTTAATTACTAAGGAAGATCTCATTAACAAAAATGCAGGAAATATTTTAAATAATAACAAGAAAAACAGTTGTATCAAAAAACAAGAAAAAGAAGGATGTAACGCATTTGAGTAAATAATTCAACAATAATAAATATTGCAAATTATTTTCACATTCAAAGGTTTAGTCTATATATTTGACTATATATATGTGTGTGTGTAAGTGTGTGTATATAAGAGTATAAATAAAATTAGTTTCTGCAATTTTTTTCCAATTTTTTTTTTTTGTACTTTTTCTTATCTTCCCTATGTAATAATATAAATATAGCAGTTTCAAGGAGTAATAACAGTTTTAAATAATTTTCAAAGTAGTTTAAAATATTTATTAGCTCGCTATGTCTGTCTGGCTGTCTGTTTGTCTGGCCGTGATGTAACTCTTGTAACGATTCTTCGAGTTCAATGAGTTTAGCACACGTTACCGAGGTCCACTATAACACATCACTTATTTAATTTGAAATCGCACTTAATTTCATGCAAAAAAGAGTACAAGCTGACTTGTGGAATCCGATACTAGTTTCTTTTTTGTCTGCTTCGTCACTTGATAAACGTAGAATTATAATTCAGTTGCATATAATAAAATGAAAGATTCATATAGTAATGCATAAGTCAAATGCACTAATAAATTCAACACGCGTTTTAAAGGTAAAATATTTAATAAGAAAATCAAGGTAATTATGCTCAATGTTTCCTTCATCGGCGACAAGGAACATCCACTCGCTTGAATATTTAGGCAGTCCTTCAGATTTTGGACACTTTAAACATATTTCAGCTGATTTACTTGTGAAAATAAATGTATTTTGCTCACATGTGTCAGTTTAATTTTTAAATGTGTGTCTATCCTCTAATACCACACTTCTAGATGTGATTAGTGGCCTATTTCAGATGCTGACTGGTTATTGAAAAATGAAAATATTATTAATCGTAATAAAGATACGATTACATGTACATTTCATTTGATAAAAAAAAAGGTTTTCTACACTTTTGTAGTTGCTTGTTTTTCCCTAGCATTATTAGTTTTCCAGATAGATTTGATAATTACAAGATTTCGCAACTAGGGCCACCTGCATTCATGTTCATGTGATAGCGCATAATCATTTACTAAAGGGAGACACTTGTTCCACATTTCTAGCATTTTTCGTTCAGTAGTTATTTCAGGATTGTAGGGCTTACCAATGCAACCTCTGTTAAATAATTGTTTTCACTGAAGGTAATTAGACAGAGGAAACTATGATACAAAAGTAAATAAGTGCGAAATCAAAATTACGTCCATTTCTAATCATATCATAATATTAAAGTATTTATTTGCTTAAAATGAATATAATCAAATGCAAAATGAAGACATTCGATACTGCAAAGCCTATCTCTTTATCTGACTTTCACAAAATGTTTGGGCTCATTTTCTGGTTTATTGAAATATAGGCATCTCTAATCATATCATAATATTAAAATATTTATTTGCTTAAAAGACGTTATAAAAACACATTAAAAGTAAATTAAAAACTCTTTATTTACATGTTTCAACTCATTTTCTGAGTCGTCGTCAGAATGTATAATAGAAAATTACAAATGCATAATGAAAAATGGAAAATGGAAAAAATCATCGAAAATAAACAAGTAATCACGTAACGCGCCCTATATTTCCGCGATTGCTCGTGTTTTCTCTATGTCGCGATTGTAGGGCTTACCAATGCAACCTCTGTTAAATAATTGTTTTCACTGATGGTAATTAGACAGAGGAAACCATGATACAAATTTATCTAACCATTCAACCCATAAATTCGGGATACGAAAGGATAAAGTATCGTTACAAACTCCTGAACCTCTTAAATAAATTTCAATGGACTCTCTTATGAATAATTGTAAATAAAAATCAGACCTGTAGATGATTTTACTCTTGTTAAAAAGTATGTTAATATTCTCTATTTGATTTAGCCGGGATAAAGCAGTATTACCTCTATTTTATTTTATGTCCGCTATGTGTTTTTTACATCTGATATTGAATTTTCGTTGGGTTATACCTATATAATGATTTTTGATTCCTCCCTCCCTAATAAATGGTATCATATAAACTCCTGAGAGGTCATCTCTATTAATCGGATCAATTTTAGTATTTAAAAGCATCTTTAATTTCGGAGGCGGCTTCGCGATCAAACATAAGTCAAAATTTCTTAAATGGTTTTTTATATGTTCAAAGAAACCCGGGAAATAATTTGCTACAACCCTTTTCATAGATACTTCATTAATAGTTTTATTTTTATTTTTAGAAGTATCAAAGGATCTCTGAATCAATTTGTTAATTAATTTTACCTGATATCCATTACCACTAGCAATACGTTTAATTTTCTCTAATTCATCCCCCAGATTTATATCAGAAGAAATCTTGAAAGCACGATTGATTAGGAACCTGAAGGTGGATAATTTGTAAGGAAATGGGGTGCATGCATCGGAAGGTATAACGTTTAAATCTGCGATAGGTTTTCGGTAAACTGAACGAATTAATTCATTCCCCTCTAACTCAACATCTAAAAAAGGTAATTTTCCTCCTGTTTCTAGTTCAAAAGTAAACTTAATATTATTGTCGAGTTCATTTAACTTTGTATAAAAATCATTAATTCATCTGTATTACCTCGCCAAACAATAAAAATATCGTCTACATAACGTAACCATACTAAAGGGACTACCTAAAAAGTGCTGAAAATTTTAGATTCGAGGAGGCGTAATTTAAATTCCGCCAGAAGGCCAGATATTGGGGATCCCATCGGAGCACCACATGATTATTCATAAATAACATTATCAAAAATAAAAAAATTACTTGAAATAATTAAGTTTAAACCATTCTTTAAAGTGTTCTTCATGGGCAGATCAAAGGTTTCTGCATTATCGATAAAATATTCTAGGTTCTTGGTAACTTCTTTGGTATGTATGGATGGATAAAGGGAAACAATGTCCAATGATTACTTGTTTATTTTCGATGATTTTTTTTCCATTTTCCATTTTTCATTATGCATTTGTAATTTTCTATTATACATTCTTACGACGACTCAGAAAATGTGTTGAAACATGTAAATAAAGAGTTTTTAATTTACTTTTAATGTGTTTTTATAACGTCTTTTAAGCAAATAAATATTTTAATATTATGATATGAGAGGAAACTATGATTTAAATTTTAAAATATTAGAAATCAATTAGGATTTTCCTTCATCAGAGACCGCAAAATAATGCTATTTTAAGAAAGAGTAACCTGTCAGGTGTGAGTGTTACTCGAGAACAGATGGTTCCGTACAATAATATATTAATTAGTAACTGGTCATTGCATTACCCAAATATATTAATAAAAGTTGTTATCTAGGCTTTAAAAGCCGACGGAGCTTTGAGAACGCTGTCGATGTGTTCATGTATGTTTCAAACCTTCAGTGTTTGTAATGATTAATATCTCGACAATATACTAAAACTTTTTTCGAAAATCATTATCAACAATCCCTTTATACTTCCATGAAGATAGGTATCTCGAGCGTCTCTCATCAGCCTTGCTCCGCGACCGCAAAGTGAAATTTGTGTGCAACGGAAAAATGCGATTTTCTCAAAAGCTGTGTGACCTAGAGGAATCGCAATAGTTTTCTTGCAACATTTAAGTACACTTCTACTACCCCTATTTTTTCGTAATTTTACTTTCAGTAGATTCGGAAATAGAGGGGGGGTTACATTTTCGAACAAAGCAAACATTTTTTTTCAAGTAACTTAATTAGCCCTTGCCCGTGGGGTACAGCTGTCGACGGGGTCATAGTTGAACACGAAGAATTTAGCAGTAGATAGAAGAATGTTTTTTTTTTTTTTTTTTTTTTTTTTTTGTCGTTTTCGAACTTTTGTCAACGCAATGTAAGATCGATCTTCTACTGAGGTTTCCACTTAACGTAAATTCTTTAGCCGAGCAGACTCGCAAATGAATCTTATTTTCCTTATGCGGAGAAACATCTAATAGACTTCACAAACATCCATGTAAATCTTTAAAGCCAGTCGAATATAAATCTTAACAAATTTATTGATCTAAAACACATCTTAAAATCAAACACTATAATTTACTTTTCACGTTTCACAAACATAAAACTACATCTCCACGCTCCATTTCCTGCTGCTCCACCGTTCTGTCATTTCCAGCGCTTCCAATAATCGTTCTTCTCCCGTTGCCAGTTCCATTACCTAAAATTAGGCGGCAGACGTTGGATTTTAAAAAAAGTCCATTCTAGGCATTTGAGTTTGTCCGCTGTCCTCACAACTCTGACAACTTCTCCCTAAAAGAGCTCATTCATGGCTTTGGTCACAATGAAACTTTTAAAATAAAATATAGTTATAAAAACGTATTCAGTTGCAAAGGTGACAACAATGTGGACTTCCCATTTTTGTTTTACTTAAACGAAAAACTAAATCGATACATATATATATACATATACAACATCATCAATTAAATTAAATGTTTGTGAGATAATAGCATAATAATATAAAAATATTAAACACAGTACATACTTTGAAGCAATGTCATATAGTTATATACCAGAAAGTTATATAAACTAATAATTTTCATAAAATAAATTAAAGAACTACGATGCATTTTAAGACTGGTCGAAAGTTAACTTAGACATGGAATCTGCATTAGAGTGATTTTTTTCTTTGGTATTTTCTTAACTGACAATAAAAATATATAATATACACATTTCCATTCACGTAATTAATACCATTTAATATAACTGTATAAAATTTGTAAAACTCATTAAGTCACTAATCAAGGTATGATAGTCGGAATAAAGTGTCGGCGTTGTTGAAATTTCTTTCTTTTTTGTGATTCTTCATCATTTTTCTCCCTGGTTTCCATTCATCTCTTCTCTCCATCTTCTCATCAACCATTTTGTAACACTCTTTACCATCAGAAGCATAACTCCTATTTCTATCAGCTCTCCTGTTGATAAACACATTAGCAACTCTGTTTTCTCTTTCGTGCAGGTTGTCATATTTTTCATTTCGATTGTATACAGTTCCCATTATTTTCCTCTTCATATTTCCCTTCCTGGATAAGTTTCCTCTAGTAAGGTTCTTATCTGACACTCCTCCCTCACATCTTTCAAATGACCAACCAGGTTCGAGGTAAGGTTCATCTTCTACTTTAATTACCCTCATCATCTTAGTCATAGAATTTTCAGTATCATCATTAGTTTCAACCTCAAGAATTTCATATAAATCATCACTATTAGGATTAAGGCTATCCTCTTTCTGATCAACTACAATCTCTAATTTATCCTTAATTTTCAGATTATTAGGAACAAAAGAGCTACGATCATCCTCTGTACAACACTCCTTGATATTAGTTTGAGAAAATCCAGGACTAATTTCAAAATTAGTCTCATTACTGACTTCATTCAAATCTCTAAAACTTCTATCTTGTGATAAGGCCACCAGTTCTCTATATTCCTCAATATCTCGCTCATCATTTCCACTAATCAGTGCTACGTTCAACTTGTCATGAGCTTTACTTTCCTCCTTCATCACTCTTCCCTCTTCTCTTTTCACATCTTGAAGATGAGACAATTCACGCACTCTCACTGCGTTTAGAGTATCACTAATTTCAATCTCAAAATATTTACTTAATTTCTTAGTCAATGACTGATTTTCTTGTAACGCAAAATCCAAAGCTCTTGATTTTCTGTAGATAGTTTCATCACTATAATATTCTGCTTCCTCTTCCGCTTTATCAATATCATCAACACTTGGTATTATTTTTCCTTTCTCAAAAACTTCTTCAAACAAGCGCGCAACATCCAACAAACTTTCATCACTATAACACTCTGCTTCCTCTTCTGCCATATAAATATCATCAATACTTGATAATGTTTTTCCTTTCTCAGGAGCCTGTTTAAACAAGTACACAAGATCAAACAAAATTTCATCAGCATACACAGTAACCAACTTAAAATTCAACTCCCACTCTATCTCATTGACTTCCTTTTTAACTAACAGTTTTCCTTACATTTAGGTTTTATATAGGGAAGGCTTTTTTTATTCTCACTATCAAGTTCAATCTCTTTTAATAGAGCGGGAGTTCAGTTACCCCAGGATGTCTCTTTTCTGATCCAGATTATCTCTGATATCTGCTGCCTTAGGTTTAACATGGTCCAATTCCCATTCAATTTCGAATTCCACAACAGGCAAACGTAACCGTCGCTGGTTCAACACATTTTGGGCCCATATATATTCTCCAGTCACAAATTCAATCATTTCATTACTCTTTCCCATTCTTAA
This sequence comes from Maratus speciosus, assembly GCA_963932465.1. Lineage (NCBI taxonomy): Eukaryota > Metazoa > Arthropoda > Arachnida > Araneae > Salticidae > Maratus > Maratus speciosus. The sequence goes on along the minus strand of OZ010795.1, from coordinate 48,352,419 downwards.
TTTTTCCAATTCAAACTCTCTTTTCTCTCTCTCGGACGCAAGTTTTTCCCTTTAATGTCTCGCTTCTACAATTATTTCCAATAATCCCCTCACGAATTTGGCTTCATAATTCTTACTTGCCATAATCAATTCCTTTAAATCAACTCTTCTTGCATCCGTACTAGGCTGTTTTCTCAACTCCTCTGCCACACATCGCAAATCTTCCTTACGACCTTTTCCAAAAAAATGACATTTTTTCTTTTTTTTCCAACAGCTTAAACAAAATGTTTTAAAATTGTTCAACGAATTCGTGAAAGACCCGAATTCAATTCAATATCACCAATCCACCACTCAGTTATCCCAAAGTGCAAGCTCATGCATTATACTGCAAAACATACATATGATTAGTTCACAACGTTTATCAAAAACGTTTATCCATATTTATCCAAACACACATCGAAATATATATTAATTTTATATCTTAATATACACCATTTCAAAGAAAGAACTAATTCACAGCAGTTATAAAGATTTTCACAAATCAATAATTTCAGCATCCGAACCAACCAGCCATAACACAAATGCAAATGAAAGAAAACCTGCAAACCTACAAGTCAGATATACCATATTTTACACCTATCGCTAAATATGTAACAATTTATATGAGGTAAATTTCATCTGAAAATATATAAACTGCCCCAAAATTTCAGTAATTATCACCTATTCGGAATTATTCAGTTCTCAATGTAACATGTATACATAAATAGCTATATGTCCAATCCGTTACCTTTCCCTGTCCTACATTGCCATGTATTTTACAAACAAAACCAACAATTCTTTCTCTGATCAGTTACTTTTGTTTTGTACTGACGTACACCCCTTCAAACTACAGTCTATATTTTTAATCGATACACATTATACATCTAATCAATAATGTTTTAATGAACCAACATCAAATAACTCCGATGTCAGTATAGCCAATTCATACTACGTACAATTCACTGTTATTAATTTACACTGCCGTATATAATACTTTAACTAAACCATTTCTCTTAATTTATGCAAAAGTAAAAAGACACTATGTTTGCACTGACGTACACAATAATTCAAAGTAATACTGAAGTACCGTTTAATTACTCCACCTTTATACATGTACTGCCGTACAATCGATTCAAAGTAGTACTGACGTACCATTTAATTACACTATGTCTATACATGTACTATCGTATAAATAATTCGAAGTAGTACTGGCGTACTATTTAATTACACTATCTCTATACGTGTACTGTCGTACGAACAATTCAAAGCAGCTGATGTAACATTTAATTACGCTATTATCATCACATCAATTTTGACTAAACCATTAACCACAACATATCATTGTACAATATCATTCAATTTATTACACATTTAAATAACTGATAACAAACTTTTAAATGGGAAGCCACTTACAAAAGAAATTTCTCACCTTGCATTTTCCCGATATGACCAGACTTCACCATCTCATCGGCATATCGACTACGCCACTGAGGTATCCACTTAACGTAAATTCTTTATCCTAGCAGACTCGCGAATCTTATTTTCCTTATGCGGAGAAACATCTAATAGACTTCGCAAACAACCATGTAAATCTTTAAAGCCAGTCGAATGTAAATCTTAACAAATTTATTAATCTAAAACACAGCATCTTGAAATCAAACATTACAATTTACTTTTCACATTTCACAAACACAGGCGCGGATCCACGGGTGCCCCCCCCCCCCAAATATATATATATATATATATATATATATAAATCCACCTTTTATCGCGAATTCCAACATATAGTCGCCGAAAAAAAATTAATTTCGTTAATCGTTCGCAGAAAAAATCGCCAAATTCGTCACAGGATCGCGCAAAAAACCCCAATTTTGTCGAAGAATCGCGGAAAAAAACGTGGATTTCGTCAAAAATCGCGAAAAAACGCGCATTTCGTCAAATGATCGCGAAAAAACGCAAATTTTGTCAAAGGATCGCAGAAAAAAAAGAATTTTGTCAAAGGATCGCAGCTAAAAAACGCAAATTTTGTCAAAAAAATCGCGGAAAAAAACGCGTATTTCACCAAAGAATCGCGGAAAAAACGTGAATTTTACCAAAAAATCGCACAAGCCCCCCCCCCAATTTCGTCAAAGAATCGCGAAGAAAACGCAAATTTCGTTAAAAAACGCCCATTTCGTCAAAGGACCGCGAAAAAACCCAAATTTCGTCAAAAGATTCAGAAAAAAACCAAATTTCGTTAAAGGATCGCGAAAAAAATACACGAATTTCCCCAAAGAATTGCTGAAAACAGGCGAATTTTGTCAAAGAGCTGCGAAAAAAACGCACATTTAGCACTAAAAGGAGATCCCTCGAGGCACGCATCCAGTGGGGGGTCGATCGCGGCGGTCTCCCCCCCCCCCCCCCCAAGACGTAGATCGAATGCTTTTAACGGCAGTTTTCGCGGAACAGGCAGACAAGCAAACGGAAACCAAGCAATTTTCGGGTGTCAATGCTAAACCTTAATGACGTTTCGGCAATTAATAAACAAAAAAGGATTATGTCCTGTCAAAAGGCATATGGCGCCATAATTTTTGCTACTATGGGTTGAGGTGGGGGACGACGCCACTTCGTGTACCTTTTGCTGAATTTCTACAACAGAAAATTGGCACCGTTATGCAGATCCCTTTAAGGTGTGGAAACTTTTTCATCTTTTCAAAGAAGCTGAAATTCTAATTTCTGTATAATATTTTTCCAGAGATCTCTTTTGTTTGAGAAAAGAATGGGATTCGTACCAATTTCTAAAGAAAGAAAGAAACAAGTAAAAGAAAGGACCTTTTCAAGTTTAATGTAAGGTTGTCTGAAAAACAATGGTAGCAATGGTAATGTTTTCTGTAAACAGCCACTAATGTTTTAAAACTAGTTGCATGTGCCAATCCCAAAACTTTCTTCTATCTCATATATTTTAATATTTCAAAATGTTGTTACAGATGTTGTTACAGATGTTGTTACAATATTTAATTTTTATTAGTTCAATCCTATATCAACTTTAATTTTCATCTTAAATTCCTGCTTCAGTTAATTAATCGCAGTAAAAACGAGTCAATCTCTATCATGATATTTATTAAAATCACGAATAGTCTCGAATAGTCGGCTTATCAGCATGGGAAGTAACCGTCGATTCACGAGCCACTAGCGTACACTAGAACTACGAAAAATTAAGAAGATTACACAAAAAATGCTATTACAGCGCCCCCTTCCGGTGGAATTTTTCAACATTCAGGGAGGACCTTCTTGCCATGGCCAAAAATATACACTAAAAATTTGGTTCAATTCTGTGCATAACTTCATACACTTTTCGAATGTAAAATATTGAAAATGGCACAAAAATCGCTATTACAGCGCCCTCTTCCGGCGGATTTTTTTCAAATGATGGAAATACCTGCTTGCCATAGCCATAAACTTAAAAAAAAATTGGTTCAATTCTATGCATACCCTTTTTGATGGTACAATGGCGACAGACAGACGGACACACGGGAAGACGGACAGACAGACATTTTCTATAATCATGTTTTTGGGGCTCTCTGACCCCTAAAACGTGTAAATCCGTCGAAAACTGGTAGTCGGAAAAAAATTTCGATTACAATACTTTTTTCTATTGAAAATAGAAGAAAGTAAAAATGTACTGCTATTGCCACCCACATTGGTAAATTTCAAGGGGTATTTGATGAATGAACAAAAAAGGATTATGTCATCTTAGTCAGTTAAAAGCTAAAATGCATATGGTGTGTTAATTTCTTTAAAGCTAACTTGGTAAATCAGTTCTTCCTTTATGTATTTACTTAATGAAAGGCCTTCTAGTTGATTTGAATAGAAAATCCCGCTCTACTGTCACCCACCGTTCATTGTTTGGTTTACCATTTTTCGCTGTCTTTCTACATCTTGGAGAGGAGATATGGAAACAGACCTGGATCTCAGTAACAAATCTTAACCTTGATGGACTAATAATGAGTAGATTATGAAGAAGTATACGCACCGCTTAGATGACACATTTTGCCTTTTTAGGATCTTAAACTCCTGAGATTTTTATTCAAGCCCTTTTTTGAATAAACCGATAAGATAAATAATTTCCAGAGTAAAAGGGTAAAAATGAAAAGAATAAAAATAAGACATTTAATAAATAAATTCTATGGTAACATTTTTAATTTTTCGACACAATAAGTAACAATAAGCCATATTTTGAGGAGATGAGGCTTATATAATAGGAGGGTTGGTTAACCGGGTGTGCCGGTTAATTGAACGTCGGATAATCGAGGGTCTATAGTAATTTTAAATAGCATTAATTATTTCATATTCATATAATAATTAACTGCTGCAAGGAATGATTTAACCAATAAAAACTATGACTATGTTGATTATATATCATTCGGTATCGCCCCCCCCCCCCGCAAATGTCTCATGATCCGCCCCTGCACAAACATAAAACCTCATCTCCACGCTTGATTTTCTGCTTCTCCTTCTCCACCGTTCTGTCATTTCCAGCTCTTCCGATAATCGTTCTTTTCTCGTTGTCAGTTCCATTACCTAAAGTTCGGAGGCAGACGTTGGATTAAAAAAAAAAAAAAATGTCCATTCTAGGCATTTGAGTTTGACCGCTGCCCTCACAACTCTGACATTTCTGAAGGAAATAATTCTTTAGAATCAACAACGATAGAACATGGCGGCACAAACGAACAAACATACAACGACTTCTCCCTCTTCATTCAGTAACAAATAAGTACATAATAATATACCCATGGAATTTAGTTTTGCTTATGATCGTTTGAAACGGAATATGCTTAGTTAAATTTCGTGCAGGACACCATACGTTTTTCACTAGTTAAAACTATAGCAGTGAACTTGGAAAACGTAGCCAAAACATGAAAATAACAAGGTATAATTTTGTGCAAGTCCATATTACGCTTCTGTATTTAAAAATACACCACAGAAATTAGAAAACATGGCAAAAACATTGAACTTATAATGTGGGGAAATAAATGTAGGTCAATGCGCGCTTATGTGAAAAAAGTTTTTATTAAATTATGAAAAAAGCTTAATTTTCATTCCATTTAATTTCCTTTTAAATACAAAGACCGTAAACTTCGTAAAAAAATTTAAGCAACGTCCTCTTCTTTACAGTATATATAGGGTGATTACGGGAGAGATGGACTAGTCAAATATTTCATTATTACGGCATCCTACAAATAGTCTTTGTCAAACACTCAAAGATATTTTTTATGGTGTGCAGCTTTTTGTTTCTCAAAAGACATAATATTTTTTTAGCTAAAAATCATTATTGTTTCTGGTGAGTGAAATAATTTTCTCACATCGTTATAGTTATGCATTTAAAAGTTTTGGTTTATATGTTATCTAGCTAGTTTTACTGATGTAACGTCGGGGAAAATTTAGGCTTCAAAATAATCTATAATGGCGACATAATATCAAACAATGCGAAGTCGGTGTAGGTTATACTTCTCTCCCAGGTAATCGGGAGAGATAGACCATGTGTAGATGGGAGAGACGGGCCAGATTTTCTTGTGGGAGGGATAAACCATACAATCTTGAATTTCGAATTTAGCTTTTTAAAAAGCTGAATTTAAAATACTAAGTGATTGTATTTTTCTGATTTCGTAAAATTTCGACTGCCTAATGTTTATCTCAAACATGGATAGGGGAGATGGAGGTACATGTGAACACGGGGCACATGTGAACATCGCAATTTTTCGATAGTTATTATAAGTTTTTTTATTTTAAAAAAATTACTAAAGATAATAGTACCTGTAGACATATGGTAAAATTTTTTTGAAGCTCTATGACATTTTGTTGTTCTCTGTAGCCAAAGCACTGTTTTTAGATCTCAAAAGTAAAATCTTTGTTCCAAGTTGATAAGCGAATAACTTTATTTATTTATTCATTTCTTTGAATTTGAGTGTTTTAACATATAGGGGAGATGGGGGCACATGTGAACAGTTCGCATAAATATAGCTTTTTCTCATGACTGGATTAATTTCTATAAACAAAACCTACTCAATATAGTAAATAGAACTTCCTTTTATACATGGTAATATTTTAAAAATCGCCTGTATAGTTCTTCTTACATTTTTTAATAGTTTTATAAATTCGAAAAATTGTTCACATGTGCCCCATCAGCGGGGTAGTTGTGAACACACGTGGGGCACATGTGAACACAAGGAAAAAATATCCTTTGACATGCTTTTTATTCTGTTATTTATTTGTCATCGTAATCATTAGTTAATTACCTGTGAAATTCACCTTAAAGAAATATATATACTATATTTCTCTAGTTTCTGGGTGATATGTTTATGCAAAAGATTATAAAATGAAAATAAATAGATTTTGGGCGTGGAGGCTTAGATGATTCATTAAGTATTGCCGAAATAAAATAAAAAAATAAAGAAGCAATTTTAAAAAAGAAATTAAAACTTTTAAACTTTGCTTAGGGGTTTTTGTTTGGGGAATATTTTAGAGAGGGGGCGTTTACATACTATTTATCTCAAATCTGCCAAAATACGAAAGATTCTCACTGTTGTATTTGCCTTATTTACTTGTAAATTATAGATAAAGAAGGGTTTTTTAATGATTTAATAAATATCTCGACTATAATCCCCCCCTCCCCTAATTTCTTTCGCTTTTGAAAGAGGGAGGGGGTTACAATAGGGATTTTACGGTAGTTATCAGTTTAAAAATTTTACTTTCTTAAAATATTACTCATATCTATCTCCATTCAAAGCATCATATACATAACTGTTTTAGATATGGAAGTAAGCCATCATTGCAAGTTTAGAACAAATGTAATAGAAAAATTTGCAAAGTTGTTCAAGGTAATACTTTTGTATTAACAATGCATAAAAAGTATTGTTGTACACTGTTTAGTAAAATAATATAAAACACTTATTGCATTTTAGAAAACATTAAATTTATTTAAAGTACAATTGAATGTAAACGAACTTGTTGCTCTTTATGTATTTGCTGAAAGATGCGTTTGATGAAGTTTCAATGCAAAATCAACTTTGTGTGAAGAAAATATCTTCTATTTCAGGAAAATTATAGATAATGGAACTGACATTATTTCTCATTAAGTTAACTGAAAGGAACATAATCACAGAATGATTATTGGGACACTTATGTACTGTTCACATCTGCCCCAACTTGTCTGTTCACATGTGCCCCACATTGCTGCTTCTGTTAAATTGATAAATCATTAACATGTCTCAATTTTAGAAGAAAAAAGAACTTTATCAAAATATTTATTAGTATTCATAGTATATGTTAAAACACTCAAATTCAAATAAATGAATAAATAAATAAAGTTATACGCTTATCAACTTGGAACAAAGATTTTACTTTTGAGATCTAAAAACAGTGTTTTGGTTACAGAGGACAAACAAAATGTCAAAAAGCTTCAAAAAATTTTTACCATATGTCTACAGGTGCTGTCATCTTTAGTAATTTTTTTTCAAATAAAAAAACTTATAATAACTATTGAAAAATTGCGATGTTCACATCTGCCCCCTGTTCACATGTGCCCCCATCTCCCCTACTGTGAATACTAATAAACATTTTTGATGAAGTTCTTTTTCTTCTAAAATTGATAAATGTTAATGATTTATCAATTTAACAGAAGCAGCAAAGTGGGGCACTTGTGAACAGACTAGTTGGGGCAGATATGAACAGTTCATAAGTACCCCAATAACCATTCTGTGATTCTGTTTCTTTCAGTTAACTTAATGAGAAATAATGTGAGTTCTATTATCTACAATTTTCCTGAAATAGAAGATATTTTCCTCACACAAAGTTGATTTTGTATTGAAACTTCCACAAACACATCTTTCAGCAAATACGTAAAGAGCAACAAGCTCGTTTACGTTCAAATGTACTTTAAATAAATTTTATGTTTTCTAAAATGCAATGAGTGTTATATATTATTTTACAAAACGGTTTACAACAATATTTCTTATGCATTGTTAATACAAAAGTATTACCTTGAACAACTTTGCAAATTTTTCTATTACATTTGTTCTAACCTTGCAATGATGGCTTACTTCCATTTCTAAAACAGTTATGCATATGATGCTTTGAATAGAGATAGATACCAGTAATATTTTAAGACAGTAAAATTTTTAAACTGATAACTACCGTAAATTCCCCATTGTAACCCCCCCCCTCCTTTCAAAAGCGAAAGAAGTTGGAGGGGGGGGGGGTGTTATAGTCGAGATTGTTTTTAATCATTAAAAAACCCTTCTTTATCTATAATTTACAAGTAAATAAGGCAAATACAGGAGTGAGAATCTTTCATATTTTGGCAGATTTCCGATAAATAGTATGTAAATGCCCCCTCCCCAAAATTTCCCACAAACAAAAACCCTTAAGCAACATATAAAAGTTTTAATTTCTTTTTAAAATTACTTCTTTATTTTTTTTATTTTATTGCCACAATAGTTAATGAATCATCTAAGTCCCCCCCCCCCCCCAAATCTGCTTATTTTCATTCTATGATCTTTTGCTTAAACATATCACCCAGGAACAAGAGAAATATATATTTTTTTTCTTTATGGTGAATTTAAAAGGTAATATAACTAATGATTATGATGACAAACGAATAACAGAACAAAAAGCATGTTAAAGGATATTTTTTCATGTGTTCACATGTGCCCGCGTGTGTTCACAACAACCCCGCTGATGGGGCACATGTGAACATTTTTTTGAATTTATAAAACTATTAAAGAATGTAAGAAGAACTATACAGATGATTTTTAAAAGATTACCATGTGTAAAAGAAAGTTCTGTTTACCATATTGAGTAGTTTTTGTTTATAGAAATTAATCCAGTTATGAGAAAAAGCTATATTTACGCACTGTTCACATGTGCCCCATCTCTCCTATATGTTTTCAAGAAATGTATGATGACGAACTTGGATATTTAGACGACTGAAACGAGAACGAATGCGTAGGATGCGGCGAAAATTTCAATAAGTTGAAACAAAGAGTAAATTGGATACGGTGTGTTTCTTGCTTGCATTGGCTTCATGAAGGATGCTCACGGTTTGTAGTAAGATGCTATAATTGTGAGAAGAAATTAATTATCAAGAAAGAAGTTATAGCAAAACTATCTTAACTCATAGTATATAAAATATTTTCATACATAATGTGTAAATGTGTTAAGATATTAAGATTTCAAGAAACAAATTTAATTTCCATTGGTATATATTAAAATGTCAAATAATAATTCATGTGAATTTAATGTTCAGTAATTTAATTCTAAGTAAGTTCATTTAATTTTAATGTAACGAATAAAAAACATTAACAAATTTAATATATGTGCAATTATTTTAATATTTTATTGTGGTCTATCTTACCCAGAGTACTCAGGGTGAGATGGAACCCATAGTAAGCATTTTTAAAAATCATAAAAGAAATTCCTTTTAAGATATGAACTTTTGCATTATACCTTTTCTAAGAAATATCGCACACTATACATATATACTGTGAAAAGAAAATTTATGCAAATGTATGACTTTTAGAGAGCAACAAAAAAAAAACGTTGTCCTTCTGTCCGGTATTTACCTTATGATCCGTTACAGAACTTTGAATTTTTCCGGCTGTATTTGACTATCGCCGTAAAAAGTGTATCATCGGATGAAGACTTGTAGCTCACGATAATCTACTGTATACCATGTATATAGAACCAGTGGTCTTCTTTCTGTTTCAGCATCTGAAACGAGGGTTAAGTGAGAGCGACTTTTAGATTGAAATATTCAACATCTGATCACGAGGATTTTAATACAATACCGAAAGAGATGTTTGCCTGAAGTTTTCAGGAACAGTACATTTCAATGTCAAATGTACATTGTCAATGGCAAACATTACTTCGAATGAATTTAAAATATTTTCGGGATTTAGAGAAGAAATTTTCATTTACTGAACTCTGTTGCCTTCCCTTGTAAAACTGATATTTTTTAATAAAAATGTACATTTAATTTAACTAATCAATTAATTCTTTTGTGTATGAAAAATGTCTTTTAAAATAACATTATCGCAGCACTTTAATTATAAAAAAATCTCAATGAGCATAGAAGTGAATTATTTACAAAGCAATAAATTTTAGTCTTTGAAAAAAAATATCTTTGTATTTTAGGGTTTGACGTTTTTAACAATGTAGTAAAATCTCAACTTAATTCATTATATTAATTTTGAATATTATATTTTATTTTAAATTTAAAAAGAAATATTTTTATCATTTCTTTTTAAAAAATGCCATTGTATTATTTAATCCCAGAAGTAATTAACTTTTGAAGTACGTGCTCTGAAGTGAGATACTAATGAAAAGAGTTTACTTCAAAGTGGAATTCTTTAATTTTGCTTACAATTTCTAATCCTCCATGTATTTAGTGGTATTAAACTTTATTTTATTGTCTTTATTTCATCTTTATTTTTTGCTTCAGATCTAGCGCTGTATGACTACAATAAATAATAAAAAACAATGGCAGAGGATTATTTGTATAAAGTAATATTCATATTTAAATAGAATATAAGTTCAAGTACATATTAGCACAGAGTCCTGTTTCATTGAGTTTTCTTTGATGTTTAAAAAAAATTATGTTGTATCTTAATGCAGGAATACACTTTTAAAAATAATATTAGAAATACTTTTATCAAAATGATTGTTTTTTTTCTTTTTTAGGATATATATATATATATATATTTTGTGCTGTGAATACAAAACAGATTTTTTTTCTAACAGAGTTTAGGGTGTTTTGCATAATAATTTGTATGTAAAAAATAATAACAATTAATCTTCCGGCAAGTTTCAAGTTACAATTATTACCGATGATTATTATTTTTTTTTATTTATTTTATGTAACACTAACTATTTAATAATAATATTTTATTGATTTCCAATTGGAATTTTTTTTTATTTTAATTTAAGTAAAATACACTGTAATATATATATATATATATATATATATATATATATATATATATATATATATATATATATATATATTGTTTTTCCGGCACTTTAAGTTGTAATTTTTCAAGCACCGATGCTGTTAAAGCGAACTCCAGCAACAAGTGAAGTAAAAATCCAGTTATTTCTGTTTATTTTTACTTTGTAACAAAAAACCAAGAAATATATGATATTAATCTGTTTAATATTTTTTCAGCATAATATAAAATTATATAGCAAGAAATTGCTTACTTTTAATGCAGTGTAATTTAAATCACTCAAAACAGCAAAATAATAAAACATATTTCTTTAATAAAAACATGAATCTCTTATAAGTAATACTTTCATTGTTTTATGCAACTGACAAAAAGTAATATGTACTATAATTTCATTTTAGACTAGTCTCGAACTCACTCTTTAACGAATCTCTCCATAAACATACATACAAAACTAAAATATTTAGATTATGGTAAATTTTATTCTCTTGAAATCATGCTATCAAGATTTCTTTTTAACGTTTGTCTTTTTTATCATACAGTTAAAGCATAATTTTCCCCGATCTATTAAATTTGAAAGCATTGTTTTATTTCTGGAAGAAAAAAAAATTCTACTCCTTAGAGATCTGCTATCATATTAATTAATCTCTTAACTAATTAATTTATAAAGTACTTGCTTTGAAGTGAAACAATACTGAAAACAATTTACTTCAAAGTCGAATTCTTTAATTTAACATACAGTCTCAGATCCTGCTCTGGGTTAATAGCATTAAACTTACACATCTTTATTTTATTTATTTCATTTATTTATACAAATAAAGGTGAAAATGTAGTAATTCATTTGAAAGGAACGTTATAGGATTGCTTTTATAAAAGGAAATTCGTAATTTAAAAAATTGTTTAAGTAAATTTTGGTATAATCATAGATGCTTTTATTTCTTTTCTTTTATTTATTTATTTATTTATTTATTTATTTGGTGCACAGCAAAATGATTGTTGATTTTTTAATAATGCAATAATAATTTAAATATTGCTAAAATTAGTTTATGAAAATTATTTTATTTTTCTGAGTGTGAGTGTGTATATCCTTTTTTTTCCTTTCAAATCTGTGGGGGATTTTACATTAACGCTTGTTATATAAAAAGAGCCTTAAATAGGTAAACAAACAAAAATTAATGATGTTTTTCAGATATGAATAACAACAAGCATTACATTTTGGAAACCTTAAGCTTTATTGTCTGAGCGAAGCGAAGGCTAATACTCAGCAAAATATTACTGCCCGGACACTTTACTACTACGATGGATATTAACGCCATGTCTTACTAAAAAAAAAGCCTAATAAAAGCCTTTCGTCAAGCATAAATCAAAAAATATTTGTCGGATTTCGTTTCTGATTGCACCAGAAGGTACCTATGAGGGTCGCTTACTATGAAAAATAAGTTCCAAACCGTTTAAAAATTATGTAGAAAAAACTCTTAAAAAAGCACATTTCATCTGCATACGTCACAGAAATTTGGTGTGCGTCACTTTCACCGGTTGATGTTTTCGTAGACAACTGGTTTGAACACATGGAACAAATAAAAAAAAATACGCACGCAGTAATATTGAATAGATCAGTTTCAACCACGTGATCACAAACCTTGCAACAACCCGTGGCAACCAGTTTTGGTGGGCAAACAAATAATAATACAGTATTCCGTACCACGGTGACCGTTTTTAGCCTGTTGTATAAAATCTGGCATGTTGTATGACATACAATTGTGGATGATTAAAACAAGACATGAGTGTTTATTGATCCGGAGGTTATCTTTCTCTGGATGTCTGTCTGTCTGTCTATCATACAGCATGCAATTTTCTTGTAAAGGATGATATTATTATGCAGTAAAACCTCCATAACGGACACACAAGATTAGTGGACACCTCTATTTAGCGGGCATTTTTTCGATTACCAACCCTTAAATAACTGTACATTTTTTACTCTCAGTAGCGAACACCTCCAAATAGAGGACAAATTCTGCCCTCCCGAGGTGTTCGCTATTCAGAAGTTTTACTGGTAAAACCTCCATAGCGGACACACCCGATTAGCGGATACCTCTATTTAGCGGACATTTTTTCGATTACCAACTTTTAAATAACTGTACATGTTTTACTCTCAGTAGTGGTCACCACTAAATAGAGGACAAATTCTGCATTCTCTGGGTGTCCGCTATTCAGAGGTTTTACTGTATAATATTGATAATTATTTTACAGGGCCGCACAAAAGAATAAGAATATATGAAACGAATATAAACTAAATTCAGGATTGGTAGATCGCTGATGGTAATGTAATTTTAGGATGTTGTTCCAGTCATCCGCAGCATGTTTTTAGAGTTTCGTCCATCTAACGAAACCCTACCTGTCTCACTCCTTTGCCTGTCTGTTTGTCCGTCTGTCACAGAGCCCGTTCTCAGAAACTATATATGTCGGAGACTTGAAAATTTGCATACTTATAGCTGAACACCACACATGAAACGGCAAATAATAAAATTTTGAAAAAGTCTAATATTTAACCCTCTGGGCTCTAACTTGTGTATTTTAAGCAATTTTTCTAACTCAGCCCCTAATTTAATTAAGTTGGAGACATGAAATTTTGCATACTTATAGCTGAACCACAAACAATCACCACATCAAACGACAAATAATAAAATTTTGAAAAAGGCTTAATATTTAACCCTTTCGGCTCTAACTTGTGTATTTAAAGCAATTTTTCGAACTCAGCCCCTAATTAAGTTGGAGACATGAAAGTTTGCATACTTATAGCTGAACACGTGCGATAACACGATAAATCATAAAATTTTGAAAAAGTGCTATTTAACCCTCCGATCTCTAACTTCTGTATTTTAAGCAATTTTTCTAACTCAGCCCCTAATTAGGTTGGAGACATGACATTTTGCATACTTATAACTGAACACCTCACATCAAACGACAAATAATAAAATTTTTAAAAAGTCTAATATTTAACCCTCTGGGCTCTAACTTATGTATTTTAAGCAATTTTTCTAACTCATCCCCTAACTAAGTTGGAGAATTGAAAGTTTGCATACTTATAGCTGAAAACTTGCGATAACACGATAAATCATAAAATTTTGAAAAAGTCATATTTAACCCTCCGGTCTCTAACTTATGTATTTTAAACAATTTTTCTAACTCAGCCCCTAATTAAGTTGGAGACATGAAATTTCACATACTTATAGCTGAAATCATTACATCAAACGACAAATAATAAAATTTTGAAAAATATCAAATATTTAACCCTCTGGGCTCTAACTTATGTATTTTAAGCAATTTTTCTAACTCATCCCCTAACTAAGTTGGAGAATTGAAAGTTTGCATACTTATAGCTGAAAACTTGCGATAACACGATAAATCATAAAATTTTGAAAAAGTCATATTTAACCCTCCAGTCTCTAACTTCTGTATTTTAAGCAATTTTTCTAACTCAGCCCCTAATTAAGTTGGAGACATGAAATTTTTCATACTTATAGCTGAACACCTCACATCAAACGACAAATAATAAAATTTTGAAAAAGGTCTAATATTTAACCCTCTGGGCTCTAACTTGTGTATTTTAAGCAATTTTTCTAACTCAGCCCCTAATTAAGTTGGAGACATGAAAGTTTGCATACTTATAGCTGAAATCATCACATCAAACGACAAATAATAAAATTTTGAAAAATATCAAATATTTAACCCTCTGGGCTCTAACTTATGTATTTTAAGCAATTTTGCTAACTCATCCCCTAACTAAGTTGGAGAATTGAAAGTTTGCATACTTATAACTGAAAACTTGCGATAACACGATAAATCATAAAATTTTGAAAAAGTCATATTTAACCCTCCAGTCTCTAACTTCTGTATTTTAAGCAATTTTTCTAACTCAGCCCCTAATTAAGTTGGAGACATGAAATTTTGCATACTTATAGCTGAACACCTCACATCAAACGACAAATAATAAAATTTTGAAAATGGTCTAATATTTAACCCTCTGGGCTCTAACTTGTGTATTTTAAGCAATTTTTCGAACTCAGCCCCTAATTAAGTTGGAGACATGAAAGTTTGCATACTTATAGCTGAACACTTGCGATAACACGATAAATCATAAAATTTTGAAAAAGTCATATTTAACCTCCGGTCTCTAACTTCTGTATTTTAAGCAATTTTTCTAACTCACCCCCTAATTAAGTTGGAGACATGACATTTTGCATACTTATAGCTGAAAACCTCACATCTAACGACAAATAATAAAATTTTGAAAAAGTCTATTGCTTAATCCTCTGGGCTCTAACTTGTGTATTTTAAGCAATTTTTCTAACTCAGCCCCTAATTTAATTAAGTTGGAGACATGAAATTTTGCATACTTATAGCTGAACCACAAACAATCACCACAGCAAATGACAAATAATAAAATTTTGAAAAAGGCTTAATATTTAACCCTCTGGGCTCTAACTTGTGTATTTTAAGCAATTTTTCTAACTCATCCCCTAATTAAGTTGGAGACATGAAAGTTTGCATACTTATAGCTGAAATCATCACATCAAACGACAAATAATAAAATTTTGAAAAATATCAAATATTTAACCCTCTGGGCTCTAACTTATGTATTTTAAGCAATTTTTCTAACTCATCCCCTAACTAAGTTGGAGAATTGAAAGTTTGCATACTTATAACTGAAAACTTGCGATAACACGATAAATCATAAAATTTTGAAAAAGTCATATTTAACCCTCCAGTCTCTAACTTCTGTATTTTAAGCAATTTTTCTAACTCAGCCCCTAATTAAGTTGGAGACATGAAATTTTGCATACTTATAGCTGAACACCTCACATCAAACGACAAATAATAAAATTTTGAAAATGGTCTAATATTTAACCCTCTGGGCTCTAACTTGTGTATTTTAAGCAATTTTTGTAACTCAGTCCCTAATTAAGTTGGAGACATGAAAGTTTGCATACTTATAGCTGAACACTTGCGATAACAAGATAAATCATAAAATTTTGAAAAAGTCATATTTAACCCTCCGGTCTCTAACTTCTGTATTTTAAGCAATTTTTCTAACTCAGCCCCTAATTAAGTTGGAGACATGACATTTTGCATACTTATAGCTGAACACCTCACATCTAACGACAAATAATAAAATTTTGAAAAAGTCTATTGCTTAATCCTCTGGGCTCTAACTTGTGTATTTTAAGCAATTTTTCTAACTCAGCCCCTAATTTAATTAAGTTGGAGACATGAAATTTTGCATACTTATAGCTGAACCACAAACAATCACCACATCAAACGACAAATAATAAAATTTTGAAAAAGGCTTAATATTTAACCCTTTGGGCTCTAACTTGTGTATTTAAAGCAATTTTTCTAACTCAGCCCCTAATTAAGTTGGAGACATGAAAGTTTGCATACTTATAGCTGAACACGTGCGATAACACGATAAATCATAAAATTTTGAAAAAGTCATATTTAACCCTCCGGTCTCTAACTTCTGTATTTAAAGCAATTTTTCTAACTCAGCCCCTAATTATGTTGAAACATAAAAATTTGCATACTTATAGATGAACACCTCACATCAAACGACAAATAATAAAATTTTGAAAAAATCTAATATTTAACCTCTAATATTTTGTCTCGCGCAATTTTTAAATTTAAACTGTTTTGTAATATTATTTTTTGTTCATTTTGCATAATAAGTGTAATGTGACGTAATTTGTTCTATTTCAGATTTCTAACGCATGTTAATGAATTTATTTTACAATATCTTTCTCTTTTAAAATTCACATGTAAATATAGTTTTTATGGCGTAATTTCCAATAAGTGCCTGCTTTTTATACCTAATTATTTAATTGTAATTTGAAGGGTTTTTTTCTGTTTATAATAGTAACGTGTAAATAATTTTTTTATTTGAAGCAAGCATTATTGTTTTCGCTGTTTATACAGTTGCCAACAGTTTAAATTAATACCATTTTCTAAAATATGTAAAAAATATCTGTCAAAATGCTGAATATTTGAATTTAAAATAGAAATAAAACCTCAAAAAATGAGTCAAATTTAAAAAAATTAATGAAATCTGCAGACCGGGATCTTCTATTGATTAAAATGATCTAAAAATGATTAAATTCCCATGTATAGCTTTTGCTCTTATAAATTTTTTTAATGGAACGATTTTGTCCAACTTTAGCATTAAATATCTCTTAAAATAATTCTTCGATTTGAAAACTGTATGCATTAGTGTGTTGATCAAACATTTCGCTATAATACCACCTATTTTTATATATTTGTATGCAATAGTTTTCTTAATATTAACGAAGAAAGACCTCCGGTCACAAAAAATTCAAAACCAGCGGCGGCGGCGGCAGTGACAGCGTTAGTTACTTTTCATAGAATAGAGAGATATATAAAAATGAAAACTTGCCTATCTGTTTGTTTGTAATTCTATAAAAAATCCACAATTTGGAAGCCAAAATTGTGAAGAGATACGTACATGTGTATTAAAACATGGCCGAAACAACTAAAGTAATCCGGAATCGAAATAACTTATAGTTAATTTTTAATTAATAAAAAATCCCCAATTTAACAGCAATTTCTTATCGAATTTAAACATTTTTCGTTATTGCAGTTGCCAACAATTAAAAAACACAATAAAATTATTACTACAACAATTAATTTTCTACTGCAAGATTTCCACGTGAAAAATGAAAATGAAATAAATAGTTTGCCGAATTTAAAAAAAGGTGAATATTACGTCATAACTTTTCTATTGCAAGATATTCACGTGAAATATGAAAATGAAATAAATGGTTTGACGAATTTAAATGAAAGTGAATATAACTTCATAACTTTTCAATTTCAAGGTTTCCACGTGAAAGAGGAAAATATTACGTCATATTGGAAACATAAAGGGCATGGTGGATATAGTATAACGTCATATGAGTGTGAAAAATGTATCGAAGCATAATAAAAACCCGATTAGGGAAATATTGGCGTATTTTAACAATATTGCTCCAATTATAAATTGAAATAAGTTCATTTATAGCTGTATGCTTTTGCGTCTGTTATATACATTTATACATTTTTATACAGTGTTTTCATATGATTCATTAAACAACATTTCGACTGCTTTTTTTAATGTTTGTTTTGTGTTGTATGTTAAATTTTGAAATTGATTTTTCAGAACAAACATCCTTCAAATTCTGTGCAACGCCGGCACTTTAGCTTGTAACAGATAAATGGCTTTTGTATCTGTACATCTAATGCTAATATTATAAAGCGTTATAATATTATAAAGTATATAATATTATTAATGCTTGTACGTTTGTGAGGTGTTATCTCTGAAACTACATAGCCAACTTAAAAAAATGTAGGTTGCCATCTCTGCTCCGAAAAAAGACTATTTTATGTCAGTGCAAGAACCTACATCGCTGCAGGAGCGAAAAAGTTCAAAAATTGTGATTTCTGCGATATTGATTGGGTTAGAAACTTTAAATTTTGTGCGGTAGTTACTTTTAAGATGTAAATACTCGTAATGAACGCTCTCTAAAAGGTTCAATTTGACGGATAAACGTAAAAATTTTTAGAAAGGTTCTAAACTATGATTTATTTGGAATACTGAAATTTTTGGGATACTGTTGGGGTGAGAAACTAGAACTTTGGCATGGTAGTAATTAATAAGATGTAAATGCTCGTTGTAGAACGAATTCTAAAAAATAGAAAGACTAAACAAAGCGGAAAAAGATCTAAAGATGATCTAAGTAAAGAAGAACATGGAACTGTTAGGAATATAAACATGAAAATTGACATGGCTGTATTTATCATGACGTAAATTCTCGCAACAGAACAATTTCTAAAAATGTCGCTATAAAAAACAGTGCAGAAACAAAAAACTTTCAAAAATTTTCTATTTCTCTGTTACTGCTGAGCCCAAAATCTTGAAATTTTGCTTAGGGTTAGTTTTAAAATATACAATTGTCTCTATGAATGGTTTCTAAAAATTTTTAAATTTAAAAAGATGAAATTAACGGAAAGCGATCTCAATTACCATTAATTTGGAATTATTAGGTACAGCAACTTTAAATATTTCAAAATGCTGCATTTCCTCCGCAAAACATGCGATTTAAATGCAACAAAACTGATAGATACCCACCTAGCATTAAATAAATTGTGTGAATATTGAATAAAGACCTGTATGAAACCAGTGAGTAGGTTGCCCGAAAGTACTTGTTAAAGCGTTCCTTCTCTAGGCTTTTCTCTCTCTCGCCAAGGCCACTAACATAGGGAAGTGCCGTTTTAAATGTGATATGAATTTTTTATACGATTCATTTTTCTAGACATTTTATCATAAGGTCATATTCTCAATTATCATTAGTAGATTTTTTATATATTAACTTATTCTGGTGAAATTTTGTAATCGGGTTCATATTGGCGTATGTTAGCTTGCATGATTTGCTGAATAAATATGTATGGATTTCTAAATTACTTCAAATGACACTTTGACAGCTCAAAAGTTATGCAGACGATATATTCAGATCTTGTGTCATACTTTATGTTGTAATCATTGCCGATTTCTTTTATTTAATACATGCTAAATACAGCTGAACTTGTGCAGAATATGTTTGAAAACAAAACAATACAGCGTATGTAGTGGCCAGCATACACTCATCATTTAAATCCGATCGAGCATATGTAAAACACACTCTAACGAAGCATTGCATGCCACTTTTGATGTATTCGGTACTTTGATACTATATTAGATTTTGAGAAGAGAATTCCTTAAATGTTATCGACAACCTCATTGCATCCGTGGAAAACAGATTTTGTACAATATTAACTATTCCGGGGGAGCACACACCATATAAAGTATAGTCCATTCTTTTTAAACATCATATATTTGTCATTTAAAGTTACTCAAATTGTTGCGGAGCGTCTGATTATGCTCTTGACATCATTTTATACAGTTAAATTCCGATATAAGTAAATTAGTGTTTCATTTTCTATTTTACTTTTAATATATTGCGTACTTTCAATTTTATATCCATGCATGGCTGTCTTGAATGGTTTGATTTCCCATTTTTTAAACAGTGTATACGAATTTATATATAAGATTTTGTAATTCTACAATTCGTTTATTTTCATCATTTCAATTTTTCGCAGTATATCGACAATTAAACATAACATCTCATTTTCTTTGCTTCCACATGTTATTATTAAATCTATGTTCTCAGTAATATCGCTCAGACTAATCCCTCTGAGGGAAGTCCTAGTTACTTTATTGTATTATTTTAATAATTAAAGGCAATATTTTATTTTTTTAGTGTCGGTCTTAAACTTTGATTTTCATATTACAAAAATAAGTGTGTAAAATACGATATATATCTACTATATTTAAAAAAAATGTTTTTACTCATTTTTAATTTCTCAGTCTTTTCTGAAAAGAATTGCAGTATGTTAGTTTGTATGAATTTACGCGCGTTAAATTTTCCTTGAATTCCTGGGCAATACAGAAATCAGATTATTTTAATGAGGTTGACTTTTATTCTGAACAGTCATCTATTGTTTCGTCAACAGAATGTTATGTATATTTTAAAACTGAGATATTTTATCATGTTTGTTAAATATTTATCACTTCAGAGTTGAAATGCTGTGCTACTTTCTCTTAAATGCCGTAACACCACTGAAAAAGCAAAGTTAGCATTCTTCATATGCAAAACTTTAAAATTAAAAAAACGCATTACTATGTAAAAAATGCAATTGAATTTTTTTTATTATACTTCCTTGAAACTAAATATTGAATGCAAACTAACATATTTAGAGTTCTCAAATTATATTTTCGATCATCAAAATTTGACACAGATATTATTATACTATCGACACTTCAATGGTTAGAACGCCCTACATTTCAATCACTGTCAATTTTCGAAAAGCATTTCTAGAAATTTCCTGGTGGATTTCATTAAATAACCTCAGAATATAATTAAAAATCCTTAAGTAAAGATTATAAAAGTGAAATTAAAAAGCAAAGTTTAGAAATTCGCAGTTGAAAATTACAGCAGTGCGTTTTAAAATCACATTAAAAATAGCGAAATATAAACAAGTAAATCACTAGATCAAGAGCCATAACGTCAGCACTGCAAATCATTATTTTTTGCACACTTTTCATATTATTCAACGTTCAACAAACTGCAATCTAAAGAGTTTAATTTACATAATTACAATTTATATGAAAACAAATGCTAGTTTGAGTAATTTAGGAGGGTTAAATTAAATATTCTGTAATGCAACGATATTCTGAAATTCTGAAGATCTTCTGTTAATTTTTTAGATAATAAAGTTTACGAGATGTCTTCAGAGAGGCTCTGCCTTCCCTAAAAATTTCCGTAGTCTCATTAAATTTAGATTCGTAATTTCTTATTGATTGTGTGAATGATTATAGTAGATTGGATTTCTTTTTACACTGCACTGTAAAAAAAAATCTGTGAAGTTACTAAAGTTTTTCTAGGAAACTGGGATTCCTAGAACTTTTCATGTAACGGCAACAACAAAATTTCATGTAACAGACACACTTTTGCGCCGAAAATCAGAAAATCTGTAAGGTTACTAAGAATTTTTTTGGAAACTGGGATTCCGAGAACTTTTCATGTAACTGCAGCCAGGGTTACAAATAAAAGTTTAGTAAGATTATTGAAATTTTAGCAGATTCATTTGTAAAGTTACAGATTTTTGTAGCTTTACAAAAACTAGTTTTGTAGATTTGCAGCTTTTTTCGTACAGTTACAGGTGAAAGTTTAGTAAGCATATAACTTTACATCTGTAGAACTACAGATTTTTTTTTACAGTGTGTGATTTTATTAGGATAAGGAATAGTTTGGACAAGCATTTTAGCTTATCCTAATATTCAAATAGTAGTATTTAAACTGCCCTTCAAAACTTAAGATAACACCTGTTTTTGATGTCTAATTTAGAAAATGAATGAAGAGAGAAACAAGAAATTTGAAGGGAATGTGTTAGAAACAGTTCTTTATTAAAATCGACGATGAAATTCACATAATTTGCATGAGTTACAACATATATCACTGTTGGCAGAAAACTCACTTCTTGGAGAAAACAGTACATCACAGTTTTATGTGAAAAAATGTCATGGAAACATAAAAAGGGTTTCTAATACGGTATAAGTTCTCCTCTAGCTGCAATGTATTGTCGGCACAGACATCAGTGCTCAGTTAAGAACTCGGACACCAAAATGGGGAGCGAAAACGAGACACGAGTACATTTGTTCCAGTTCAAGTAAGGACCTGCAGGAGAGCTAAAGGCAGAAACAAAGTGATTTATCGGATCAGGTCTTGAGATTGAGCTGGTAATTCCATTCGCTCCAAACCGTGACTAACCAGATAATGCTGAACAAGCAGAGCGTGGCGAGGTCTAACATCATCAACAGTTATAATTAATTCGTTGCAAATAGCAGAGATAGATGGTCGGATATTGTCCAAGGTTCTAATGCCGATATCTCATACCAGTCAAACATTCTCTATGGAACTCATGCAGGCCATTATGGCCACTGATAGAGATTCCTGTCGAAACCATGATTCTACCCCCTTTATAACTGTCTCTTTCAGCAATGCTTGATTGGTTGTACCTGATGTTTATTTTCCTCAAGATCAGATGCCTTGAATTGCCCTCTAGGTTGAACATGGCCTAGTCTGTGAACAGTAGAGATGACCATTTCTGTCTGTTCCAGGAAATGTGTTATCTTGCGCAACACAAATGAGTACTTCTCTATCATCTGTTTAGTAGGACACACAAAACTGGTCGTTGCATAGGCACTAGAAATGTGAAGGCGTCTGCGGACACTAGTAGCGGATATATTTTGTCCCTGAAGAGATAAAATGATCTGAATCAAGATGAGACCCAGTAGTGGTTCTCTTCTGAGGGCCGAAAACGCTATCGAGATGTCTTCCGCAAGTGTTATAACTCGTTATCGGACTGTAACATTTCTTCTAGACACAGGATCCTATTTTTTAAAGTGATTTTACAGTGAAATATTCTATTTTTTCCGAATGAATGAACCAATTATTACCAAAACCCACCATATAACCTTCACTGATGTTTTCGCAGATATAAACCTTTATTAACCCGTTTAGGCCGGCTTCATGTATACGTTTCGTATATAGTACTCACGATCATAATTGCTGAATACTACTCTTTCCGAATAGGAACCTTTCGGTTAACTAATCAGAAAATTTCTCTCTGTGTTCGAATATTATGGTGATAAAAAACGAAATGCTTCTCAGGACACTCTGGTCAAAAAGTCTTTTTGTCATTTATGTAAAAACAAATTTCTAATGTAAATAAAATCTTATTAACATTACCTCATACTTGAACTTTAGAGAAATTCGCAAAAGACTTGCGTACAGAAGTGAAATATTTATGTTATATTTAGTTTTATTCTTCGAAATAATTCTTTTGCTTCAGTTTTAGAGATTTTTTTTTATCAGAAGAGTTGAAACTCAAAATCACTCATTGAATTAGATTCAAATCCTTTGTTCATATCAGCTTGAAGAAGAATATTTTTTTTTCAATTTTTTAAGTATAATACTATTGTATCATCTAATCCCAGAAGTACTTAACCTTTAAAGTTTGTGCTTTGAAGTAAGAATGTAATTAAAAGGATTTATTTCGCAGTGACGTTCTTTAATTTTACATCGTGTCTTTACTTTCATGTCGTTAATGGTGTTAAATTTACCCGTCTTTATCTTATTCTTTTTGCTTATTTCCATGCAAAGCGATGTATAAATACAGTAATTATTTGGGAGACGACCTACAGGATAATATACGCTTATAGGATTGTAGAAAATACAGAATAATATATATATATATATATTTGTTTTTTTAAGTTTAAGTAAATTTTAGCACAATTATATATATATTTTTTATTTTATTGGGCATTCTTCGATGTTTTTAAAAAACAAAATGCAGTTGTATAAAGAATAAATGTTACTAAAAAATAATAATATGTTTAGTTTCATGAAAATGATTTTATTGTTCTGACTGTGAGAAAAAAAAATTTTTTCGTTCTACCAGATATTAGAGTATTTAATAAAATACTATAAATAATACAATCAGATAACGTCAACTAAAATTCCTACAAGTTTCAAGTTATCTGTTAAAATGCTCAGATTTCTTATATTTCCTTTTTTATTTCTTTTATTAATTTTTAACTATTTAAAGTATTATTTATTTCTTGTTGAAATTTAACTTTGTATTGTAATATTTGAAATTAAATGTATAAAATATGAAGTGTAAAATATTTTCCTTAACTATTTTTTTTTTTTAGCAATAACAAATTTCACTGCAATTTTCGATCGTATTTGATTCGTTCTATCACGTGTCAGTGCAAGAATAGTCTGCATGATTTTCTGAAATCAAAATTTCACACGGAGATTCGAAGGTGGTGGTGCTTGTTCCGGCTGATAATCTGCGCGAAGGATGCTGTGCTAAGTTATGATGCCTTCCGTTGGAGAAAGTATTCTTCTAATGAAATCTAGACAGCATTAAGCATAATAAAGCAGGTTAAAGAGAAAAACACTAAAAACACCGAATGGTCAATAATGGAAGACTGACAGTGTATCAAACATAGCACAAGAAGGCTATTTTAAACTTGAGACAAAACTGTTGTTTTTGTTGTATGAGTCTCTAACATATTTTTATGGCAATGGATTTGAGGCGGTTGCACAATCCATCACTTCATCGAGTTGTCGAATGAAATTCCACGATTAGTTAAAACTTTACTCGCATATTAAAATACAACTGGTCTGCCAAATCTAGTCTTAGTGGAAAACACCTGCAGATCCGATTTTAATGGTTGATCGGTAGGTTTATCATTGTATTTTCCTGCACCCAAACGAACGGAAACATGGATGGCTGGAATCTGGAATACATAATGCTAAACCTACCAGTAAAACCCTAAAATCGGGTTTGTAGGTGTTTTCCACCAGAATATGACTTGGCAGATGAGGTGAATTTTAATTTAGGATCAAGATTTAACTAATCCGGGAACAACAATCATAGAGAACAAACGAATTTTGACATTTTTGACACAGATGAAAAGTGTTTGTGACAACAGTTTGTCTTCCTTGATGGCTGTTTTGTAATTTTCATAGATTTTAATCTATTACAACGGAATGGATATAAGGTACCGATGTTTAATACAGACAGTTATCCATTCAAAATAGAATGTGTAGCATTTGTAGTTTCTTTACAGGAATACACTAAAAAAATTCCGCTACTTTAAGGTTTATGTTGGAAAGAAAATGATTGCAGTGCATTTGTTGAGATACACAATTCTTATTAAATGCATTTGATATGCGTTAATGAGATGGGCAATATCGTGCTCTTTATACAACACGGTGTACTAAGCACCCACCTATTGTTTATTTACGGAAACACACAAAATAATCTTTTGATATGCTGTCTATGAGCGATATTTGCCCGAAGTGCACTTTTAGCTCTATTACGCGTTCTTGTTTTTAAAGTTCCTTACTTAAAATGTATACACGGAACCATTATAAGATCACTCCTGTGTCTGTCTGTCTGTCTGTCACAGCCATTTTACTCGTAAACTATGGAAAGTGGAATGTTCAAATTCGGAGAAGTAATAAAGACTATTGGCCCGCATATTTTCAGACTATTAAACATTCATAAATATATTTAGTAATAATGTAGAGGGGCTACTTAAGCGACTGGAAAAAAAAAATCTTTTCTTTGTACATCGTGGGGGGTATCGTGTGAAAGCTTTCGTAATGCTGAACTCAAAAATACATTCCTTTTAATTTTAGGCATTATATTTTCAAAGGCATCGTTGAAAATGTACAGCAAAAATACGTTCCCACCCATCTAACTCCGAATCTACTGAAACTTAAATTATGAAAAAATTAGAGGTATTACATGTTAATTAAAACCTTGAAAGAAAATTATAGCGATTAATCTAGGTCACATAGTTTTTGAGAAAATCGCATTTTTCTGTTGCACACAAATTTCAATTTACGGACATTCAGCAAATGTGTTGAGCAGCGCTGAATGTACCTATCGTAGCAGAAGTATAAATGCATTGTTGATAATGATTTTCGAAAAAAATCATCGGTAATTAGCCGATATATTCATCAATGTGTGGTTTCCTACGATCGCAAGAGCCTCTGCTCGTGCTTCTGACCATTCTATCAAGAGATACATCTCTAATGGACGCTTGAGTATCTTCTCGTGCCATCTTACTTGTGCCACACAAAGCATTACATCTCCAATGGACGCTGAGTATTTGCTCGTGCCATCTTACTTGTGCCACGCAAATCATTACATCTCCAATGGACGCTTGAGTATTTGCTCGTGCCATCTTACTTGTGCCACGCATTCCATTCTTTTCCCTTCCTGCCGCCCCTTGTCGCGAGAGGGGTTCCTACCCCAGCGGCCAGGATCAGTGATGTTTATTATTATTATTATTATTTATTTTATTTTATTTTTACTTTAAATGTTCTTATACTCCCGCCCTCTGTCGCGAGTAGGCGTTTTCCTGGCGGGAAGGCATTCGTCTAATTTTTGTAATCCCACTTTGTTCTTTTCAAATAAATTCTGGGTTCTGTGGTCGGTGGTGCATAGACGCCCTTAGCGGGTGAGCGTCGCCCCCTGAGCATTTTGTGTTTGTCCGTCTTCATACGGCCGGACAGGGCTGGACTCACTAACAAGCCCCATCGTGTCGGGGAACATACCGGGAGAGACGTTAAGCTCTAAGGGACAGGCCTAGCCGGCCCTGAGCAGTCTCTCCTTGGCTGCCTAACCCTTATAAACCTCAAAATACGGACATACATTATAATACGGACAGTTTGGACATACATAATGACAGGAGTGGCGTACTCTATACCTAGTTAACAACTTTTAATGATATAGTATATGTGTAATGTAATGTCCAGTAGCAGTATAAAAGCATTAAACGTCAAATTGTTAAAAACAGACTAATTTAAGAGGTCTCAAGACTCTTAAAATTGAAAAAAATGAAAAAAAAAGGCCATTTTCAACATTTAATGTCTTAAAATGTGTATGATTTTAAAACACAATTTTTATTGGGATGAAAGATATAAGTATGCTCCTCTTTCATTTCATGTATTTAAAAAATTACAAGATGCATAATTAGTATTTATAGGGGGCTCGAAACTGTCAGACATTTATCGAGCAGAAAATTGGTATAAAGGTTACGCGCAGGACTACAAGATAAATATTGCAATTAGAATAAAAAATTTGGTGCCTACTATAACATATACCTTCAGATTATAATAATTACCCTGAACTTAAATAAATTTGCATTTAAAGCATTTTTATATTTTTAATACAAAGTTGTATTTAGCTCATACAAAATTTTGAAATTTTCAACAGTATAATCACCTAAAAAATATATTTTTCTGAACAATAAAAATAAAAGTTTAGGTTCAGTTTATACAAACTAATATGAAATATATGTTTTGAAAATTTCATGAAAAAATATTAAGTTTTTGAGGTATATAATGACTTCAAAGTTTCGGAGATGCCGCTTCATCTATTGATCAGGTATAATTCTAAGAGCCATAACTACTGTGCTAATGGGAATTTCAAGAAAAAAATTATATCAAAATGTTCACAAAAGATAAAATTAACATCTAAAAACATTAAAATTTCTAAAATTTTGAAGCTTTAAGAGTCTTGAGAACCCTTAATTAGGATGAATCACATGAATACTATGGGATTCGTGACTAGTTTGCATGGAGTGGGTCTCTCAATACGCCTCGAGTGACTGTAAAAGTTAATTAAAAACCTATCTGGAAAAACGCGGAACGGAACAAGGTGGCGTTGCAGCTTTCCGACCTCCTTTCGAAGCGCTCTTAGCACAATGCCAAATTTAAACTTTGAACAAAGGTTTTGTTTTAGATACACTGTAGAAAGAAAGGTTATTGCTACGCTGAATTTAGTTTTACGAAATGCCAAATGATGTTTAAATGTGCACTGCTTTTATTGTATAGCTATAACTCATTTTATATTATTTATTGATATTATTTAGGTCCCATATCTGTTTTAACTTTCATGATATATCCATTCACACTTTTCTAGTATATACAGTTATACCCAACGCTACGTTGTATAGTTTTTTACAAAGTCTTAGTATTCTTTTATCACCGGTTTTTTTAATAATACAATTACAAATTCATATATTTATTCTGCGGAACCCTCTGTGCGCGAGTCATACTCTCACTTGACCGTTTATTAATTTCTTTCGCACAGCATATATTATGCATAAATTCTCAATCAACAGAAACGTATTTATTGCCTTCGATGTGCATAAACAAATTGCTACGTATTTCCATTTGTTCATGTTTTTACAGATGAACTATATTTTACTAAATTATGAGATTTTGAAGAGTAAACGAAATATCATATACAGGGCTACACGAAGAAATTTGGATTCGTTTGTGCTATGAATGCGTTGCATGCTAAATGCTTGAAGTGTGTATTTTGTTGTGCTGTGTGTTTTGTGTGTAAGTGTTTGTTTTGTTGTGTGTTAAGATTTATATATTAATTAAGTTTTCTATTAAAATCTAGTGAAGAGAAATCCTAGATTTGTCCTTTTTTTCAAGCATCCCTTTCAATCAGCGTAAAGTTAGCAACATTTAACTTTACAATGTTAAAATATCGCGAAAAATTACCTCTGTTTTTAAAGACTATCTATTTTCTGACAAAAGAGAACGCTACATAAACGCCTATGGAGCATTCTCATTGGTCAGAAAATAGGTAATCTTTAAAAACAGAGGAATTTTTTCACTATATTTTTAACAGTTTATAAAACAAATATCTTTGCAGATAAATCATTCTCAATAGCACGATAGAAGGCAGAACATAGAAAAATGATTTTTAGCACGATGATGCGATAATGAGCATGTTGATATGTATCTGTAAATGTATTTTTGTCATATTTGATTTTGTGAATATTTAAAATGTTTTTTTGTGTGTGCGTTCTATGGGGACCTAATGTATTGGTGAAAGTTTTACATTTTCAGTTGCGCTGGATTGTCTAGGTGAAGACAGCAGTTTCCGATGCATTTGAAGCTTTTAGAGCTCGCGATTTACTACTAAGGTGTGTGTGTTCAGAAACATAAGGTCAGCAGGTCCTAGCAAATGAAATCATAACAGACGCACTGCAAATAGAAGCGTCTTAAATTTAGACACATATGTGACTGAAAAAGAATTTTAGACACTTAAGTGTCTTAATCTGAAAATTAAGACACTATAGATGTCTTAATTTAAGATACATAAGCGTCTTACTATGACCATGGTGTAAACGAACTGAGAATAATGTCTAAAATATCCGCAAACGTCTTATTTTAAGACACTTCATTGCTTTAAACGTGTCTTAATTTAAGACGTTTTGATTCTTCCGACGCAATAACCACCAGGGGGCACTAGCACTCCCAGTTGCGCATGCGTTTTAAATGTCTTCGTTCGAAGTGGTATACGTTGTAATTCAAACAAAGTTTGTTTTTATGTACGCGTGTATTTTAATTCGTTTTTTGCGAAATGTGAAGTACTGTGATTTTAATTCGTATTAACTTGGAGTATTTATTTATTGAATACATACATCTGACGTGTGTGCTCGACATCAAATGTCTCTTAGAAGCTGTCGTCGATACAAGGGCGGGATAGACACAGAACAGAAGTAGACGACGCACAGTGGGGTATTTTACAAATCTGGGCGGCCAAAATTATTTTTTTCTTTTAAACTAATTTAAACGTTTAAAGCAGTAAATAAATGCACTTTTTGAAATAAATATTGTTTAATAACTTGAAAATCATGGATGTTTTGCAACTTCGCATTGATATTTATTGATCAAAATTAGTATTATAAAATAAATGATATTTATGATAAGCAGTATTATAAAATAAATGATAATATGATAAATAGTATTATAAAATAAATGATAATTATGATAAATAGTATTATAACATAAATGATAAGCATGATAAATAGTATTATAAAATAAATGATAATCATGATAAAAAAAAGGAATAATATATTGAATAAATTATATAAACCGATTATTAATGATAAGAACAATTAGTTTGTAAATCACCAAGGTGGGATCTTTTAATCAGATGATAATTCAGAATCGTAATCTGTTTCTTCATAATCAGAATCCTCTGGATCACGAGCTTCAGAAGATTCCATAGGCAGTAACATTTCCAGAGTTTCTTTACGGAACAATTTTGATTTTTTTCTTATCGTGGGTCTTATTCCAGTTAAAACTGGATCTGAACTCAAAAGCAATCTGTTGAGAACATCACGGTTATAAGAAATTCTTGAAAATTTATGCGATAGATTTTGGCGAAATAATCGAAAATGTTTGTTCCGTGCTTCGGCTACTTCTTCAGACAATTGGCCTACTGGTAAAGCTTTCTCTATCACAATGCGTCCATGGATTAATATTTTATGCATTGTGGGTGACATTGGATACCATTTATATAACTGGACGTAGAGCTCTGCTGTTTTTTCTGTATATTCTTAAATTTATCAAGGTGAATTTTGTGGCACTGGATATGGTTTCAAGAATAACTTTAAATCGATATATTAAATTTTCATCAATGCTGGTAATTTCCGCTGCTAGAGATGGGTCAGTAAAGAATCTTCTGTGTAAAGTATGTGTAAGTACTTCCACATCAGTCGAGCTCCTCATACTTTCAGACTTTCTCCGCTTTGATCTGTCACTTGATTCAGTGAAAGCTTTTGCTGGCCTTCCTGGTCGATTTATTTTTCTTGAAATTTCTACTGTACCTTCAAGCCATTCTTTATTATTTTTCACAAATTTATCTAACATATAATGGGCTTCGATCCATTTGCTCTTGAACTGAGATTTAAATTGGGAGAAATTGTGCTTGAGGTTTTTAATTTCATCATCATCAAAATTATCGCCATTAAGAAGGTAATTTTCAAGGAAATTTAATCTATGATTAATGTTTGACAAATTCTGCTGTTGCATAATGTTTAAAAATTCTTTTTGAGTCATTACTCTGACATTCGAAGGCCCTAAATAAAAATAAATACAAAATATGAACAAAAAAGAATGCATAATAATTATATGCAATTTAGATAGTTAACATCATTTTATCCCTTATTTTTAAAAAAATCTCACAATCTTTCGCTAACTTTTAACAAAAACATATGAAAATTGCCTCAACTTATTTTTTAGATAAACAAATGTTAATAACGAGCAATAAATTATCTCAATTATCTGAAAAGAGCTTAAAAATAGATAAAAGGGAATGCATTACTTTAAAGCAATTTTTTTTTTAATTATATAAATTTAATTTCAATCAGAATAACTGAAAAATAAACAAATCTGATCACTTTCTATTGAATCATAACAATTTTTTTCATATTAAAATTTATATGATAAATATCAGTTAAAAATCAATATATAGTAATTTTGTATGCTTACTCAGAATTTAGGAAGAGCATATTTATATCGCCTTCATTTTAAAAAGGGGACAAAGGTGGAACTACTTTAAACGAAAACACAAATAGAAGGGTGTATATTTACTGGTACAACAAGTAACTTTGCTTGGAAATGTTTGGAAATATAACTAAACCCTTCGTCAATTATGAAACAAGGGAAAAAATAATAGAAAAATATGCGTTATTTTAAATTAATTTTGTAAATACTAAAACTATTTCTTTCTCAATTCAAAGTTTAAAAAAATAATGATACATACCTGCCTCGTCACTATCCATAACGATTAGATTTTAAATACTTCCAAAACTAAAGTTATTTAAATTCAGAAATAGAAAGTCACAATGAAGAACGATTTGACACTCATGCACTTAACGCAACACTCCAGTTTCAACTAATAACAGGAGGTCATCGTTCACTTAAAGGAGATAAAAATCGCATCACGTGATTCCCCAATGATTCAGTTTCAACTTATATCCATCCATTCGATCCTGCGTTGTACTTTATGAAATCGACTTTTGGCCGCCCAGATTTGTAAAATACCCCACTGTGCGACGGTTGAAGATTACACCCGGAAATTCTACAAAGCGTGTGCAATGGGCTTAGTGTTAACTCGTATCAATTTATATCAATAATATTGTGTTATTCATCTTCGTCCTGTCGAAGCTGGCAAAAAAAAAAAAGAAACTTTTGTCTGGCGGGTCCTGTTTTTAGGATGAAACATCTCATTCTTTAAATATGGCTAGTCGGATGTATTATGGGATTACCTTTTAAACTGATGAAAGTCTTTCTCCCTCACTGTGGTTGTGGTAGTTTTTAAAATTTCAAATCGAGGAATATTTCTTACCTCTTGCAGCAACTCAAGTAAGTTTCTTTATAGTAGTAAAATTAGTGTATTTTATGATTTTATTTATTGTACTAAACAAAATCCTGCATGAAATTTAATTAGTTTTGAATCTGTTCGCAAAAAACCCCACTAATTCTAGAAGTATATATTTTTAAACTTATGACGTTCTTTTTTATTACGAATTATATATTCAATGTCAGTTCTTAGTTTCAATGGATAATTTTTATCTCGCAGTAAATGACGGCCACAAGGAAGTAAAGAAAAAAAAAACTTTGAAAGATGACCTAATGCTTTCTTACTTCCTGGCATAAAACCGCAGATTAAAAAAAGATAAATAAAGTAAATGAGACTGGTCTATTATATGAAGCTGCCTGTAAAAATATACATATGTATTTCATTTGCAATCAACTCTAATACTGATTTTTTTATTATTTTTAATAAAAAAGTAATTTGAAATTTATAATGGGAAAAAGTAAAAACCTCTAACTAGATTTCGTATTTAAAATTGTGGTAACTATATTTATATGCACTTATACGAAAAATACAAAAATGACAGATGTTACTGTATATATTTAAGACGAAAGAAGTTTGGAAATCATAAGTTATTTTTTCCTCATGTTTTTAATATAGAATATGTACTTATTTGTTTTTATTGATAGTTGAATAGCTTTTGTGAGTACCCTCTGATCTACATAAAAACTTGCCCATGTGGAAATATAATTTTTTTAAAAACATAATTTTTAAATAAGTATTTTCATTTTTTTTTTTTTTTTTTTTTGGGGGGGGGGGGGGGGGGATTTTGCATGAATTTTTGTAAAGCTGATATCTTAAATCTTGCACTGATTATAATGAAAGTTTTGAACTTTTAGAGTAGGACAAGTTTAAAAACGCAAATATATTTAACAAAATACCAAAGTCATTTTTTCCCCAATGTTATTAAAGTAGAATATTTATTTATTTATTTTCATTATTCATAGTTAAATGGCTGTTGTGATTATCAAGTGATGTATATGTAAAATTGCCTATGTGGCAATATATTTTTTTATATTTTAATTTTTTTTTTTTGGGGGGGGGGGTTTGCAATTTTCGTACATCTGATATTTTAAATCTTTTTCCACATTCAACCGAGTATAATAAATATTTTGAACTTTTAGAGTAGGACAAGATTATAAAATATATATATATATATTTATCTATGTACCTTAAAAGCCCTTAATAGCGAACACTTCGGGACCGCGGAATTTGTCCGATAATTGGAGATGTCTACTTTTTTGAGGTAAAAATATACAAATATGTATGTCTGCTGATTAAAAAAGTATTCGTTAAATAGAGGTGTTCGCTATTCGAGAATGTCCATTAACCTCCACAACGGATACTCCCGAATACCGGACATCTCAATTTAGACAACTATAATGCAGGGTTGCGTTTTTTGCAAAAGTACTTCTTGATTAAAGGAAGGGCAAACTGGGAAGTGCCCCGTCCCCCTACGACTGTGGTGCCCCCAAATTTGATGTGCAATATTTGTAAAGCTTATATTTTAAATCTGTTTCGAAATTGTACTGATTATAATCAATATTTTGAACTTTTAAAGTAAAATACGGTTAAAAACAAAATAAATTTAAAAAAATCTAATATTTAGATAAATATTTTTTGTTTTTTAATCTTGTTCTACTCCTGAAGTTCAAGATATTGATTATAATCAGTACAATGTCGTAAAAGATTTAAATTATCAACGTAACGAAAATTGTATACCAAAACTGAGAGCACCAAAAAAATCAGGCTGTATTTGGGGGGGGGGGGGGCAGGACCACAGCCAAATATTTTTCCAGGATTCAACGTGGTCAAACATGGCTACGTATGATGCTTACAAAAAAATGGATGCGATTCAGACGTTTGAAGTGTCTGAAATTCAGACGCAAAAAGTGTCTGAAAAAATTCAGACATTTTAAAATGTCTGAAAATTGAACACTCCATTTCAGACACTTAAGTGTCTGAATTTCAGACATTTTAATTTAGAGTGCGGTTTGGAGAGGCATGGTAAGTTAGTCAGCGGGATATTTACTACCTTCTTTTGAAATTTATTTTTTGAAGTATATAGTACTTTAATTTTGACTAGACAAGAGAAATAGTTAAAAGAGATTTTTGTTCATTCAACTATATCTGACATTCTTTTAATAAGATGTGTTTGCCTTTATGTGGAAAGCATTATTTTGGACTTCTTACATATCAGATCTCATAGTTATGTATGTCTGGGTAATCAAGATGAATTATTTTATTCTTTATCATAAAAGCCGCAGCGTCTCAAAATGTGATGTGAAGTTTTAGGCTGTCTTGCAGACGTTCTACAAAAATTCAGCGGATTTTTATGTGTGGGTGTTACATAGAACTAAGGATAGTTTCAATTTCTACATATGTCTTTTCTTATGATTCTCGTGATGACCATGTATGTTATCTACAGTAATGGTCTCTATGAATAAAATTTACTTTAGTTCATGTATAGTAATTTACAGATTATGTTTATTATTTAATTTTGCATTAGCTGCTTCACCAAGGTCTTCTAAAATAACTTTTAGTTTCATTACTATAAATCGTAATTAAGCGAAATTATTAATGAACTTAATATTCTACTATTATAATTATTATTATAATATGTCATGTGGTGAAATAATAATAAAATAAAATTGAAGTGTTAAATAATTACACTAATAGCAAATATTCAGTATAGTCTTAGATAGACGGAATAAAATTGTTTTGTTAGGTATGACTTATTTGTTTGCTGAATTTTTTTGGACATAAGTTTTTATTATTGTTAAATTTAAATATGTTTTATTTTCTTGAATCAAGTGTAATGTTTTAATTTAATATGCAAATCTTAAAGTTTTGTTTATATTAATACTATATAGATCTTAAGAAAAGTTACAAGTGTTACAAAATCACTTCGTCACAATTGTTTTTTCTTTCTGTTTTTATAGCAACCTGACAACCGATATTTATAATGCACAAATACTTAAATTTATATCTGTAATTTGTAATTAATGCTCAGATGTGAAATTACGCCCGAAATTATTGAATGTTGAATAAGTCATTTTTCGCATTGATAACTAAGTTTAAACTGACAGAGTGAAAAATGGCTCGGTAGGAAATCGAACTTGATCCCTGAAACAACGCTCCCTTTTTCTACATTTTATCCACGAGGACGGCAACCAGTCGGCATCTCTCACTACATATGAGTCGTTTAGTGCACAAATCGATTAACTCTATCAAATGAAAATGGTCAGTATAAACAGTTAAAGTTATTGTAACTATAAAATTATTGTACCTATATAATACTTTTTCTCGGGATATGATTGAACTCATTAATTTTCTTTTAATCAAGGGCTATTTTTGATCACTGTATAAATATATAGAAAATTTTCAGTGTTCCTTTGTTTAAAAAAAGCCACTTAAAATAGAGTTAGTCAGATTGTCTTCTGAACGCTTCATATGTCGGTAAGGCTGCAACCGCAGCGCAAGATAGCCTGCATGACCACGCAACCCTGCAGTAGACATGAGACAAAATAAAGCCCAGCATTTGCTGGACAAGCATGTGTATAGTTTTTAATTAATTTTCAACTAATTTTCAAAAGTGAAATTACGTCCGAAGTTATTGAATATTAATTACGTGATATATTAGATTAATTTATTTTCAGTCTATTTTCATTATGAATTTCATAGACTTTAAATCTGACCAGCTTTAAAACGCAAGAAAAGTCATCATTTGTAGCTTGTTGAATAATATTAATGATATTGGCCAATAAAATATTAATTTCAACTAGCTGAGTTAAACCTACACTCTCAAAAATAATTTACTTAAAAATGAGAACTTCCATGTACTCGTATTTTTTTAAGTACAATTGTTTCAAAAAGAAGTACATTGTTTAAAATAATCTACTTAAAAATGAGCATTTCTATGTACTCATATTTTTTAAGCACAATTGCTTCAAAAAGGAGCATTAATCTACTTAAAAATGAAAATTTCTTTGTACTCAATTTTTTTAAGTACAATTAATTCAGAAACGAGTACATGATATTTTGAAGTTGTGTATACTTATACTTGATTTATAAATGTATGCAGAAATGAATACATATATTTTGTATTTTAAAGTCTTAATATTCATGTTTAAATCCTATGTGCTCAAAAATATATGTTTTCTGATAAACCCTTTTCTTATACCAAATTGACAGTAGGTATTTCCAAGCTTTTATTTAAAGATATGTCTATCTTTGTTATAATTTTTAATTTATAATACACACTTTTCAAATTTATTTTCAATTTCATTAGAAATGTTAAAGAAGAAAATTTAGTTTAAAAATTATTTTATTAGAAATCAGAATATTTAAGAAAGGGAAAATTCATCTCTGCTGTTAGCGATTTCCGTCGCTGATTCATAAAAGGTGTCATTTGGAATCAGCTGGTAACTGCTCTTACAATACTGATCTCCGACCTAGAGGACTCGGGTTCAAATCACGGGGCGGCTAATACACAAAATTTCACGAATTAAAATACTAGTAAATTCGTTGTTCTTTTCTCCAAAAATTGCAGTTCTTCGCAATTGAAAATGGTGATTTGTCGGTTCTCCCCGTAAGGCATGGTGACGTCACGGCGACGTCGTTGTGAAGTCACACTGTGACTTTGTGACCGTCGATGTGACGTCACGTGACGTGGATGTGACGTCACAGTGACTAGAATGCGAGGTCGTTATGGCCGTTTTAGAGGTCGTTTGTGACGTCACATTGTGACCACTCTGTGAAGTCACGGTGTGACTAATTTGTGAAAAGTGTGTCATTTGTGACTATTTTGGCATTAACTTTGTGACGAACCTGTGACGAAAGTGACAATGTTTTGAAGTCACACTGTGACCAATTTGTGAAATATGTGTCATTTGTGACGAACTTGTCATAAACTCTGTGATGATTTCAAATGAAAATCAAATTTCAAATTAATTGCTTAAAAACAAAGGCGAACTAGTGAAAAAGATTCCATGCTGGAACTCGAACCCGGGCCATCAGTATAGCGCACTTACATTCTACCGACTAAACCACACGAAACGATACCCAGCCTGGAAAATTTCTTACTATTACATGTTGGCAAGGCTACAAACGCAGCACAAGATGCAATATTTATCGTCAGCTACCGACATGGCGCAAACACGAAACTTAATTAAATCCAGCATCGATTGAAACTATATTAATACTTGGAAATTTTTTTCTGAGAGAACCATTCGCCTTGCATACAATATTTCAAATGAAAATCAAATTTCAAATTAATAGTGTAAAAGGCAATTTTAATTTGAAATTTGATTTTCATTTGAAATACTGTATGCAAGGCAAATGTTTCTCTCTGGAAAATTTTCCAAGTATTAATATAGTTTCAATCGATGCTGGATTTAATTAAGTTTCGTGTTTGCCCCATGACGGTGGCTCACGATAAATATTCCATCTTGTGCTACGTTTGTAGACTTGCCAACATGTAATAGGGAGAAAATTTCCAGGCTGGGTATCGTTCCATGTGGTTTAGTCGGTAGAATGTGAGTGCGCTATACTGATGACCCGGGATCGAGTCCCGGCGGGGATATTTTTCACTATGTTGGCCTTTGCGCCTTTTAAGCAATTTATTTGAAATTTGAATTTCATTTGAAATATTGTATGCAAACCGAATATTTCTTTGTGGAAAAATTTCCAAGTATTAATATTGTGATGAATTTTAAAATGGACAATTTTAAAATAAAGTTTTGTTTGAGATATAAATTCGTATCTTTTTACCGTACTTTTTAGCAAAATATAGCTATTTTGGAGTCCTATTCTTCTAAAATAGTTTTAATTTTTCCACTTAAAAAACAATGTTTGTCAACTGACATCTTTTTTTATTAAGTTCTAAGCTTGATCTTGAGTTCAAGCTTGATATTAAGAATGTATAAGATTTTAAGGTGTTGTGGTTGTGATTAATCTTTGCTTTATTAAATACGACGTAAGCCATATTTATTTAAATTTTTTATTTCCGTGTAAATTGTATTTTGTGAATATGAGCTTAAATAGATTTGGTATGTTCTATAGGAAAAGACTGATCTGGAAAATAGAAAAAACAAATAAGAAAAATCATACGTTAAGCATAGATTATAAAACACTTTCCAACACTTCCCGAATGCTTTAAAAAACTTCGTTATTTAGGGAAATAAGGTAAATAAGAGAACTAAGTAAACATTTTAGAAAACGCATAAAACATTTGAAAAACTCATTTCCGCAGTTACTGGCCATAGCTAAATAGGTTTTCCAATTCTTTTGAACAGCCCTGTATTTGATCTGTAGGTTCATATATATATTATATAATGGGATAATTTAGTTTAGCAAGAAAACGCATAACAGGTTGAA
This sequence comes from Maratus speciosus, assembly GCA_963932465.1. Classification (NCBI taxonomy): domain Eukaryota; kingdom Metazoa; phylum Arthropoda; class Arachnida; order Araneae; family Salticidae; genus Maratus; species Maratus speciosus. The sequence continues at coordinate 48,313,624 of OZ010795.1, read as the reverse complement.
ACTCTCTTTCAGCAATTTATACTAATATATGGAAACATACTTTAATACTCTTGTACAACCCTGTAGTTGACCTAGAACCTTCATTACACGCCACCGTTTAGTTAAAATTTAATTCAAACTAAAACACACTTAAAACAGCTGAAATCACATTTCCAGAAATTATAATTTATAGACGGCCATGTATCCAATTCTTTGCATGAGCCTGTATACCGTTTTATCTATATTATACAACAGTAAATTAAATTCAGTTCAGCGTAAAAAAGCACAACTCATTTAAAAACCACCTTTAAGTAACTTGCGCTCATACCCAGTAATCCTTGCGAATACTTTTGTGTAGCCCTGTATATGAATTATAGCATTTATATACACCATATACTATGCATAAATATAGTGAATCATAAAAGCGCATATCATAATTAAAAATGCATTTCCAGCAATCATCACAAATGAACAGTACTTCGGATACAATATAGTATCTGAACTATATTGTGTGTGCCTGTAAATGCTATATACACTTCATATTCTACATGAAAAATTTATAGTATGTAAACCTCAGCGACGTATATCATTTTCATTATATATGAAATAGATTTAACATAATTAAAGTACGCCGCAAACAATTCCCTCCACCGCTATATCATTATGTATTGGAATTTCTTTTTAGCCCTGTAAATGAACAATAACTATTCTTTGCATCTCGTATTCTTCAGAATGCATTTTTTAGTACGTTTCATAAATGCATATCAATTTTTTTCAGTATGAAAACGTGTAAAATCATGAAAAAACCTTTGAAACGATTTTTTCCCAGAGGCCGTAATGTAACGGAATACTTTTGACTGTACCTGTAAATGAACTAAACATGCTAGAAACGTCGTTACACATAGGGACCGTGCTATGGTAAAGGTCAATAACATCTAAAAATTTCAGACCAATCCGAGTATATTTACGAGAGTTAGAGAGCGGACAGACGGCTAGACAAACCAAAATCATAAACACTTTTTAACTTTGTTGAAAGGTGTTAAAAAGGAAATATAAAAGTAAAATAAATGATTGAAAGGAAATATAAAAGTAAAATAAATGATTGAAAGGAAATATAAAAGTAAAATAATGAACTTTAAAAAATATATACTAAAGCAGTTTAATCTATAAGCTTCCTATCAGGCATGAAAAACACTTTATTTCAATGCTTAAATATAATATTTTATTTTTTAAGGGTGTATTTCAATCCAAACTGCTTATTTTCTTATTCATTTTTTAATTCCTTTTTGTTCTCAAACGCATCAAACTGAAAAATTCTCTTATTTAGAAACTACCTAATGTGCCGTGCTTCTCAATTTTTTGATAAATGCAGAAAATATTACAAAAAAATGCTGTCAAAGTAGGCGTTTTGAACCGAATTTTTCACAGCGGAAGATCTGCGAATGAAAAAAAAAGGGGTCTTACTGAGAAAATAATTATTTAAAACTTAAATTCTAATGAATTGAGGGGAAAATGAAATCACACGGCCTCTTAAACATCTCTTCAAAAATCACCTCAGCAAGTTTCATGTTTTTACTTTTAAAAATGATTCTGAAAATGTCTCAGAAAATATCGAGCTGTTGAAGGTGGAAAAATATTTTTTAGAATACACCTTTAATGCCAATATTTATGTGTATCGAAAACGTAGAAAATGAGTTTACAATCGAAGAAAATTTAATAACTGATTCTGAATGTCTATAATTAAATATTTGATTAAAATCGCAAATAGAAAAAAAATGCTTACATACAATTAAAAATAAATAAATAAATATACCAATTTGAAAAACACTAAAAATAATAATTAGTATTTTTAATTGTACTATTAAACAACAACTAACTGCAATAGATGAATTAAATGCATTATTAGATTTAGCAATTTCTCAAAAATCTTTTCATATGTTATAAGGAATTCCTATTATTTTATAATTTTGGCAAATGTTAAATCTGAAAACATTGGTATGAAGATTCAGGATTTTAAATAATAATTTAAAATATTATCAGAAAAAAAAAAAAAAAAAAAAAAAAAAAAAAAAAAAAAATCTTTCAAAAGTTACGCTATTATAATAAGTAAAAAGACATTTTCCCACTATAATGTTAATTTCTAAACTGAAACAGTTTCGTAATATCATACTATTCGAATATAATATTTAACTCCAAAACAATAATGACGATAAATACTGTTATATGAGTGTTAGTAATCAGAAAAAAAATAAGAAGCCGAAAAAAATTCCACATCACTGTCTCAATCTCAAGTAACTGCAAATTAATGTTTATATTCATCCCACTATAAATGTAGACATGATTTTTTTTTTTTTTTTTTTTTTTTTTTTTTTTTTTTTGAGCGATGGCCGATTAACACATTTTACAAAACAGTGTCGATTAGGAAAATTTCGCTTCAAGACAATTCCAGATCAGTCACTTTCTATATGTATAACACAAATCTATTTAATTCATAATCGTAATATACAAACAGAAATAAAAAATTTAAATTAAATAAGACTTACCTTTTTTTTGCTGTAAATTAATAATATCCGAGTATTTTTGCCCGAAAATGGCAGACGTCTTTCTCTTACATTTAAAAAAGCAAAAACAAAAGCTGACATTGTAGGCTTGGTCATGTTCTTTCCCCGCGTGTATGACAAAAAGTTCTCTGTTTACCCTGCGGTTGCGGTCATATAATCCGACGCAGACGATCTTCAGCAGCTGATTTTACTGTTTAATTGCAGTCCTAACTTTCAGGTGGAATAGTTTTATGAGTTAGTCTGTAATTAAAATTTTCTATTTGAAGAATTTTCCAATGCATTTTACCATTTCTTTTTTATCAGTTTCAAAAAAATTCATTTGAAAACGGAAGTTTATTAGATAAAACACTGCTTAAATTTTTAAAATGTGTAAAAATAAATTTAATGGTAATAATACCACCACCCCTTTTTTTAAGTAAAGTTTGTTTCATGCGTAATAAATAAAAAATATCTTCTTAATAAATAAAAAAAATGTTTTCGAGGATAAAAAATTTTTCTTTGTCAATCTGTCAATATTTTCATGTTAATTTTCTGCAGAAGAAAACAATTTGTAAAATAACTTTTTTAAAAGTCATACCTCTAAAACACAAATTGGAAATGCGAAAAATTAATTATATCATGTGTTTTGCATAAATTTTGTATATATATTTTTTTTTCGGAAAAGGCTAATTTTATTTAAAAAGGCTGAAAAAAGTAATTTTTTTTTTAAAAAGCAGTTACTAAAAATAGATTAACAGGAAAAAAATATGACTTGAATGCAAATTATAAAGCAATAAATGCATATATGACTAAACTCTGAAGATTCTTTGTGCGTGCTCATTAAAATCTGCAGACTTAACTGTAATAGAAAATGTTTAGTTTGAAACCACAGAAGTGTTTCGACCAGTGGTCGCCAAAAAAGTTAAAAAATTTCCTCCCTGCAAACTAAATATGTAAAAAGTATAGATTTAATATTTCTAATTCTAAATATGTTTCAAATTGCTCCAGCACATAGCATTTTTCTGAGAAATACTTTTATAATAATAACAATCCGTGATGTATTATTATATTAAATTGCAATGCTAGATAAAATTGAAATCATGAAAAAAGTATACTTTCACTTCTTAGATATCAAATTGATAAAATAAGCATGGAAATCTAGTTTGTTGATACTTGTACCGTGCATTTTTCTTTTTCTCCCCTCCCCCTTCTTTTCGTGTCCGAATTTACTATTTGCTGTCCACTAATATTCATTCCTTATGCCGCTGTAACTAGGGCATGTTTTAAATATTTCTCTTCATTTTCAAAAATTTTTGAAGTTAATATTTTTGTCACACTGTGATTTACAATATGGTGGGTTTTTTTTGTCACATATATGACGTGACGTACGTTACATGCAGTGACATAACAGTGACGTTACAATATTTTTTTAATTGCCGGAAAAATAAAATTTTACAATAAGTAACATGTTTTGAAGAATTTTTATAATTGTTTAAAGTTTTCTAAGAAGTTCACATCTCAGTCACAATGTGACATCACTGAGTGGTGGCATTTTGGTCACAGATGTGACGTGACCACAGTGACTTACAGTGACGTCACAATGACGTCACTGTGACCATGCATGCTATGAGGGTCTGTAATTTCGCTTTTTTTTTCCTTATAGTGTATGCGCGTTTCTATACATACTTATTTTCGATTCCCTGTATGTACTCGAAAAAATGAGTACATGCGTTTTTCAAATTTAAGAGTTAAGTACTCGGAGCTATTTTAAGATCGGAAAGTGCTCAGTAATTAGTACAATTTACTTATTTTTAAGAATAGTGTTTTAACAGTGTATGTACGTGCAATGCATTCGTATTTTTTAAATATATCCTCACGGAATTAATATTTTTATCTTATTTTATACTGTGTGAGTTTTCTTCTTCAAGGATATCTAGTTTTTTAGCAGCCAAAATATTTCTAAAATATATACTTAGTTTTATTTTAAGTATTAAATTCTTACTCAGATTCGCTGAAATTTTAACACATAAAATTATAAAGGAAGTATATATTTTGGATAAAACAAGAAAGAAAAATCATGCGTCCAGCATAGTTTAAGAAACACTTTCCAACACATTCAGGGTACTGAAACGAAACTTCACAGTTTATTAAGGTGAAAGACGTTGCTTAAATAATCAATTTGAAAAACGCATAATGCATTTGAAAAAACAATTCAACAATTATCATCTGTAATCAGAAAAAGTATTTAAATTATTTTGTGAAGGCCTGTATATGATCTATAAAATTTGAATATATACTAGAGATTATGCTAAAATTTAATTCAGTTACACGAGTAACTCAGTTGAAATTTTGCATTCAGCAATTATCGTGAATAAACGGAAATGTCCTTGAGAACTTTTGTGTAGCCCTGTATATGATCTGTAGAATTTATACACACTAAGTTTAAAAAGATCACTTTAATTACGCGTAATCACAGCTGAAAACGCTCTTCCAGCAATTATTGTTAATAAGTTTCACTAGTTCAGTTATTGTTCAATTTCTTCAGTAGCCAAATAATTTTGTCTGTCCCTGTGAAAAATAAATGAACGGTAATTTTAGGCACACTATTTCCTTCCGCAAGAGCCGTTTAGTACACCTCAGTGATATATATAATTTTAAGTAAATTAAAACATTGTGATATCATTAAAATACGCCGCAAACGATTTTTCCCTATAGACAGTAATGTAACTGAATTCATTACTGATTTGAGTATCCTTGTATATGAACCGTAAGTGCTATATACTTCCTTTTCAGTACAGTCAGTAGTGAACATGCCATAGCAATGCCATTAATATTTATGATTTTTATGACAATTATACAATATTTACGTGAGTTAGACCACTGTCAGGCAGACCGGCAGTAGACAGACAGGCGGAAGACAGACATACAGTCAGACAAATAGACAGACAGACAGAAAAACCGACTTTATAATTGCTGTTCAACTTTGTTGTAAAGTGTTAAAAATGACAATAAAAATAGAAACACCCTTTAAGAAAACAGTACATCGAAAAAAGAAGTTAAACTTATTAATTTCCTAAGAAGATATTTAAAAATATACGAATATATCACACGGAAATAGATTTAAATTAGATAAGGGAGTTTAAGATCTCGCTGAGAAATATGCCTTTTTTTAATTCCACCGGTTGACTTTATAGTGATTTTTTGCAACAACCTACAGAATCTACTGCATATTATTGTCTGCCATCTGTCATGAAAATTTTACACACACACCTCATCAATCTGGAGTGAACTTTTGTTACTAAATGCACAAAATTTTTATTATAAAGTTTTTCTTTGTAAAAATACAATCTTTTTTCCTATTCCATTTCGTTGTATAGATCACAGCACTATTAATAGCAGACAAACAATTTAATTTTAAATGTATATTTTTTTTATTCCAAAAGATGGCAGCACTATGAATAAATTCAGTTTGTTTGTGACGGCCAATTATCAACACTAGGGATATAGGCCCTAAGGGTGGGGTGTGCCCTTCGTGGGGGTCTTTCTAAGGGAACCTAACCCGTATTAGCGCTTAGAGAACAAAGGTTCGAAGAAAACCACGAAAACTCCGAACGATTGGAGGCTGGGCCACTGGTGGGGCCAATAAATTCAGATTGGAGGTTTTCTTTAAAGAGGGTAAATTATACAGTAGAGTGAAAAAGAAAATATTGTTTCCGTTTAAAACAGTGATGATAATATAGTAATAAATAATAGAAAGTAGTTTACGGCCGTAAAACCACTTTTTTTTTAAATATGTATTTTCTTATTATCATTCTCAGAAATATATATATATATACATATTTAAATGTAATGCATAAAATAGTCTGTAATTTAATGTAAACTGCATAAGTTTAAAATGCTCAAAAAATAAAAGCTATAGTACCGTTATACTATATCATAAAAAAAAATGCTATGGAGATATTTTTAAATAAAATTCTAAAACGTATTCAATCATTCATGCATTCTTTTTTTTTTTTTTTTTTTTTTTTTTTTTTTTTTTTAAAAATAAACAGAAAGAAAACCCATCGTCAAACTCAGAATTTTTTCTGCTGTTATCGTCCAGAAGAATACTATGAGCATTTCTACGAATATTAAGCTCAAATTTCGAAAGATGATATAACGCTCATTTTAAGTGAGCAGAAGAAAAATTTAGAACTACCTGTTTCAATAACTAAGTATACTTTAAGAAACTATGAAAAATTTATATGAAATAAAATCCAAGAATTTAGACTGGACATTTAAATACCAATATACAATTTAAAAATTATTCGTAGTTTTTTATCTGTCGTCATTTCACAAAAAAAAAAAAAAAAAAAAAAAAAAAAACAGACGAATTTTTATCTAAAAACATTTTTATATTTTTTATTTATAAAATTATTTATTTTGAAAAGATGTTTAAAATGATTCTAAATTTGCATTATTTTTCCTCCAACATATACACGAGGAAAATAATTTTTTTAATGGTTTTTTATACCTTATTTTTAGTTATATTATATCGAAATCAATGTGTATCTTACAATTCGTAAGCTACTGTGCTATTTAAGCTGATGATAAACAATTTTATTAAAATGTGCTCATATTTTATTAAATTCTACTTTAGAAATTTTGGAAATTTTAAAAAATGTTTCTCAGTTTAATATTTATTAATAAAAGTATAAGTCACGTGTAAAAGCTAATTTTGTTTGTAAAACCATTTTTCTAAATTTTGTTCGTATCTTTCAGAACATAACGCATTGTGTTAATCGTAAGTCCTAAAAATTATTAATATTTTAAAAATTATATATATCAGCATCATGTTTTGTATTTCTATTAATAGATGACAAAAGCATTAAAAGGAATGAATTTAAAATATGTTCTTGTTTTACCAGCAGATGGCAGCACTAAACTTTATTTGAAACCAACAAATTAAATACAAATTCTTTAAGTCAAACCAAGAAATAAAATAGAATTAATGAAATAACATTAATTTCCTGTCCAAATAATAGTATGATTTTCATTCTTCCTTTTGATTTTTAAAATGATTGTTTAGAAAATTAGTAATCTTAAAATTATCCCATAATATATCGATTTGTATCTCATAAGAAATAAACGACAATGCATTGGAAATGTGGTAAATTTGAATGTTAAAAAAGGCAGAAAAATATGGAGTAACTTAGTATATTAACAGGAAAAAATACAGCAAATGATTTTTTCAAATTAAATTAGAAATGTTGTCGAATTATTTAAGTATTATATGTACATAGCATGCCATTTAAATTAGAATTTGTTCGGATCAGTTAATAAAATATAAAATATAATTTTATTATTATTATTATTATTATTATTATTATTATTATTATTATTATTATTATACAAAATAAAATTAGGTATTTCGCTATGTCTAAATTAAAAATTTTAGTATTACCTGATTTAGTAACTGATTAAGCGCCGAATACAACAGCTTCAATAATAAATAACACTAAAATATATATATATATATCATCATCATCATCAACCGTTTTCAATCCACTGCTGGATGTAGGTCTCCCCAGATTTTTCCAATGTTTCCTGTCTAGTGCTTTAGTCATCCAATTTACAGCGGCTACTTTTCTGATTTCATCACTCCATCTTACTTGAGGTCGTCTTCTTGGCCGTTTTACATCTCTGGGATACCACTGTAAGGTGTTTGTGCTCCATCTATTGTCCTGACTTCTTGCAATGTGCCCAGCCCATTTCCATTTTAGCCGTTTAATTCTTTCAATGATGTCAAAAACTTTCTTGTGGTTTCTTATCCAGGTTATTCTTTTTCTGCCTCTTCTAGTTATACCTAGCATACATCTTTCCATACTTCTCTGTGTTGTTTGTAATCTTTGTACCATCCGTTTTGTTAGCGTCCATGTTTCTGCTCCATAAGTTAGGACAGGCAAAACACATTGGTTAAATACCTTTATTTTCAAACACAGGGGCATGCTACTCTTCAGAATAATATTGTTCTTCCCAAAAGCACTCCATCCATTTCTTATTCTTCTATTGATTTCATTCATGATACTATTATCAGATGATATTTCTTGCCCAAGGTACACATAACTTTGCACTTCTTTAATTTCAGTGTTGTTGCAGACGATTTTCTTTTTTGATGCAAATGAATTGAACATCACCTTAGTCTTTTCCAAGTTTATTTTTAATCCCACATTAATGCTAGCTTCTGCCAAATCTTTTAGCATATTTTCCAATTCTTCAGACCTGTTACTATATATATATATATATATATACCTAATATGTATTAAATATATATATATATATATATTATATAACCATTAATTAAACATAACCTACCACCATCAAAAACCGTAATATTATGAATTAAAGCTGTAAGTATAAAAAAAATTTTTAATTATAAAAATTTATATATATATATATATAATATTTTTTTTAAATACATATTGGGTCTTTCTCCATAAGCACGACATATTTACTTTTTCTCTTTTTTTTCTCTTTATTAAACTAGGGGGGCTCCGCCCACCCTGCTTGCTACGCTCACCAACCTTCCGAGAAATTAATTATTTTAAAACGAGCGTGTTTTAAGGGCTGTATCCAAATTGAAATTCGGTATACGATTATTAACCGAGAGAGCCCCCTTCTTGATCAAGGCACTTTAAGCGCGACTGAAGGAGTCAATGAAGCCTGCTAGATTACAGGAGAGTAGAAGAAATTTCAAAATATCCTGTCACTTCTATCATAGTCTATGTCATAGTCTATCTTCTATGTCACTTAAACCATCATTTTGCCATTTTTTTAAGCATAATTTGAAAACTACTTCAAAGAAAAATGTGAAATTTTGGATTTTCATAAAGCAGGACTTAATAAATCTAATTCCATCAAAAAAATTTTAGGTTGCAATTCATAATTTTTTCGAATAATAATTTCATAATTCATATCATAAAATTATAAAAATTGCAAATTCAGCGTATTTATGTTTGGGTATATCAGTATTATTGCTACACAAAATATTAGCAGATTAGGAGCATAATTTCAGGAGATATAAATAAAAATATGAAAATGTAATTTAACATTAGAAGCACTAAATTTCGAATGTTTATAATTCAAAAACTTATCATTCAAATGACTTGAAATTTGGTGTATAGGATAGTTTGAACCGAAGTTTTGAAATATCTCTTTAAAATTGGGTATTGCCATTGAACAAAAATGAAGTTTAGATTCGTTTTAATATGTAGATGGCCCCCTAAGCAAATTTTATATACTTAAAAGTAGACTTTATTTCCAATCGTTCGTTACCAGTAACTTTTGTCTACGACAATTTGTTGAGGAGTTAGCAGGGGGTGTGTACTTTTTTTTCCATGACTGTACATTTAGATAAGCAAAAAAGGATACATAATAGAAACTCTCCAAATCTAATTACCGTAATCTGTAGTATTTAGGTACATACTTTTAAAATTAGCAACAAAATGCGTTTGCAATACAAGAATTTGGAATAAATTAATAAGTTTTTAACTTACAATATATTGTTCTTTTTAGCTGCCCCGTTCGAGTCTTTGAGGATGTGAAAAAATCTTGCAGTGAAGTTTAAACCGACAAATTTTAATTTTTAATTTTAGAAGCTCATTTTAACAGCAGATGGTTTTTCCTAAGCTTTTTCAATTGAATTTTTTATTTGTTTGTCACTATCACTTGATTGTCACGGAAAAGTTTCCCTTCATAGAACCAAAATTCTTCCAAAAAGTTCTAAGTCCGTCTTAATTAAGGAATTTTTTTCTCAAACCAGACGACGTAAATGAGGGGTGACGTGATTCGAGGTATTACTGTATTGAATTATTTAATATATCTTTTGAAAATCTTTCCAAACGATCCAAGTGCTGAGGGCTTTCCCACGACCTTCGGCGGCATACACACACGGTATGATATTAAAATTTTAAATGAAAATCTATCCAAAAGAATATAGGGCTGTGGTACGCACTGCCTTCTGCAGCATACATTGAGCGTGTTACGCGCTGTACAGTCTGTTTAGATTTTATATTTTAAAATAAAATACCAAAACAGATAGTACCTGTGAAAATAGCCTTAAATGTACCTAAATTCAGTATTGAATGAATTTTTGTATTTAAAAGAAAATCTTTCGAAACGAACATAATGTGGAGGTCATCACTGACTTCGGCAGAGTACACCCTCGAATTATTTATATTTTTAAATAAAAATTTATGCAAACAAATCAAAGGGCAGTCGTTATAATGATTCAAAATTTAATTTTTGACACTTACTCGTATTAAACTTTCAACTTAAAGGAAAATTCGTAGGAAAAAAATAATAGTATTAGGTTGAGCAAAAAGTTCTGGGAATTTTTTTATGTAATAGTTACCAGAATTTGCATCGTGTATAGGAATACTCGTGGTATATCTATAGGAATTCAGGAATTTTGGCTCCAAAATGCCTATTGAAGAGTAGGATTTGCGTGTGTTGATCCAGCAATATTGGAAAAATGGTCTAACAATTCTGAAAGCCGTCGATGAGATTAATGAGGGTAGTGTTGGTACGGCGACAAACTTCGTACTTCCAGCAAATCCGGAATCTGGAAGAACGATGGCAGAAAGTCGTGGACTATGATGGTCTCTACTTTGAAGAACATGTTGCTGTTGTTGTTAATTTACGCATAACAACGCAACTTTCACAAATTTCACAGAACTTTTTGCTCAACTTAGTATTAAACGCAACAAATCTCCATCTTTTAAATCAGAAAGATCTTTCTGTGTTAAAAATGAAGGTTTCCGTTGCATGAGGAGAAACGAAAACGTTCAAAAGAAGAACTAAAATGGTAAACTTATCTTGAAATTCAATGAAAGAGAGAGAAAAATGAGTTGCTGAATTTCGAAACTTTTAATATTAATATTAGTTTTAAACCAAAGACGTTATCTTAAAAGCAGGAATTGGTTAAACGCTAGTTAAGTTATTATTTATTTTTTTCTCCTTTCGAAAAGGATAATGGGTACTGATTATCAAAATTAAATAAATAATTAAAAAAAAACAAATTTCGTGAAATTCGATATTCGGAAAGTAAATTTTTTTAAAGGATTAATAATCGAGGTAGATTTACTACGTATACTACAGGTATACTACAGGTATAATACGTAGATACTACCTATTACATTCACCCTATGTTAGAATTTCGGGAAAAGTTTTGCAGATCTACATCGATTATGACCCCTAGAACCAACCGCTCCCTCCCCCCCCCCAGCAAAAAAAAACTTTATAAATATATTTATCTATCTATCTATCTATCTATCTTATACATCCCTTTATTATGGACACGATCATTTCCGTAATTCTGAACAAATATTTTCCAAACTGATACATAAAATCAAGGGACATAAAAACTCGGTTAAGTTCGTTATTGGGGAAAATCGGCCAAGTGGACGGAAATAGGGAGGGGTTTTGTGAAAAACGAAAACACCTTATAATTTCCTAAATATAATACATATCGACTCAGATTAAAGTTATTATCTCTCTATTCTAAAAAAAAAAGTAACTACCGCTGTCACCGCCGCCGCCACCGGTTTTGAATTTTTTGTGAACGGAGGTCTTTCTTCGTTAATATTAAGACAAATAATGCATAAAAAAATATGAAAATCGGTGGTATTATACAGAAATGTTTGATAAACACGCTGATGTAGACAGTTTTCAAATCGAAGAATTATTTTAAGAGATATTTAATGCTAAAGTTGGACAAAATCGTTCCACTAAAAAAGTTTTATAGGAGCAAAAACTAATCATGGGAATTTAATCATTTTTAGATCATTTTATACGTTTGAAGTTCCCGGGGTGCAGACTGTATTTCTTTTTTTAATTTGACTCATTTTTTGAGGTTTTATTTCTATTTTAAATTCAAATTTTCAGAATTTCTAGAGATATTTTTTACATTATTTTAGAAAATGGTATTAATTTAAACTGTTGCCAAATGTATAAACAGCGCAAACAATAATGTTTGCTTCAAATTAAAAATTTATTTACACGTGACTATTACAAACAGAAAAAATCATTTGGAATTAAAATTAAATAATTATGTACAAAAAGCAGGAACTTTTACTTAAAAATTACGTCATAAAAACTGTACACGTGAATTTTAAAAGAGAAAGGATATTGTAAAATAATAAATTCATTAATATGCGCTAGAAGTCTTAAATTGGAGAAATTACGCCATATTTACGTCACATTATAGTTATTACATAAAATGAACACAAAATAATATTTCAAAACAGTTTAAATTTAGAAATTGCGCTAGACATTAATTTGGTATTTTGAAAGGATCTTTTCAACTACTTTTGTTAGGAAAGCGCAAATAATATTTCATTTCTAACAAAAGTATTTTCACGTGAATATTTAAAAGAGAAAGAATAGCTTGGTCAAAGTTACGTCAGATTAAAAACGATTAATTTAAAATGTCTCATTTAAAAGAACATTCTTTTCGCTTTTCTAAAAAATACCGGGAGACAAAGACTCTGTTTACTTAATTCCTTTTATATTAGCTTATTTTGAAATGTTTAACTTATTTTACAAAGACGAATCAAATTCTCATATTAATCAAAGAGGAAAACAGCGATTGTATCTTTGTTACTACTTAGTTATCCCGCCGACCAAAAATCTATCATTCGCCAAACTATAAGATTAAATGCCAATAATGGTTGATCTTAAATGTCACACTAACTTGACTTTGACTTTACACGTGTCTACGTCATCAAGTTATTTTTATTTCGACGTTTTATTTGTATTTTTATTAATGCTGTACTAATTTATTTGTTCTTTCGTAATTTAAAGTAAAAATTATGTCAGCTTGTATAATTGGGCGAGTGGTTTGGCGATTTATATAACTTGGCGAAATTGGTCGACGGGATAATTAAGTAGTACCGTAGCGGATTTGGCGTTAAAATTCCCCAATCAAAGAGAAATGAATAGAAATCCGTTTATAGGGAGATCGCCACTGTTTTTTAAATTATAATTCAATCTTTCGAAATCTTTTTTAAAGCCGATCAAATTAGCGTATGAAATTAGCGTGCATTTAGAGTCTGCGGTGTCTGGACGGGGGTTGACGAGAGGGGGCAGAGCCCCCTAGTCATTTTTTAAAAAAGAACAAAAAATTTATCTATGACAAATTTCTGATAAAATTAACTAGTCGGATGTACCAATCCCAAAACTTTCTTCTATCTCATACATGTTAATACTTCAAAATTCGCTATCACACTGCCAAAATTAAATGGCAATCTATGCATGTCATGAGGATTCTAATGATATGAAATTCCGTGCATTAGTTCTTGAGCTATGACTATCGCTGAAATCGTCTAAATTCAGCAAAATGCTGCCTATCAGCGCCACCTATTGGGTGATTTATACCAAATCCTAATCAGCAACAATTTATGTCAACGTCTGACTGAATCTGAAGTTTGGAGAAAATCCGTACATTAGTTTTTGAGATAGAGCAATAGCGAAAATCGTGAAAATTTCTGCATAGCAGCGCCACCTATTGGGTGATTAACACCAAAACCTAATTAACAACAACTTGTGTCAACATACAACTAAATCTGAAGTTAGATGAAAATTGGTCCATTAGTTCTATTGATAGAGCTATTGAAGCAATCGTGGAAAAGACAGCAGAGAAACGCCACCTGTTGGGCGATTTACACCAACACCTAATCAGTAGCAAGTCATATCAAGGACTAACTTAATCTGAAGCTTGATGAAAATCCGTGCGTTAGTTCTTAAGATAGAGTTATTGGGGAAATCGTGTAAATCCTGCAAAATTCATAATAACAGCGCCACCTGTTGGGCGATTTACACCAAAACGTAATGATCATCAATTCATATCAAGGACTAACTAAATCTGAAGTTTGATCAAAATCCGTGCATTAGTTCTTGAGATAGAGCTATTGCGAAAATCGTGAAAAATGCAGCATTGAAGCGCCACCTGTTGAGCGATTTACACCAAAAACTAATCAGCATCAATTTGTATTAGGCACTAACTGAATATCAATTTTTATTAAATTCCGTGCATTAGTTCTTGAGATAGTGCGCCCACAAAATTTGTGTCACATACACACAGACAGACAGACAGACAGATTCACAGAGTCACAGACAGACATTTTGTAAAAACACGTTTTTTGGAATCTCTGACCCCTAAAACGTGTAAATCCGTCGAAAACCGGAATTCGAAAATTTTCATGAATCCAATACTTTCTTCTTGTAAAGATAGAAGATAGATAAAGATAGATAAAATGGGCTCAAGGGGCGAACAAAATAGGGTTTTGGAGAGAGAAAAATTCATAACTTCGTCAATTCTCAAGATATGAAATCCAATTAAATTTATTATAAATTTTCTAAACATTATCTACAACTTTTATATTGACAAGTTTTTGATATAACCAATTCTTACCGCAAAAAAATTAAAAACGAAAACAAAAAGGGGGGGGGGGTGAAAAAGAAGAAAATCCCTAATTACGTCAATTCACTAGTTATTACATCCGCATGAATTTATTTTATATCGTGTTAATATTACCTACAACTTTTATATTGACAGGTTCTTGATACGACCCTTACAGCAAAAACATAATTAAAAATTCATAGAGGTCGAAGAAAAATATATAGTATTAAGAATGTACTCAAATCCAAACTGCTTATTTTCTGACTCATTTTTAACACTTTCCAACAATGTTGAAAAGTGTTTATGCATTCGGTTTGTCTGGCCGTCTATCCACGCTCTAACTCCCGTAAATAGACTCGGATTTTCATGAAATTGATAAAGTTATTTAGGGTTAACAAAGCATGTTTTGTATTGTATAGGAAGTATGTAGGATTAATCGTTCATTTACAGGGGCACTCAAAAGTATTCCATTGCATTATGGTATAGGGGAAAAATCGTTTGCAGAGTATTTTAATGACATTATGCGATTTCAAATGTATTGAAACTGATATAAATCACTGAATTTCACTACGATCACGTTAGAACAGGGAATTCATAGCATTTTTTATACATTTACAGGGACACACAAAAGAGATCTGTTTCAGTACAGTACTGTCTTTGAGTCATAATTGCTGGAGTGTACGGTTTAAAATTCGGTATGCGCTTTTAAATTTAATTAATTTCTTGCATCTTACTCGTTATATATCAATTTTATACTTCAAATACAGGGCTGCACAAAAGTATTCAGGTACCGTCCTCCTTATTAGAGGAAATTGCTGAAGGTAAATTTTCAACGGAAGCATATGTATCTCTTAAGAGAACTAAATTTTGGCATGCATGTAGTTAATAGATTCAAATCAATATATCATATACATGGCTGCTAAAAAAAATCGCATGATTTTCCGATTGTGGATGGGAACAGCTGAAATCTGGTTTTGAAATGTATTATGCGTTTCTATAGGGTTGAATTAGACGTAATATTTTAATTTTTTTAACGGTGCGGTTTTGTTACATTATTCTGAATGTGTTTTAAAGTGTTTCATAATCTATGCTTGACACGTGATTTTTCCTTACTTGTTAAATTCATTTTTGCTTTAAAACTCAACCAATTGGTAGGTTCTCTTATTCAGAAACTATATAATGTTCCGTAATGAACGATTTTCTGATAAAGGCAGAATATACTTCAGAAAATGATGTCAAAGTGGACATTTTGAACCGAATTTTTCGAAGCGATTGTGTTGGAAACGAAAAATATGGTCCTACTGAGAAAATATTTTTTTATAATCAAGTTATATATATATATATATATATATATATATATATATATATATATATATTTGTTATTTCAAATTTATTATATATATATATATATATATTGTGAAATTAATATTTAACTCGAAATCTACCTGCGCCAGTAGGTCCAGCCGGCAGGGATTTTGTTTGCTTTTAAAACGGGAGAAGGAAAGTGTGCGCAAATACATTTTTTTTTTATCGTATTTTAATTTGACGTGCGGAGATTTTTAAATTGTAAAAAATAATGGCTAACGAGACTTTGAAAAAAAATTGTTTGTGAACAGATTATTATTATTATTTTTTTTTTTTAACCGCTTATGGAAAATGGACGCGGAAGTCGTTTCTATTTTTTGTTTTCTCGTACTTTGCTAACCAATGCCACTGGTGTTTTAAATAGAAATCGCGGACACAAATGCTTTTAAAATGGTTAATATTAATATTCATTAAAACCTAAGTCGTCGTTTTAAAGTAAAATTAACGTAGATTTGGCGTCTTTTTATTCGAAGCCGATGCAGAATTTTAAACATCGCAGAACAAAAAGAAATCCGCAAAAATGAGTCAAAGAAAGGAATTTGTTTGAAAAAGGTTAATAACTAACTATCTATATATACTTAACAGGTAATACTTTTCTAAAAGAAAAATAAACGTAGATATTGCTTGGAATTTAGATTATTTTCCTCGTATGTTCATCAAATGCGCGGATGCAGATTTTTTAACATTTCAGACAAAAACGAAAAACACGAAACGAATCAGAAAAGTGTTTTTTTTTTCAGAGGTTTAATAATTTTTTTTTTTTTAACCAAAGATGTCGTTTTCAAGGGGAAAGTATGCTACTGAAAGTAGTATTTTTCATTTTTACGTTTTTTGATTAGTTCAAGACATGCGAGCTTCGAAAAAGCTAAAAGAAAACGCGAATTCATAGTTTATGATTATTGATCCTGCACAGCCTTGTATGTAGCGGTACCGACATAAAATATTGCCTATCTTGGAGTAACTATGTGATTACCATATTGCCACCCTTAATATTGAAATAGGTTTAGTACTGCTAGAGATTACACTCTATAAACAAACGTTTCTTTATAATATTTGTACATAGGTTACTTAACAAAATACTGCATTTTCTTGTTTAAATTTACAACGAATAAATAAATATTTGCTGTTACTTGAAATATTTTATGTTAAAGTTTGTTAAAGTTTTCTTTACCACTAAAGTATTTTCTTCTAATAATTTTCTGTATTACTTATAACTAAAAATAGCCCCAAAAATATTTTGAATAATTAAAAAAAATAATTTTAAACGCAATAAATGACAATTCAAAATAATAAAGCATAAACTTTTTTTATTAATAATTTTAATTAAATGTAAATGAGGAAGAAAATTGTGATCTGATTTGTGTACAGCATAAAAGTGTATTTTTGAAGATTCATATTTATTTAGTAAGAGGCGGACTGTTCATTCAATTTAGTAATAAAAGTATAATACATATCAAACTTCATATTTTGAACTTGCAAATACCAGTACACAGATGTTGACAATGCAAATACATTTTTTGATAAAAGATGGCAACACTAAACGAAACGAACGTGTAGCCAGAGAAATATTTTGTATAAAATAATACTTGTTAGTGCTACAATTATCAATTTTGAGAAAGAGTTTGAGAAGGTATTTAAAATAAAATTGTGATGTTATTTGTCTCCAGCTTGAAAATGTATTTTTGAAGATCCATAATGACGATTTATTTAGTAAGAGGCAGATTGTTCATTCAATATAGTAACATTGAAATTGGAAAAAACAGAAGAATACGGACGTTTTAGTTTTACAATACAACGTGTACATTTCTTCATAATAGATGGCAGCACTAAACGAAACAAACAGATAGCTTGAGAAATATTTTGATTCAAATAATACTCTTTAATGCTACAATTATCATTTTTGAGAAAGAATTTAAGAAGGTATTTCCTAATATGTATAAGATAATATTATTTAGAAAGAAATTGAATTTTTGTACTGAAAACATACAACAACAGAAAAAAAAAATCAAAGTAGAGAAAATACATTAATTTTTAAATGAAGAAACATTTGCTGTATAACAAATACATTTTACGAAAATAGATGGCAGCACCAAATATAGCTAAGAGTGAAAATAAGTAAACTTTAGACTGCAGAGAAATAATCAGCAGTGTATTGAAAAAATTGAATTGAAAATTGAATTAAAGAAAAAACCCCGCTGTAATTCGGAAACATTGTACATTGATTTCATGATGTACTAGGGGCTCAGCTCCATGCGAGCTACGCCCGCCAACCCCGTTCAGAGTTCGCAGCCTCTGAAAATTTAGTAATGTGCCTTGTTTAAAAAATATTACCAAGTTACGGAAGGAGAAGATTGAATGATATTATCCCCATAGCGGCGGCTTTCTTCTGTAATAAGGTTGATACGCTTCTCCGTTTGATTGATTGGCCCCACCAGTGGCCGAGAGGTTCTGCTCTCGAAGCTGGTAGACGGGAGGTGCTGGGTTCGATCCCAATCGCGCCCGTCGGCCTAATCGTTCGGAGTTTTCGTGGTTTTCTTCGAGCCGTGGATCTTCCATGCGTTAATACGGATTAGGTTCCCTTAGAAAGACCCCCACGGGGGGGCATTCCCCCCGGGTCCATATCCCTCGTGTAGATAATTGGCCGTCAAAAATCAACTCAACCCGTTTGATTGATTGATTTTTTTTTTGACGGCCGATTATCTGCACGAGGGATATAGGCCCAGGGGTGGGGGGTTGCCCTTCGTGGGGGTCTTTCTAAGGGAACCTAACCCGTATTTACGCATGGGAATCCACGGTTTCGAAGAAAACCACGAAAACTCCGAAACGGTTAGGCCGACGGGCGCGATTGGGTTCGAACCCAGCACGTCCCGTCTACCAGCTTCGAGAGCAGAACCTCTCAGCCACTGGTTGGGCTTTCTCCGTTTGAAGGGGCAATTTTTCTGTTACCAAAGCCTCATCCATCATTGTCGTAACAACTGATGACTGTGGGGTTGATAAGTAGGATCAATTACACATTACGTTAAAAATGTCGACTTTAATAAAGACGCTATGGACAATATTCTTCCTTTAGGTTCGAGGTTTAAAAAAAAAAAAAAAAAAAAAAAAAAAACGCCTGCTTGGAATAGTTTTCAGAACCAAGGTATTGAAAATCATTGTGTTCGCTCTTATATTGTATGTTTTGATCGAGTTTTGGATATTTTCAGGAACAGGTATAGCTCATTCATGAATTATTTTCTCTATTTTGATACACCATCATGCATATTTTTATGTTATTTTTACATTGCATATTTTTTATATTAATTAAAAAGAATATCCGAATTTTCTAATATGTATTTATCGAATTTTCATTTGAAGTATTTTGTGCATACATTTACCGTATTTATGCGGCATCAAAAGATTTAATATACAAATAAATTTGCTGACCGCATTACTTTTATACTATATGACGTAACATTAAAATTTTCTGGAATGAAAAACGTTTTAAATGTGTCATTTTAAAATATGACGTAATTTTTACTATTACTTGCATTTCTCTTGCAATAATCCCACCAGTGGCCGAGAGGTTCTGCTCTCGAAGCTGGTAGACGGGGGATGTGCTGGGTTGAATCCCAATCGCGCCCGTCGGCCTAATCGTTTGGAGTTTTCGTGGTTTTCTTCGAACCTTGGTTTTCCAAGCGTAAATACGGGTTACGTTCCCTTAGAGGTGGCTGAGAGGTTCTGCTCTCGAAGCTGGTAGACGGGAGGTGCTGAGTTCGATCCCAATCGCACTCGTCGGCCGAATCGCTCGGAGTTTTCGTGGTTTTCTTCGAGCCCCCACGGAGGGCACTCCCCCCCCCCCCCCCTTAGTGCGTATATCCCTCGTGCTGATAATTGGCCGTCATAAACACAACCAATTAACCATGCAATAATTTGCTTATTTTTTTTTTTTCTCTTTTAAGATTCACGGGTACATACATTATTTAATTTAAAAGTATGTAGCCTCAATGAACTTGTACAAACTCGTTATTATTTTTATTGGAATTTAATTCATCTTGTTTTTATGGGAACACATACGAAAAAAAATAAATAAATAAACCACTAGAAAATAGGAATTCTGTTTTTTCAGAATTTAGTGTTGCCCCCGATGAAAAGAAATATATGTATATATAAATAGTGCAAAACATATTTCAATTTTAAGACTTAAACCACACTCTTTTATTTTATGTAAAATGACGTCATTCGCATCCGCTTAAGAATTCCACATTTACGATCCACTCTTAACCATCTACAGTAAAGCATGCATAGGATATCACTATCGCAAAATAATGCACAAATGCAGCAAAAACATGCCGTCATTAAAGAAGCTCGGCAGAAAAAAACGGCTATCTAATGATTCACAGGCATTCATTTGTTAGTAACATTAATATAGACGATTTCAGTCGTGACGTTTTGGTTGGAAACTGACACCAAACAAACGGTTGCTATGTTGTATTTTCTATTTTGTTTGTGTGCTGCAGCTATATCTTATATCTATATCTCACATCTAAGTGTTTTAATACTTGATATGTACTAGTAACATTTTCCACGATTTATATTTTTAAAAAAATGACGCATAGCAACCGTTTGTTTGGAGTCAGTTTCCAACCAAAACGTCATGAATGACGTCATGAAAGTGTCTATAGATACTTCAAATTAAATATAGTTTATAATAGCTCCATGTTTTAACACAAATTTTTCGTTTATATTTTTTTCAAAATTGTAATATTTTAATTACATTTTCTTTCGGTTGTTATGAGAAAATGGCAACAAAAAGATATAATTGCTATTTTTCAGCTATTTTCCCTTTACTTTCTACATAAATGGAGTACTTGAGTTGCCAAAATTAGACAAATGGTGCTGAAAACTACAATGAAAAATTAATATTTCAAAAATAAATGGAGATACAGTTTTCAAACAAATTGCGTTTAAAGTTACTTTTTTTTCCCAATACGACGGTTTAAAAATTGAAAATGTTCGATGTTTAGAAATTAAAAAAAATGCTATAGCGTATTTAATCGTACTGCTTTGTTTTACGCCAGGTAAGGTAACGTTATTTTTTGAAGATGACACAAAATAAGCTGGGAGAAAGAAATAGCATAACCTTACCGAGGGCAAAAAAAAAAAAAAAAAAAAAAAAAAACAATATCTTTGGAATTGAAGTCTGGCATAGATATGTTTTTAATTTTAATTTTTCGTCAATATTTTCATTTGTCCATTTTAAATATGACGTAATTACTTTCATTTACTGCTTTTAACGCATAGTAATGAATTTATCATTTTAAAGTTTTCTTTCTGTTCTTAGTCTTCACGTGAAAATAATTTTGTTGTTAGAAAGGAAGTATTATTTGCGCTGCCTTACAAATGCCGACACATGTTAAAAAATTCATCTCGAAATATGATAATGCAATGTTTCGCATTTACTGCTTTTAATGCATATTAATGAATTTATTATTTTAAAGTTTTCTTTCTTTTTAAAAGTCGCTGTAAATACAATTTTTATGACATAATTTTCAATATTTTCCGGCTTTTAACATGTAATCATTTAATTCTGACGTGTTTTCTGTTTTAAATAGTCCCGTGTAAATAAATTTTTAATCACAATAAATATTATTCCTTGCACTGTTTCTACGATTGGTAGCAATTTGAAATAAAATATGCAAAAAATATCTCTTGAAATGATGAAAATTTAATTAAACTAAATATGAAATTATTATTTATTTAACATTATTATTATTATTAATTAAATAATTATTTTTTCAAATTTTCTTGAAAAACATAATTTAATCACAATATTTTCTTCATTATTGATAACTGTCTTCATAATAGATAATTTCAAATTCAATTTGTAAATAGCGGAAGAAAAAGAAATCTAATAATCCCTATAGTTTTCCCTTTTTCTACAATAATGGAGTGATTTTGTTGCCATCATTAGAAAAATTTAATTAAAATTCGAAAAAATATAATATTTCGAAAACTAATTAAAATTTTTAAATTCTAACACCACTTTTGAAATCCGCGAATGAATTTGGATAATTTGTGTTAAATTCAAAGCGAAAGGTTCCATATTTTAGGAGGAATAGCTGATAAAGACATTTAATCAGTCGTTTCATAAATTCGTTTCATTAGGATTTTATATATGTATAGGGAAGATAAAATTCGCATGCTTTTGAATGACCACTTATTATCCCTATATATTTTGTATTTTTATATTTATTTCAACATTTTGTTATCTATAGCATTATGAGGTACATGTACGCAATATGGACACCCTAAGGAAAATTGATTTTTTACACCCCCGTGTACACGTCATAGGACTCCAAAAATATATGACCACTATCCCTGGACTGTTAACTATCATTATTAAAATTAGCGACTATGTAATTATTCGGGTTTAATTTTAACGATAAAAACAAAAAATGTTTACAAGTGTCCATATAAGGAACCACCTGTCCCTATTATGGACATGCATGTTCATATTAGGGACAGGTGGCTCCTTATTGACCTACTACACAGGGTGTTTGAAAGAGCTACTCTTTCAAGGGATTTTAGAGGAGAGGGGATAAAATAAATATATCTTAATGTATTACGGGGGAGGGGGGGCACAGTAAATATCTTCAGAACATGCACTTTAGAAAGGGGAGGGGGTGGTCATTTTCGGTTGTGGCTCTTCGAATACCCATGCAAAGCACCTCAGTTACTACAAAATATTATTAAATAATATAGTTGGTTTTGCTTAGCTTTGTTGCATCTGTCTGCAGAATTTACATCTGTTATTACTCAGTCCTTACAGGATGGACAAATAAAAACTTCTTCACCATGGGCAGTAAGTCCCACACAGTCCTCATGGACATATTTGCCGCATATGATGCATAGCCGCATAGCTACAAGATTATCAATACTGCATAAGAAGCAGTACCAGTTCTCCTTTGTTGAGGAAGTCATACCGCTTGTACCTGCAATTTCGCCAACAGATACCCTACTGAGGGGAAGCTTCTTTTGATTTTTCTGCAACGGTTTTTTGGAGGAGGTTTATTGGAGGATTGTTCAGATGACATTAAACAGATATTTTACAAATTTGTGAATCTGAAGATTCACTTGCTGTATTTCTAATGAGGACATAAAGTGCCCATATTGGGAATCGGGCATAGTTTTACTAAATCTTGTAATAAATAAACAAAGAAAACATTTTTAAGCAATATATGCAATAGCAATCGAAAATACGTTTTATCAGCTTTCTAAAACACTCCCCTTTTAAATATTTAAAGTAATTTTACCATATCTAATAAAAATTGCTTACCTGAAGGCTGTTTTCGGTGTTTATAGATTTTTTAATTTTTCAAAATGGCGAAATGTAAAAAGTATTATTTGTATTTTTTCCATCAAGGGTCCAAATAAATAAGTCATAATCTTAGCCAGTTGACTTTTTTGAAATACGTATTTTTTTAATTGTGAAATTATATCTTCAAGCCTATTTTTCATGCACGTTTGTAACCTACAAAATATAAGGTGATACGCGCAAATGGGTACATATTTCTATTAGCCATTGAGAGACAACTATCGATGTAAAGACCTTTTGAAGATGATTTTGAAATAAATTGCTTCTTAGCCTTAAATACGATTATCCATATAATGCTATTAGTCTCTGTAAAGAAATAAATACATTGTTTTAATTTAATAAAACTACTCATTATAGTATATAATATACAATTTAAAAGCTTATTTTATATAAATTTAGACAAAATATATAGCACAAATATAAAAAGCACAAAAACTAAAAATATTTACTAAAAGACGTATAATACATCTAAAAGTTAACGCTTTCAAAACATTAAATAAAATTCAAAACGTCTAAAACCTGCAAGATTCAGCCTCCCTGTGGAGTGCGGCTGAAACTTGTAGGTTTTAGACATTTTGAATTTTATTTAATGTTTTGAAAGTGTTAACTTACTGCGTTATTATACGTATGTCCACAGGGTGGCTGAAACTTGTGGGGTTTACACTTTTTGAATTTTATTTAATGTTTTGAAATTCTCATTTTTTAAATGTATTATACGTATGGCCACAGGATGGCTGAAACTTGTGGGTTTTAGACTTTTTGAATTTATTTAATGTTTTGAAAGGGTTAACTTTTAAATGTATTATACGTCTTTTAGTAAATCTTTTTAATATATTTGTGCTGTTAATTTCAAGATGTAATAGTCCTTCAATTTATTCGAAATATATATTATTATTCGAAATATATATTATTATTATATGCATATTATATTATTATAAATATTATGCATATTCCCATATTAAATACGTTTAAATTTTATCATATAAATACAAAAAAAAATTAGCACAATTTTTTTCAGTATTTTTCCAGTTCATTTTGCAACACTTTAAAGTGATTTTAGCAACAAATTTAAGAAAACAAAAATTCAGGCATAAATGGGTTAAATGGTGAAGTATAATATCTCTCTATTCTAAAAAAAAAGTAACTACCGCTGTCACCGCCACCGCTGCCGGTTTTGAATTTTTTGTGACCGGAGGTCTTTCTTCGTTAATATTAAGAAAAGTATTAAGAAAAATATTGCGTACAAAAATATGAAAATCGGTGGTATTTTAGAGAAATGTTTGATAAACACGCTGATGCAGACAGTTTTCAAATCGAAGAATTATTTTAAGAGATATTCAATGCTAAAGTTGGACAAAATCGTTCCATTAAAAAAGTTTTATAGCAGCAAAAACTGTACATGGGAATGTAATCATTTTTAGATCATTTTATGCGTTAGAATTTGCCGGTGTGCAGATTGCATTAATTTTTTTAATTTGACTAATATTTGGAGGTTTTATTTCTATTTTAAATTCAAATTTTCAGCATTTATAGAAATATTTTTTACATTATTTTAGAAAATGGTAGTAATATATACTGTTGCCAAATGTATAAACAGCGCAAACAATAATGTTTGCTTCAAATTAAAAATTTATTTACACGTGACTATTATAAACAGGAAAAATCATTTGGAATTAGAATTAAATAATTATGTACAAAAAGTAGGAACTTATTAAACATTACGTCATAAAAAGTATACACGTGAATTTTAAGAGAGAAAGGATATTGTAAAATAATAAATTCATTAACATGCGTTAGAAGTCTTAAATAGGAAAAATTACGTCATATTTACGTCACATTACAGTTATTACATAAAATGAACACAAAATAATATTGGAAAACAGTTTAAATTTAGAAATTGCGCTAGACATTTATTTGATATTTTGAGAGGATCTTTTCAACTACTTTTGTTAGGAAAGCGCAAATAATATTTCATTTCTAACAAAAGTATTTTCACGCGAATATTTAAAAGAGAAAGAATAGCTTGGTCAAAATTACATCAGATTAAAAACGATTAATTTAAAATGTCTCATTTAAAAGAACTTTCTTTTCGCTTTGTTAAAAAATACCAGGAGACAAAGACTCTGTTTACTTAATTCCTTTTATATTAGCTTATTTTGAAATGTTGTTACACGTGTCTACGTCATCAAGTTATTTTTATTTCGACGTTTTATTTTTATTTTTATTAATTTTGTACTAATTTATTTGTTCTTTCGTTATTTAAAATAAAAATTATGTCAATTTGTATAATTTGGCGATTTGTATAATTTGGCGAAATTGGTCGACTGGATAATCAAGTAGTACCGCAGCGGATTTGGCGTTAAATTTCCCCAATCAAAGAGAAATGAATAGAAATCCGTTTATAGGGAGATCGTCACTGTTTTTTAAATTACAATTCAATCTTTCGAAATCTTTTTAAAGCCGATCAAATTAGCGTGCATTAAGAGTCTGCGGTGTCTGGACGGGGGTTGACGAGCGTAGCTCGTAGGGGGCTGAGCCCTCTAGTTATAGTATATTAAAGTATAATCTGAAAGTGTTTCATAATGTATGCTTGACGTGTGTTTGTTTAGATATTTTAGTTGTTTTAATAAAATTTAATATCTATATTTACTGCCTCTCTGAATGCTTTTTGTTTGAAAATAATTTAAATGTGTTGCACAATATCAGATCCATAGATTCTTTCAGAAAATTTTAATGTATTTCATTTACATAAATTTGATTTCTCTCTGTATGAAGCGCTTGTAACCCGATGATAGTTTTTACATTCACTGAAATAAAAGAAAAGTAGTCGGATGTGGAACTCCCAAAACTTTCTTCTATCTCATACAGATTAATACTGCCTGAATAATGCAGCATAGCAACGCCACCGGTTAGATGATTTACAACAAAATCTAATCAGCAACAACTTATGTCAACTTCTAGCTAAATCTGAAGTTTCGTTAAAATCCGTGCATTAGTTTTTGAGTAGAGCTATGCAGAAATCGTAAAAAAAATCTGCATAACAGCACCACCTGTTGGGCGATATATGCCAAAACCTAATAAGCAGCAACTAAAGTCAACTTGGTAACTGAATCTGAAGTTTCATAAAAATCCGTGCATTAGTTCTTGAGATAAGGCCATTGCGGGAATCAGGAAAAATGCAGCATCGCAGAGCCACTTGTTTGGCAATTTACACTAAAACATAGTCAGCGCCAACTCATATCAAGGACTAACTGAATCTGAAGTTTGATGAAAATCCACGCATTAGTTCTTGAGATAGAGTCATTGCGGAAATCGTGAAAAATGCTGTATAGCAGCGCCACCTGTTGGGCGGTATACACCAAAACATAGTAAACACCAACTAATATCCAGGACTAGCTGAATCTGAAGTTTCATAAAAATCTGTGTGTTAGTTCTTGAGATAGAGACATTGCGGAAATCGTAAACAATGGAGCATAGCAGAGCCACATTTTGAATGCATCACGTTTTTGCACCAAAAACTAATTAGCACCAATTTATATCAGGGGCTAACTGAATATAAATTTGAATTAAATTCCATCCATTAGTTCTTGAGATAGAGCGCCCACAAAATTTGTGTCACACACAGACAAACAGAAAAACTCACAGACACACATTTTGTAAATACATGTTTTTCGGGATCTCTGACCCCTAAAACTTGTCAATCCGTTGAAAACCGGAATTCGAAAACTTTCACGAATCCAATACTTTCTTCTTGTAAAGATAAAAGATAGTAATAAAAAATCTGTTAATTGACAGTGTAGAGTGAACTGGGGCGAAAAAAATCACTGTCGAATCTGCCCCTTAATGTAATTTTTTACTTTCTTCTATCTTCAGTAGAAGAAAGCATTGTAATCGAAATTTTTTTCGACTTCCTGTTTTCGAAGGATTTACACGTTTTAGGGGTCAGAGATCCCCAAAAACATGTTTTTACAAAATGTCTGTCCGTCTGTCCGTATGTCAGTTTGTTGCCATTGTACCATCGAGAAGTGTATGATGAAGTTACGCATAGAATTGAACAAAATTTTTACTTTCTTCTACCTTTACATGAAGAAAGTATTGGAGTCATGAAAATTTTCGAATTCCGGTTTTTGATGAATTTACACGTTCTAGTGGTCAGAGATCCCGAAAAACATGCTTTTACAAATCGTGTGTCTGTGAGTTTGTCTGTCCGTCTGTCTGTGTGTGATACAAATTTTGTGGTCGCTCTATCTCAAGAACTAATTCACGGAATTTAATAAAAATTTATATTCAGTTTGGTCCTGATATAAATTGATGCTGGTTAGTTTTTGGTGCAAATCGCTCAACAGGTGGCGCTGCAATGCTGCATTTTTTTACGATTTCCGCAATGGCTCTATCTCAAGAACTAATGCATGGATTTTTATGAAACTTCAGATTCAGTTAGTCTTGATTTGACTTGGTGTTTACTATGATTTGGTGTAAATCGCCCAATAGGCGGCGCTGCTATACAGCATTTTTACGATTTTCGCAAGGCTCTATCTCAAGAACTAATGCGTGAATTTTTATCAAACTTCAGATTCAGTTAGTCCTTGATATGAGTTGGCACTGACTACGTTTTGATGTAAATCGCCCAAAAGGTGCGCTGCTATGCTGCATTTTTACGATTTCCGCAATGGCCCTATCTCAAGAACTAATGCACGGATTTTTATGAAACTTCAGATTCAGTTACCAAGTTGATTTCAGTTGTCGCTTATTAGGTTTTGGAATATATCGCCCAACGGGTGGCGTTGCTATGCAGAACTTTTCACGATTTCCGCAGTAGCTTTACCTCAAAAACTAATGCACGGATTTTCATCGAACTTCAAATTCAATTAGAAGTTCACGTAAGTTGTTGCTGATTAGATTTTGGTGTAAATCATCTAACCAGTGAAGCTGCTATGCTGTATTTTTCAGTAAGTATTAACATGTATGAGATAGAATAAAGTCTTAGGATTGTCACATCCGTCTAGTTTGTGTATGTTTTTGGCTGTGGCAAGCAGGTCTTCCTGTAATTTAGAAGTGTTCCCCCGGAAGGGGGCGCTGTAATAGTGTTTTTTGGGCCATTTTCAATATTGTACCATCGAAAAGCGTATGAAGTTATGCATAGAATTGAACCATGTTTTTGGCTATGGCCAGCTGGTCCACCTTGAATTTGAAAAAAATGACGCTGGAAAAAGGCGCTTTGATAGTGATTTTTGTATAATTTTCTCGATTTTTCGTAGTTCTATTGTCCATTGGCGGCTCGTGCAGAGACGGGAACTCGCTTCCTGCTAAGCCGGCTATTCGCAAACAGCTGATGTACAACAGAATATGGAAGAACTATTGATTTTAATAGGAATCATAATCTAGATTAACATCTTTTTACTCCGATTAGTTGACTGTAGCATAAATGTAAGATAAAAATCAAAATTGGTACAGTATTGAACTAATAATATCGAAGTATTAACATGCGTACAGCACAAAACTTTTTTAAATATTAAGGTGTATGACACAGAAGAAAGTTTCGGGATTGGCACATCCAACTAGTTATGTTCCATATTATTATATAGATAGTGTTTTATTGGACATGGACACCCTTCGATGTTTTTAGTCTACAAAAAATAACCAATAAAAATTTAGCTTTTATTATTTTTTTCATAACTCCCCCTTGCATATTTTAGAATCTGGGTTATTGTTGATGCTCTTGATCAAACCAATCAGGAAGTAGAAAATAATGTAATAGAAGCGTAAAAATACAACGTTAAAAGCTTCAAAAATTTTAAATTTTAAGCATACCGGTTTCGGTAGCATATAGCATACCTTCCTCAGTGCTCAGGTAATTATAATTATAGAAAATAATGTTTCGAAGTTTCACTTCTTTTTAGTGAAAATCTTAATAAACATGCTAAGAGAAACATGCTTCAGTTAATAAATTTATATATTCTTTATTTTCTTGTAAATTCGCATGTTTTTGTTTTGGTAGTAATAGAAAACTTTGAATTTTATATACTAATGGCCATTTACGAAATTTCCTTTATTTTTAAGGTTTTAAGACCCGCGTCCATTGCTGGAATGCTCAATTAGTGGATTTTCAGTAATGGACACCCCCTGTAAACATATCTAAAAATACGTTTTCAGTAATGTTCATAGTGCATAAAATCTTTTGACTTAACTGAAAACCTAAGTAATCAAATTTAATTTTTAAATTGCACATACCAGAATGTAATAACACCAAAACTTTTATAAATAGCTGCTTCTAATTAATTTTGTGTGGTTTTGTAAAATTTTCGCTATTTTAACCCAAATAAATTTTTTTATAACTCTGCCTTGCATATATTACAATCTGGCAATCAACAAATCAACAATAAAACAAATCAGGAAGTAGAGAATATTGTATAAGGATATAGAGAAAAGAGGGACTCATAGGGCTCAATCCCTCTCCATTTAAATAAGAAGTTACTGAGGTTGTTAAAAATCTATCATTTTCTGCCTTAAATGTTTGCTTATTCATCTCCTGATAAAAAAAAATTGTAATATTAATTAAATTTATAGTAGTAATGACACTAGTAAATCTGCAAATCAGTGGCCTCAAATATCAATTCTGCAGTTTTATTTTGAAATTATTTTATTATTTAAAACATTCAACCCGCAGTATTATTTCTTTCATATTTGTAATACTAATTACAAGTAATATATCAAGTAATTTCGGGGAGTTTAACTGTTGAAAATAATGGGAAATATACGAATCTATGCACAAACATTACAAAACTTTTTTTTTTCAGAATTTTTTTAACGCCTCTAAAACCCACCACTGTTTCAATTATTTGATATTTGTAATTCCCTCACATTTAGTATTTTAAACCAGGGGTGTAAAAATGTAGGCCCCCGAGGGCTGTCTCTCACAAATAAACTTTATTCGTTATTTTTCGTCTAATATTTCGTCTAAATTTTTTGTAAGAATGCTAATGAAGTTTAAGCGAAGTGAACTAATAAAATTTAGTGGTGGGAGACTGTCCGCTAGCGTCTAGATTTTTAAACCCCTGTTTTAAACGATCTATCTAAAATAATTAAAATATTAATCTTGTGATAATCACAATAATTAATTTAAACAGTGAATAATTTTCACAAATATTTCATAATTTTTTGGCAATCTAATTTTTAAATTTATTGGAAAATAACTACAGGGTGCGACCCAAAAGTAAGTTGAATAACTCAAGGAAAAAAGATTTATTGCAGATAAAGGTACAAGCAAATAAAATTCTTCAAAGTAGATTCCTTCTGCGTCGGAACACCGGCGTCAGCGTTTTTCCCAGCCTCTGAAATCACCCTCGAAGGCGACGACGGAGACTTCCTTCAAGCACCTTGTCGTCACTTCTTTGACGGCTTCCAAAGTCCTGAAATAGTGGCCCTTGAGTTCAGCCTTGATCCTCGGGAACAAGAAGAAGTCCGGTGGTGCCATGTCGGGACTGTACGGAGGCTGGAGCAGTCTTGCCACTCCGCCAGGGGCGGACTGGCCCACCCCGCTAGCCCGCGATCGCGGGGTGGGCCAAACGGGTGTAGTGGGCCAAAATAGTATAAATTTTCCGATTTTTTTTTTCCAATAAAACTAAAAAAAAAAAAAAAAAAAAAAAGAAAGAAAAAGAAATATTATGAAACATAAGTTTAACTGATAACTTTCCCTCTCTCATCAGCAATCTTCGGAAGATCTGTGTAAATTATTCATTTTGTATAGTAGCCGAGAGATTTATACTAATAAAAGAAAGTTTCGCTCCCTATGCGTGTGTGTGTCTGTCTGTTTGCGATGGCTAGCGAAATCTACCGCACTTAGAAGTCTGAAAATTTAGGTGAGGATAGTCCAAGACAGGTCCTGATGCACATGAGACTCAGATTTTTAATTATTGTAAGGCCGGGCCCTTTAAATTTTTATGCCCTAAATTGTTAACAACTTGTCCCCATTTTATCCGATCTTCTTCATTTTTGGGACCATACCTGCATTTAGTTATTCCCCATTTCTATATTCCAGTTAAGACCCTAGCCAACTGGGGCGCGGTATAGGGCCCCTTGAAGTTTTTTGCCCAAGAAATTGTTAATAAAAAGCTTCCTTTTAATCTGATCTTCATTTTTCGAACCCTTATTCATTTAGTTATTATCGCGTTTCTACATTCCAGTTTCCGGGGCCCCTAGGTTATGGTAGGGCCCGGTCCAATGCTTCTTGAATTTTTTTCGCGCCATGCAATTATCACCCCTTAATTTTCTCACCTTCTCAGTGCATAATTTTGAAAGTTGAGTCTTGGACTCTTCTTCCCGAACAAACACCCTCATATTTTTATCGACACCCTATGGTCTTTTTCCCAATTTTTTGCGCATTTGTTTAGAATATACCCCATGTTTAATTTTGACTAATTGAAGGTCTAAAGCGCTTAGTGCCAAGACATTTTAACACGTTTTCATGTTAGGGACCTGCTGTGAACTATCAGGCATCTTCGACCGCTTTCGGGCGCATCCTTTCCTTGGATTCTAAGCCAATTTCAACGAGATTTGGTTCATTCTACTTATATTACAATTCAGCTATTTTCTGTATTAGGAAATTTTATCTCACACTTCAGTTACCAACATTTTTTAACATTAATGGTGGATTTTTTTTTTTTTTTGGGGGGGGGGGGGTCTATGAGATTGATTACCACGAAGTTTGGCTCACTCAACTTGGTTTTCGATTATCTCCGGCACGAACGGAGTACTTCCGGTACATGCTGACTTAGGTAGCGGGGACCCAGGTTCATTCGAAAAGAGGTTTGTTGGGAACACACTAGACGCTGCGGAAGGCAATGGACCCCCGAATCTAGGTCCATTTAACAGATTTTCAAAAGATACAAATCATACAAACTTGAGTATTGTTTAATGTTATTATAACTGGGCATTGCCAGGCGAGTCAGCTAGTAGGGAATAAAGTAACGAGCACACATGGTGAAGGAAGGGAAGTTGTTTGGTGGGATGAGTCTGTGTGCGGACATTTGCATAGTAATAAAAGATAGGCAAGGCTTAGCTCACAAATCTAGGGATGATATACAGATCAAGGATCTTAGGAGGCAAGGCTTAGCTTACAGAAAATGCACGGTCATTTAGCACGGGCTATAAAGAAAAGCCAAAAAAGAAGATTTTCAGAAAGAGTATGCAGAAAGCTAGAGAAGAGCAGAAAGAAGAACAAAATGAAAATCCTAAACGGTATGGAAGAAGTTCGTTGATTGCATTCCTGTCCGTTTCATGTCATTTATAAATAAGTTAATTGATCATCTCGCAATTCAGGTCCAAATAAACATTGCCGATGAAATAAAACAGTCAGGTTCATTCAGTATTGAAGTAGATTTCACAAAATATATCGGTAACTGAGCAGTTGGCATTTTGTGATTATTATGTTCAACATGTTAAAATGAAGGTTAGGCTTTTTAAATTGGTTGATGTGCCCAAAACAACAGGGGAATTTATCCCTCTATTTCCAACTAAAAGAAGAACTTAAAAAATTTAAACTTCCTTTATCACAAATAGTTGGCACTTCTTTTTATGGTGCAGAAAATATGTGCGGGAGATATAAAGGTCTGCAGGCGCGACTGAAAAAGGGCAATCCAAATTTAGAGCATGTGCATATCAATGTGCATTCTGTTATTTGAGCTAAATTTGATCCTGACAGATGGAACAGAATCTTCCAAATTGACAACGGACTTCTTGGTCTTTATGCAAGCTACAACCGTGTTTAGCTCAGAATTATATAAGCGAATGAGAATATGGATATCAGTGAATAACGCTGAGCTCCATTCTCCATATATAATAGGATTTCTTAGTCGGCGGTCAGAAGTTTGCAAGGCAAAGGTAAAAAGTAGTCCATGTAATCAACGTTGATATAAGTATTCTCATTTATTACTATCCTAATTTATCCTTCTATAATTAAGTCACACTTATCAAATTTATAAATGATTCTCTATACATGTAAGGGACTGCTGTAAACAGCATTTTTTGCCATGAATGTGAACTAAAACCTTACGCGCTGACCGAGGAAAATCATGTTGGAAAATAGGAAGAAAGATCTGTTATATATATGGAGCTCACTAGGGAAGATCCCCAAATGCCAAATCGGGATTTTGTCGAGAGTGGTTCGTTGGATAGCTCTTAACATGGTGATCAAGGAAATGTATACAACCGCCCGTTCGAATGCACCTGGTGAAGAGTTTTACTAGGGAGAGATGAATTTCTGTCATTTATTGATTTCTCCAGGTCGCTAGCTATGCAGGAAAGACACTCTGTGTGGTAGAAAAGACAGCTTACAGTACAGTTATGTAACTTGTAGCCAGTGTAAAGTTAGTGAAGGTTCCATGTTCCTTCTAGTAAGAAACAGCAGATTGTTATGATATTTTCACAATCATATATAACTAATTGGACTGCACTAACTTGGAGTATGCTTTAACGAACATTAGGAACTGACTCCTCGTCCACATTCAATGATGAGGTAGCCTTGAAAAGGCTTTCGCATGACGGATATTCAATCCGTTTTAATCTTATTATAATTAAGAAGATATCATGGTGATATTAGGGTGTTTCTTCAGACTTAACAATAAGCTTTCTAATTTAAACATCCATTTAATTATAAGTTACAAATAATAATAAATTAACAGATAAGAAGTTAGTCGCGAGGTTAGCCGCCCGACATGCACGTTTTCGAAGCCGCTGAGTAAGTAGTTGGGAAGAGCGTGTAACAACCGCGGCGATCAGTCAGCAACTGCTTCTCTTCTCCTCTTTTCAAAAAATCTTTTGGAAGTAGCGTATGTGCGGCCATCTGTCGCCTACTTGCTAATAAAAAAATGATTTTTCATTATTTTAGAGCTACGGAAAGCACCTCAGATGACATACGTCGGCATGCCTTTCAAAAGGCTTTAATTGGAGACACGTAACCCGTCTTTCGATCAGTTAAACAGACATGCTTTAACTTAACTAATAACACCTGTGACAACTGCGAAACACCTCCTTTCATTGCGTGTACTTGGTGTTGGAAACACTCGTGCTTCAGCCATTTCTATTCAGAAAGAAATGCACTACCATCCGTGCAGTTACTTTTCCCAACAAGCATACTGTCTTCTCTGTAATCCGCCAACTCTCCTTTCTACCACACGGAGTGTTTTTTCTGCATAGCTAACGAGTTGGAGAAATCAATAAATGACAGAAATACATCGGCCTATCACTCTTCACCAGTTGCATTCGGTATATCACTCTTCACTAGTTGCATTCGGATGGGTAGTTGTACATATTTCCTTGATCCCCATGATGAGAGCTTTCCAACGACGTCACTCTTGACAAAATCTTGATCTGGTAGTTGGGGATCTTCCCTAGTCAGTAGTGAATAAGGAGTCTGTACGTGGAAATAAACTTCTTCGCCAATTACAAAAAGTAAACGCTACTAAATGTTGGAGTAAGGACAGAGCACTTAATAGCATATTTGACGAGTCTTGAAAAGCTTTTAAAAATCGACATAAGTTTTTACCATTGCTTAAATGCCTACAAGCTGTCACCGAATTTTATGATTTTCTGTCACGTGCGACGTGCATTTCTTTCAGCAAGATCACTGATTGTTAATTGGTACAAGTTTCAGTATATATTAATAGCAACCATTTTTAGAGACCTATTCAATACATCTACTCCCACATCTAGGTATCTTCAGATAAGCGGCCTGAACTACTTAACTTATACTAACAAAATCCAAATCCTGAAATCTAATCTGGTACACAAAAGAAATAATTTTGATATGGTTCTGGTTGGTTGGTTGTGTTTATGACGGCCAATTATCAACAAGAGGGATATAGGCCATAAGGAGGGGGGGGGAGATTGTCCTCCGTGGGGGTCTTTCTAAGGGAACCTAACCCGTATTTACGCAAGGAAATCCAAGTTTCGAAGAAACCCGCGAAAAACTCCGAACGATTAGGTAGACGGGCGCGATTGGGTTCGAACCCAGCACCTCCTGTCTACCAGCTTCGAGAGCAGAACCTCTCGGCCACTCATGGGGCATTGATATTGTTCTGAAAAATGCTTTTAAGCAAACTAATAGAAAAAGAGTACTCCATTGAGATTGAAAATTTTCTACCGGAAAAGAGAATATCTATCGCGAAACGTCGATGTGGTGAATATTCTCTCGATGAGACCAGAAGTATTTTTGGATCATCTTCAGAAGTATTTAAGGTAAAAATTTATAATGTCATCTTAGACTCAGCAGCTGAATGCACGATTTACTGAAAATGACTTACTCTAGAAAGACATTGCCTGGTTCGATCTCAGTCGAACCAGGCTTAGTCGCTTCAGTCGCTTCAGTGAACTTAAACTGATAAATAAGCTTGCTGAAGAAGCTGTTAGGTTGGCAAAAGTCAGAAAGACTATGTCAGAAAAACGTTTCTGCAATTTCTCCGCTGAATAATTTATATGCTGATTATAATCAGTCGCTATTGCAGTAACAATCTCGACGAAGCGAGCTGTGAGCTGCTTACAGCAAAGAAACAAGCTATTCAAATCTCAGAAAAGATGACAATCTCTGTAAAGTTAATAAGAAATGTAAAAGATGCCTAGCTTGTGCATTCGAATTATTGTGCTAGTTGAATGCCTATGGTCGTATTTAATCAACCTTTATGTACACAGCTTATAAGAACATATTCACTTTACCATGCACTCAAGTGGCCGCCCCTCCGGGTGGTTCCGACCCGATCCCTTGAGTGGGGGAGGTGACCGGAAGCTCGGCAGAGTTCGTTGTGTACGAATGCGAGGGGGCCGGATGGGGACGATTCGCCACCTCCTCGAGAGGCTCATCTCCGACAGGCGTTGAGCACGGTGGCCACGGTTAACGGACGTTGTGCATGGGTCGTAGGCCCTTCGGGGTCCGCGTTCGGACGCACCCCCGGCAGCCGGGTTCTCTGGCCAAGCCGGATAGCGACGCTCCATAGGTCGATCCCGGTGCCGGTCTAAGGGCCGGACGGTATCGCCGGGCAAAGACTAGCTAAGGCGATAGGACCCCATCCACCATTTGACTAAGAGGGAGCCTGAAGTATGAGTGAGGGCTTTGTAGTGGAAAGTCCTCGGTGCTCGCTAGTGACGACGGGGCTCGCGGGAACGCCATGCAGGGACTCTCGGAGCAACCGAAGGGCGAGGGTTTCGGACAGCGCCCAGGTTACTTTATGACTTGGGTGGCTCATCCCTCCGAGGACCTCAGCTGGAGCAGTTGGGAGCCGACCCTAAGGGTGGTGGGGTTTGGCGGTGCCCCCGTTGACCAAGGAGCGGTCGCGTGGGGAGGCCAGTATGGTTCTGGTTGCTCAATGTCGTGCCGTGACCCATGGGAGGGGGTCGGCCGGCAGGTCCACCATCGAACACTACTCCCGCAGGGAAACGGGCCGGAGGCTCGCCGGTAACGCGGCGGCTCATCGTGCCTCAGGTGAACTCTTGGTCCGATCCAGGTCCTCCGTGTCTATGCGGTACCGGAGTTTTCCTCGCCTGGTGATGAGGACCTAGAGGTGTCTCCACCTAACTTTCGAACGCACTAACAAAGGTAGCGGTCGGTCACTGCACGGGGTCAGGGGCCTTCGGGCCTGGGTACCCTCGACGGCCGTGAGGTAAGGTAGTGGCGGGCGGGCTTCTGTCGGCCTCCACTGGCTTCTCTGTCCTAGGATGGGGTCGAGTCGCTGGGGGCTGGCGGGACTCCGTTCCGTCCGACCCCCTAGCGAGGCGGAGTCTATTCCGTCTAGGTGGAGCTTTCCGTGCCCGCCTGGGGTCGCTAACGGCACCTAGTCTGGGCCAGCTGGTTCCCGGCGTGATCCACGAGGGGTTCCGTCGGTTGAGCCGGGTGGTTTGGGCGAAAAGCCAGGAGCTGGGTCGCTTTACGGCCGGAGGGACTTTCCCCGTCCTCCCTGGTTTTCAAGTTAGGGGCTCTTCAATAACTTTCCTATTAGCTGGCCTACATATATGTCTCTGCCGGAAAATGGTATCTGATCTTGGGGGCCTTCCGTAAATTAAATTCGGGTCGGGAAGCCTCGGTTCAGTCCGTGGGCCCAGCGTCTTTATAGGCGTCTGGTTCCTGCGAAGGCTTGCGGGGTCTACCGGCTCGAGTAACCAAGTTTAGGGACCACTTGGTTTTTCTAGCTGGGTGGTGAGGACTATCGTAGCGATTGTTCACCAACTTGGGAATAGTCGGCGTGACGTGCGCTGGGCAGTGCGTCGACCTGACCGGAGTTTGCGTGGGGTTCCGCTCTGTTGGAGCTTGTCTGGCGGCGACCTTCGGGACGCGCCGCGGGGCTTGCTTCACGGGTGGTTCCCTGCGTAGACAAATGGGCCTGAAAAGGGCCTGGGACCGGAAGATGAACCCCTCATCTTACCATGCACTCAAGTGTCTTGTGAATGAATGTTCTCAATACTTAAAATTATAAAGGGCCGCTTCGTTGATCTCTAGGACAAGAACTGTTAGCGTATTTTATTCTATTCAAAGTTGAACGATCTTTTGATTACGGTTATGAGAAGAAAATAGATGGGGTTACCTCAAATTCAAAAGAGTTGTCCATCAGATATCTGATAGTCTAATTAGTTAATAATGAGGGTATAAAACAAACTATTTAATTTTCATGTACAATATAGATATTTTAAACAAACATTAATCAGTTTACTAAGACTATATATATATATATATATATGTTGATGATTTCAAATAACAGAATAAAATGTACAAATATAATGATATTTCAAATAACAAATTAATCAATGTAAGAGTGTCAATTTTAATCTAACTCTTTCCGGTCAATACTAATACTTTCCAGTATAAAACTTACAATGCAGTGTACAGAAAATTCTAGAGTTTTTTTTCTCTTTTTTGACGACACAGTGGTTAGCATGTTAACCTTCCACGCAAAGGGTCCTGGGTCCCAATTCCGGATGAGGGATGGATGTTCCTAGGCGTTGTCAATGTGCATAAGTTAGGGTCAGCGGTGCCCTATTCTCGTTGAGAGCGCCTGCACAAGTAGCCGTCATCTATTCTAATAATACTGATATGCAATTGACTCGCCATTGGACCAAACAGTTTTTTTTAATACAAAGAATAAAATATCTGAACTGAATTCTCATAGGCAATTTCAAACGTTTTTATTTATTATGTGTACACCCTTTAATTGTTTAAAGTTTACATAATAAAAAAAAATAATAAAATTTAAACAAGTTAACACTCCCCCCCCCCCCCCCCCACACACACACAAGATTTTTATTTCCGGTGAAATTATTTCCAATTGAAAATAAACGCTTAAAAAGATGCTAATATATCTCGAATTGGACTTAAGTCTTCTTCATAGAGTTAGAGCAAAGGGTCGTGTTGATAGTCAGTATTCAAACATTTTAACAATGGAGTTGTCGATTGGTGGGCCAATGCAGAAATCTAGCGGGGTGGGCCAAACTATGCCAGTCCGCCCCTGCACTCCGCTAAGTACTCCATGACAATGAAGGTGGTGTGCGGCGGACCAACTTCGCACAGATCTTCCGCAAGTCCAAATCTTCGGTAACAATGCGATGCACAGTACTTTTAGGGATATTACTCCCATCTGCCAGCATTCTAGCACTCAGGCGTCGATAGCAGTTCAACATGTCCCTCAATTTCTTACTATTTTGTTTGGAATGTGACGTTGACGGGCGTCCAGAGCAGTTTTCGTCTTCGGCGTCCTCGCTGTCCTCCCGTAACATTTTGTACCAGCGGTAAACCATATTTCGGGACGTGGTATTATCGCCATAAGCTTCCCTCAGCATGGCAATGGTCTGGGCGCCCGTCTTCTTCAGCGCAACATAAAATTTTATTGCGTAACACTGGTCCTTGAAACACGGCATCTTGAAATTCCGACGAGTCACTAAAACAAGGATTCGAATTAGCAGCAAAGCGCACTGTGGAACAGCCTGTAGACAACTAACGCGGGAATCGTCGGCTTCCCTAAATCCTCACCACCTTTTCCGTTACTGCGCGCACGCGGTTTGCTTCGGCGGCGCGATGTCACTCAACTTAGTTATGGGACAGACCCCGTATTTCGTTTCATTGGTATTCTTTCAATAAATTCTGGTTTCAAAATACAGTCATAAAAACAATTACATCTATTTGTGGGATACCCATTACTGGAACGGGGAGTGTCCATTACTGGAGCAGAGGGTGTCTATTACTGAAAATTTGGGTGTTTTGATATATTTCTGTTATCTATAATAACAAGTAAAAATTAAATTTAAAAAATAAAAAAACGACTGCGTAAAATGGGAACTAATTAATTATTTCTCATCAATGTGAAACTATTTTTTCATATTATTTACCTATTTTTTTTTTATTTACTTGTATTGATGACTTTTAAGTTGTGTTTAATTGTTAGTTCCTATCTATGAACACTTGTTTTGATGAGGCCTATAGATGTCTATGAAGATTAGAGTTGCAGTCAAGCTAGAGATCCTACCTACACAACTTCCAAGTTGTGTAATATTTAAACGGAGCTTCTGACTGTAAAATAGTCAATCAAACATCGTCTTCATTTTGAAAGACCTATCCAATCATAGACCACTCAATAGGGCGCGTAAAAAAATTTCGTCTCTACCGCCATTTTGTATTTATAAAAACAAAACCTAGCCTATAACCATCATACGGTTAAGTCGAATCGATAGAAATCTAATCCATTAAAATCTACCCAGCCGTTGGAATGTTTTGGGGGTATAAAGAAATCCACATACTCAGATACGCGTGAAACACATAACCCTTCTTGGCAGTCGGGTAATAAGGAAAGAAGTTTGTGAGAGAGTGTGTGAGTGTGTCGACGGCGTTCTGAAGAGACCGCTGCATGTAGAGCTACAAAATTTGGGGAAAAGGTACGTCTATATATGAAGCTCTGCATCTCCAAGCCAGATTTTCGATTTTTTGATTAGATTTTTTTAATTTAATTTTTTATGCGTTTTTTTAAATTTCGAGGTGATTTTTTCACATTAGTGAAAAGAATACGGTTTCTTTGTTTTAACCCAAAATAGTAAATTTTGTTCTCTTTTCAGAAAAGTTTATTCGGAATTCGTACAGCGATTTTTGAATTTTTAGCGAAATTTTTAAGCGATTATTGAACAGCATTTAATGCATCTCCGTACCTATAAGGGGGTTACCTTAGGGGGGATACAGTTCTGTCGCAAATGCCGCCAAGTTTGTCGCCAACTTGGCTCTCTATATTTCGCAAAATTCCCA
The DNA here is from genome assembly GCA_963932465.1 of Maratus speciosus. Classification (NCBI taxonomy): domain Eukaryota; kingdom Metazoa; phylum Arthropoda; class Arachnida; order Araneae; family Salticidae; genus Maratus; species Maratus speciosus. The sequence continues at coordinate 48,272,681 of OZ010795.1, read as the reverse complement.
TAGACTTCCATTGTAAACCAATAGGGATTACTTGCTTACAGAAAATCAACAATAAATGGAAGTTAAAATTATAGTGCTCTATTCACCTTGAGTTAAATAATTAAAGTAATATAAACAGTACAAATACCTGTACAAGAATTACTTTCAGGTGCATATGTATAATTTATAAGTACTTAAAATACATCACAATAACTTAACCCTTAAATGCCTGATTTTTCAAAAATCATTGTAATAATGTTTTTCGGCTTTCATTTTTTAAATAAATCATGGAAAAAATAATTTAAAAAATCATATTTTGTTTTAAGTATGGTTTACGGCTAAAAAACAGTTTGTTACTAATCGGCAATACTGGTCTTTAATTGAAAAAAATAATTTTCCTTGATAAAATTCTATAATATTAAACGCACAAGAATTTTAGGAACTATCATAAGAAATAAATTTTACTCGCTCACTGCAGGTCAAAATAGGGTATTTCGCAAGCTCCCAAACAAAACAAAAAGACAAGTAGCAACAACTGAAAAAATAAATCTATCTTTATTCTTAAACAACACAAGTGTTGCCATCTACATGTTGAAAATCGATTTAATAATATTTTCAGAATATATTTTATTGGCAACATTAGACATTAGAACTTCAATATTTTTCTAATAGTATTTTAGAGCCTAAATTGAGTATGTTGCCGAAAAGCAACACCCGGCATTTAAGGGTTAAAATACATTAAAAAAACCAGAACGTTTTCAGCCTTCACAAGGCCGTCGTCAGTAGGATTTAAATGTTATTATTTTCTTCGTGTTTATTCGAGAACTGTCTAGAAGAAATTTATTTCAATTTAAAAGTTGTACGTCAGGTGAGATACCAGATAAAGTTATTCAAATTTTTAACAAAACGAGCTTTCATTTATTATGCAGCAAATTTCTCCATACTCCATGGATATCGTACGATCTGCGTTTTTTTCTAATGTATTTTAAGATATTTTGATGTATTTTAAATACATATAAATTATATATATAAACCTGAAAGTAATTTTTGTACAGGTATTTGTACTGTTTATATGAAAATCAACAAATTGAGATATTTTAATGCAACAAAAGCTAATATTAACTTAAGGTATTATATTAATTATGTTTAAGGGAATCCAAGTAAATTAAATTATGAATAAAAGTACACTGTAAAAAAAAAAAAAAAAAAAAAAAAAAAAAAAAAAACTCGGAAACATTTCTTTACCTGGTGGGGGCAGCAATGTGGCCCGACGGTTCTGTTATGTTTCCGCATATTTCGGTCAGATTTTCGTAACGTTTCCGCATATTTCGGTCAGATATTCGCAAAAAGTTTCCGCATACATCGGTCAGATATTCGGAAACGTATCCGCATATTTCAGTGGAATAATCAGAAACGTTTCTGTATGCTTCTGGATATTTCGGAAATGTTAGTGTATATTTCGGATATGTTTGCGTATATTTCGAATATGTCTGTGTATATTTCGAATATGTTTGTGTATATTTTGGATATGTTTGTGTATACTTCTTAAATTTTTCTGTGCATTTAGGAAACTTTCCGGAATTATATCATATATTTTTTAATTTAAGAAATTAATACGTTTTTTAAAAAGTATTAATATCATCCCATGGAATCTTATTGCATAATAATTTTAGATTTACTGTTAATCATTTGTTGCACATACAAAGTTAAATAACTCTTTCGAAATATATACTCTTGTCCAAGAATCTATAATATATATTATATATTATGAATTTGATTAATGAATAATAATGTAGTTTCAGTATTAGTAAAGTACAAATAGCACTGTTTATACGTTTTTTCATCTTTTCGTTTTGAATTTATGTTCTGATTCAAAACTTTTGAAATGATCAAATGCATCGTTTATATGACCAAAGAAATTGATAATTTCCCTTCTATTAATGCGTTTTATCCTCGTTTATCAATTACATATTTGTAAAAAGATTATATTGAAAATTTGATTTGCATATCTATAAATAGTGATTCTTTTTTAAAATGCGGATTCGTGAGCTCTATCCTGTAAATAAATACTTTATGAAAACGTTTAATTTCACTACATATAAATAGATGGATTCTTTTATACCTTCAAATATTTTTTTTTGTATAAAAAGATACACTATTTAAAAATAATTAATATCTGCTATTAATTACTTTATTTTCATGAACTGTATACTTATAAATCGATACATTTCCTCAGGTTATCTCAGCACTTCTCAAGTTATACAAATAAATAAATACTTTTAAAGGAATATGTTTAAAACCATGATAATTGTAAAACAATGTATTAAAAATGTACTTACAAATAGACAAAGCTTTATGAAAAACATATCTATTTATAAGTTTTGAAATCACGAAAATAAATTAATTACTCAACAGATATGAAATATTGTGAAATATTATTCTATAATTATGAGATTAAAAAAACAAATATTAAAAAGTATTAAAAAATCCATCTATTTTCGTAGCGAAATTAAAATTTTCAAAGTATTTGCAGGATGGAACTCACGAGATCGAATTTTTAAAAAGAATTTTTTATAGATCTATAAATAAAATTTCAATAAGATAATTTTCACAAATATATGATTCATAAACAAATAGGATAAAACGTATAGTATAAGTGAAATCAGGCATTTCTTCAGTCATGGAAACGATATATTTCATCGTAAAATCGAACATAAGTTCAAAACGAAAAGATGAGAAAAACATATCAACAGTGCTATCTGTACTTCACTAACACTAGTATTCAGGGTTCGTACGCTTCAATGACCTTTTACTAGGGCTGCAGCTAAAAATGAATAATAGATGGGACTCAAGAAAATGCAGGGGAGGCTCATATTTTTTCTCTCTCTGACAGTAACACATGCAGGCAAACATGTATGATCAAAGTATTATCTAGAAAGATAAATTAGTACATATTCATATTGCAGGCACTATGCTTCTTATTAAACTGTTTATAATAACTTCCTTTTATGTTAAGAAAAAGAAAAGCTGCAGATACCGAATGAAAATTTCCATTGTATATCTAGTGTATAATTATACTGGTGAAATAAAAAGTGATGATGTCAACAAGTAAATAAAAAGCTTGCAGTTCACCTGTTTCAAGAGAGTTGCAACCTTTTTCCCGAATATTCCCTGCCCTTAACTCATTCGGGACCGGCGGCTTTTACACAAATTTTACTCAGTTGGCACCACTTTTTATAAAAAAAAGTTATCTTTACTTAAATAATCACGAAAATGCTCTAATTAAAGAAAAGAAGTATTACTTTTCTTTTTTACTGGTACCAAAAACAAATTCTGTATGCTCATTTTGAAGGTGATATATGCCCCCATGGTCCCGAACGGGTTAAGGATTTTAAAGTTGTGTTTTTATATGATAAAAACATTAACAAAATCAAGGATGTGTTTCGCATTTTAAAATTATTATTGTGTACTTACAAATGCTAAAAACATTTGCATTTAAATTGGCTATTGGCATTTTTTTATTAGTATCATTTATAAATCAAGGATCTTAAATATATAACTACTTTAAACTAGGATGGCTCAAATACAAAACAGAATGTTTATAGCATGCATCAAGCATCATATTTACTATCAAACTCATTATAATAACTTTGTTTTATGATAGCAATAGAAAACGCTGCAGAATAAAAATTTTCAGTATACAATAAAACCTCCCTAAAGCGACCACGTTGCATTCCAATAAAAATTGGTCGCTCAGAGAGATGGTCTCTCAATGAAGGTCATGTTTAAATCTAGATTTTAATTATTGAAAAAAGGTAACAAATAATATTACTAAAATTTATTTTTCACATTAGGTAAAAATATGAAAATTTAAGTATTAAAACAAAAGTTAATTGCATATGCTAATTATTACAGAGTTTAAAAAGTGAATACATTGACGTTTGCTTTGATTTTACTGTTTTATCTTGTATAACTTTTATTTCCAAGTCCTTTTGAAGTTCAATAAATGCAATTTTTTTTTTTTGACGAGAACAAATTATGACGATTTTATTAATTTATCTATTTCTTTGAGAGTTTCCTGATAGAGTATGGCAAGTGAGTTTATGGACCGTCATCCTTACTTTGTCACCAGAGTTAAATTCATTGCCTAAAAAGGCACAAAGGGCTTTAAACATTTAAAAGTTATCGGAATAAATAAAAATTTTAAACTTAGTTTAGAAGTTTGATGAATAATGCGCTCTCCGGAACTATTATTCTAATAAAACCGTCTTCAAGTGACCAGGAGAAAACGAAATTTGTTTAATTTTCTTCAAAGAAATTGGTCGCTCATGGCGGGCGTTCAACTGTGGTGGTCTCTGAATAGAGGTCAAATTAGTATTGAGCCTATGGGAATAAATTTCGTTTCATGAAAAAATGATCGTTCAGCGAGGTGGTCGCACAGGGAGGTATCACTGTATATAACTAATGCTGATAAGTAATAAATGATGTGTCATCAAGTTAAGTTTTTATTCTAATACTACAATTTAGTATTTGTGCAAAATTGTAAAAGGACCCGAAAACTAAGTTTGATTTTTGAACAGTTTCATTTGAATTTTTGAAACAGAGATCCCTTTGGTGACGTTGGAATCTTTCCCAGGGGGGGGGCTCAAATTTTTTAGGGGGGGCTGAGCCTCCCCTGGCACCCCTCCAGCTACGGCCCTGCCTTTTACGAAAATTTTCGTAAAGTAATATTCGCCGTATTTAATGAAAAAAAAATTATATCTTCAGATATACCAAGCAGCACTTTACAAAATTTCTGGTACGAAAACGGCTAAAATCCCTTGATGCGTACGAATCCTGTTATTATTCGTTAATCAAATATCTAATCTTATATCTATCATAGATTCATGGACAAGAGTACATATTTCGAACGAGTTATTTAACTTTGTGTCTGCAACAAACTATAAACAGTAACTCTAATATTATTATTCAATAAAATTCAATCGAAAAATATTAATTCTTTTAAAAAAGCCCATTACTTTTTTAAATAAAAAAATATAAATCATAAATGCTTACTTTCTCCAAAATATCCGTTACGTCTCTTCATTTCTTTCAACAACAGAACAATAAAAGTCATGTGATCATGACGCTTGTAGAACGTATTGGACATGTGCAGAAAATCCGAATATTCGCATTCAAATACTTTACACGAAAATCAGAGTAATATTTCCAATTTAATAAGTTACTCAAGAGAATTCATAGTTTACACTACATTTTCGGAAACATTTTCGATATGGACTGTAACGTTTATGATTTTTTTTTTTTTTTTTTTTTTTTTTTTTTTTACAATGTATTCGCTTCAAATACTTACCACAGAAATGAGAGTAACGATTCATATTTATTCAGTAACTCAAGAGAATAAGTAGTTTACACTACATTTTTGGAAACGTTTACGCTATGGACTGGAACGGTTCTGAGTTTTTTTACAGTGTAACATGATACAATGCTTAGCATGCTTTCCCAAACATAAATTTTAAGAGAGCCCGCAGGTCAAAGGAATTAGATTTGAAACTTTTATCCAATTATAGTAAATTTTGACTTTCGTGATTTTTAATTCGATTTTTACGTTTCTTCGCGATCTGCTGAAATTTTTTGTCATTCCATTTTTGAACATTGTCACAATTTTGTCAATGTCATTGTCATTCCATTTATAATACTAAAGTAATTTCTGCCTTTATTTCAATAAAGTTTATTCGGATTTCTTAAAGCAATTTTTGAAATTTTCGGGAATTTTGTATGTGATTTTTAGTGTATTTTAGCGGTTTTATACCATTTTTCCACATTAGTGAAAGGGATCAACTTTCAATCTTCGAACACAATATATCATTTTTTTTCCCTTTTCGAAATTTGTGCAGCGATTTAAAATTTTTTTTCTCTTTTCGAAATTTGTGCAGCGATTTAAAATTTTTTTTCTCTTTTCGAAATTTGTGCAGCGATTTAAAATTTTTCGCGATATCTTATTGTGATTTTCAGAGCTTTTTCACAATTCGTGCGGCTTTTTGACGTACCCGGGCAACGCCGGGCAAGTTAGCTAGTTTACAATAAAATTTCGATTAATATTTGGAAATGACATTATGAGAATGGTTAAATATTGTTGATAGATTACTATGGTATTGAAAAAACTAGAGCATAATAATTATAACTACTAATTAAAAAATATTTTTAAAAGGAATTCCTTAAAGGTGTTCATTACTGGCACATATACCCTACCGGTTGCATTTCGATAATGCAATGCAATTACGCTTTTTCCAAAGTATTCATCCAGGAAAGCGAAAACATCTGAGGTCCGATGAGGTCTTCCACCGTCTTGCATGAACCAGTCTATTTGTAAATCAACAAAGGTATTTAATACGTATACGAGTCATTCTTCAAAAAGTGTAACATTTCCGTCACATGCATTTTACAGTAAAATTTTTAAAGAATTATTCATGTAACTATATTTTTTAATTGCAATAAAATTGTCTAATTATATCAGTAACCACCTTTTTTATAATAATTTTTAATTAATTATATTTTGGGTCATAGTATGGGATTTCTCACGTCTGTGGCATGTCACACAGCTTGTGTGGCTGTTAATGTTGTTTAATAACCTGTTTAATTTTTAAAATATATTTACATATTTATTATTCCTTCCACAAGTGTCTCAGATACTAAATATTTAAGCATATTTAAAATTTTTATATTGTGATTTAGTTTGTTTCAGTAGAACAATTAATTCTGTCCCACAATAAATTCTCACCTCCATTACCCAAGCATAAAATGCCATTTTTCACTGATAAATGGCAGTACTGGCATCACATTTTATTTCACATGATATAAGTCATCGATCTTGTTTACTTACAGATATAAAGAAGTTCTGAGTTTTTAGTTGAGAAACAAGAAGATAGATTTTGATTTTAAGAATCAAGTATGATTATTGAGAACTCTCACTTCCGTGAACTTGAAGTTCAGGTATGTAAAACAATGTAAAAATACAAGTTTGCCTGTTTTAATATGCTTATGTGCAAATTGTAATACCAAAAAAATAAATTTCTTTTCTTGAAAAACAGCATACATTAAACCTATTTTTATAGAAGATTCCTCACCTCCGTGAATTAAAGCTCATTTCGGTAAATAAGGTTTCATATATATATATATTTATTTACGAGAAAAAAGCTAAATAAAATTAAGTAGGACCATTGTTCATGGTTACTTCTACTAAGTAAAAGTTTGATATAAAAATATAAAAAAGGGAAACGCAAGGTTTTGAAATTGAAAAATATTTTTTTTAAAAAAGTACACTTTCTGGAGAATGACCCTACAAATTGCAGCAAAATTTCGATGAATCGACTTGAATTTACAGTCTCCTCCAAATTAAAAGGCCCAATAATAGTCCAAGAGCCGATAGCACAAAAACCTATGTTATCAAGTACAAAAAAAAAAATCTTTATTTTATGGAAGAGTAGAAGTAGGGGAAGCTAATGATCCATGTCTGCCGGAAGTGAAGTGGTGCATAAGCCAAAAGTTAATACCACTGGTGGTTGACTCGTAGGTTTATCATTGTGTTTGTCCTACAAACAAGGATATGAAAACATGGGGGAGCAGGAAAACACGATGATAAAACTACGATTCAACCACTGGTGGTACAGCGCCTAGAAGATACAGTGTGGAAAACGGCTATTCCTATAATGCTTTAAAAGTGCTAAAAACTTGTATCCCATAAATCTCCAACAATGTTCAGCGGCAATATGCTGATACGAGCGCCATCTCTTAATTCTTTTCAATATAAACCCTGTGTTTTCAAAAATTATAGAATGTTAAATATCGGAAACTATAAATATAAGATATTTTAGTCAATATATAAGCTAATTTAGTTAAGGAATGACGTTAAATAGGTTAAAGAGTCTCTTTTAGAATGACTATCGTTTTTAAATCACCACGATGGCGCTACGATCGACATCTTGTTATTCAGCCTCTTTGTACATTTATGGGATTCAATTTTTTAGCACTATTTTGTAGCCGTTTTCCACACCTGTCTCTTCTAGGCGCTGTACTGGTGGTATCAATTTTTGGCTTATGCACCACTTCACCTCCGACAGACATGGATCATTAGATTCTCCTACTTCTACTCTTACATAAAAAAAGGGTTTTTTTCTTGTGCTTGATAACATAGGTTTTTGTGCTGCCGGCTCTTGGACTAAAATGCATAACGGCAGAATTCTTCATGTGGACTTTTGAATAGCCGCTTAAATTTAAAAGTCTTAGATTGGAAGATAAAGCAATGGCAAAATTTCATTCAAATCGGTAATAAAAAGAATAAAGGGTGAATTATTTATTACTTTATAAAAAATTTAAATTAATATTGCTGCAAATGTAATAATGCTCATAAGTAAATAATTGCAACTTGAAAAATACAAACGAAGCAAATTAAACAATTAAAAATAAATGTCAGCTGGCTGTACCTTAAAATAGATATTTGTAACTAGCAAAACATAGAAAAATGTTATGCAAGTACCTGTTCTCGTCTCCCTGGCGCTTTAATAAATGACTTGCCGTTGAGCTATACAGCGCCTAGAATACCTAGTGTGGAAATATGCTATCCAAACAGTGCTAAAAATTTGTATCCCTTAAATGTGCGACGATACTGCTAAAATTTCAAGTGTTGATCGCAGCGACATCTGCGGGATTTTCGTATTACATTGTATAGACTAACAATTTCTTGCAGTTGTAGAAAATATCTTGAAGATGTCGCTGCGATCTGCATATTGCAGCAGTATCATTGCACATTTAAGGGATACAATATTTTAGCGCTTTTTTAAGTATTACAGATGTAGCCGATTTCCACACTATATATTCTAGGCGCTATAGTTGAGCCATGAATAAAGTAATACATAATGTGCATGTGACGTCACGCACCCAAAAAAAGATGTACTTTTCAGCATGTTGCAGGTAGAAAGTAACAATTCTCGTAGGTTAGTAATTTATAACGTATTGATCCTACATATAATACAATATCTTATAATTACGTGAAAATTACGAAAATTTAGGATAATTTCAAGAAATTTAGTTCGAATTTTTGCCTACAACAAGTTGAGTTGTCACGCAACAAGCCAGTTTGTTGACAAAGATGCATTATCTATTCAAATTAAAAATAATCTTGACGCAGGCATGGAAGTCTCCATTTCGAAAGATTATGGCCGGGATCCAGATTGCGCTGTTAGCGAAACGAGATTGACCAATCAGAAGCCTGCATTTTTGCGAACTTTCGCTGTTTTAAGTAAACAAATTTTCTGATTGGTCAATCTCGTTTCGCTAACAGTGCAAAATCTATCTGGATACCGGCCAGTAAGTCTTCCAAAATGGAAAAAAAAGGTCTTTATATATTGATATGCTTAAGTTTTGTACATAGCGTAAAAAGTGTTTTAAATAATCAAGAACTTTTTATTTATATCTTAATGTGATTTATTTAAACTCAAGAAATACATAGTGCACAATTAAATCTTACTCGTGAATTATTCGTACATTGGTGCAAACAACATTTGTCGTATTTGCTCTCAAAAACTCATTTCGTTTTCTTGGTGAAGAAGATGCAGAAATATTCTTGGATACACAATGTTACAATTTGCGAATGCTTTTGTTTTGTAAACATTTCATTAACATGGAAGGTCTCTTTACGGGCATTCTCAGAACAATCTGAAAATGCTACAGAATGTTCTTCTCATGTGGTTATATATATATAAGTTTATAAAAAAATTTCGGCGGAACCTTGATAGAGCGTCCGTAAAAAGATAATGAAAATTTCGTTTATTTGGCGATTAAATAAAATTTCAAAATATACGCTTTTATGTCGCATACTCTTTAAGGTGTGTCTTAGTGTTATTTATAACGGCTGATTATCTGCACGAGGGATATAGGCCCTAGGGGAGGTGCCTTCCGTGGAGGTCTTTCTAAGGGGACCTAACTCGTATTTACGCAAGGTTTCCCAAGGTTTGAAGAAAACCACGAAAACTCCGAGCGGTTAGGCCGACGGGCACGATTGGGATCGAACCCAGCACCTCCCGTCTACAAGCTTCAAGAGCAGAACCTCTCAGCCACTGGTGGGGCCATACTCTTTAAGGAAAAATAATTTTATGTTGAATTTGTTTAAATAAGTTTGATTTAAATAACTTTAGTTTTGTCATATTCAAAATATTTATAATTAAATTTAACAATCATATTTTACAATTTGAAACAAAATTTAAATTGATTTAAATGCTTTCAAGCTCAAAATTCACTCCGATTGAGCACTGTCGATTTGATTTTGCCGCTTTGGAAACAACTTCTGAGGTATGGAAATAGTCCAAGTGCCGACAGCACAAAATCCTATGTGGTCAAGCACAAGAAAAGAATCTTTATTTTACGGAAGTGTAAAAGTAGGGGAATCTAATGATCCATGTCTGCCGGAAAAGAAGTAATGCATAAGCCAAAAGTTAATACCACTAGTGGTTGACTCGTAGGTTTATCATTGTGTTTGTCCTACAAACAAAGATATGGAAACATGGGGACTGGGAGCAGGAAAACACAATGATAAAACTACGAGTCAACCACTGGTGGTATTAATTTTTGGCTTATGCACCACTTCACCTCCGACAGACATGGATCATTAGATTCCCCTACTTCTACTCTTACATAAAATAAAGGTTTTTTTCTTGTGCTTGATAACATAGGTTTTTGTGCTGCCGGCTCTTGGACTAAAATGCATAACGGCAGAATTCTTCATGTAGACTTTTGAATAGCCCCTTAAATTTAAAAGTCTTGGATTGGAAGATAAAGCAATGGGAAAATTTCATTCAAATCGGTAATACACTATGACGCAAAAGTTTAGACAATGACGTCATTCAGCTTTAAAATGTAGAATTATGACGTCAGAATTACAAAAACCTGTAAATATATTCAAAAACTGATTTAAAATGCTATGTACAAAAGACAGTCGTTTTATTTGCTATAATACTAATTTTTTTCATAAAAATTCAAATGTGGTTGTCGCAAAAGTTTAGACACTATTCTAAATTTCTTTGAATATTCGCTGGCATATGCAAATTTAGAATCGATGATGTCACAAATTTGGAGTACTTAAGTTCTGCAAACGATTGCGCTTCATAGTCGACATGCCGAGAGCTAAAGAAATTCAAGTGAATGAGGTTTCAAGGATTTGGCAGTTGAAAGGTGAAGGGAAGAGCGTTTCTGAAATTTCTGCTATTATTAATAGGTCAAAAAAATCTATTTATCGAGTGGTTCCGAATATAAAGCAAAATGTCGGTCTGGGAGGCCACGTGTGACAAATGTACGAGAGGATCGCCTGATACAAAGACTAGCGAGTACTCAACAAATGAGCGTACGTGGAGTTCAAAGCTCATCGGGACTCTCTGCATCAAAGGATACGATTCGTAGACGAATTTTGGAAAAAGGAACAATCGTTTATAGCAAAATGCAGAAGAAACCAGCTCTGAAACCATATCATAAGTTACAAAGACTTATGTGGGCTCGAAAGCATATGTCATATGGAGAGAAATGGCAGTCAGTCATATTTACCGATGAAAAAAAGTGGAATCTGGATGGTCCAGATGGTTGTTTATCGTATTGGCATGACTTGCGGAAGGAACCTCGACGTTTTTTTAGTCGCAGACAAGGAGGGGGCTCGGTGATGGTTTGGGCAGCCTTTTGCTATAATGGACAAGTATCTCTGACCTTCACCAGTGGTCGTCAAACTTCACAGCATTATACACAGACATTAGAAGAAAACCTACTGCCATTTGCTGAGCTTCTAGGGGGTCCTCAGTGGGAATTTCAGCAAGACAATGCTTCAATTCACACTGCAAAACATTCAAAATCTTGGTTTAATTCCCATAATATAAGAGTTCTCGACTGGCCAGCATGTAGCCCAGATCTTAACCCTATAGAAAACCTTTAGAGCATCATGTGTCGCAAAGTTTATAGCAACGCTAGACAATACTCTTCTGAAAAGGAACTTAAGACATCTATTGAGAATGCATGGTACGATATCGATCCACAAACTATGCAAGATTTAGTTTCTTCCATGCAATCTCGTGTATATGACGTAATACATAAGCATGGATGCGCAAGAAGGTTTTAAAAATTGTTTATTTCGATTTTATTTAATTTGTGTCTAAACTTTTGAGACAGCAGTTTATTTTTGTTACCATTTAATTTATTGCAATATGCACAATTCCACTTTTCTTTGTTATAAATATTGTTTATATGTACAGCACATTAATTTCAAGCAGTGATTTGAAAATTGAATAAATATTTTTCAAAGTATGTAAGAATTTATTCATTGTCTAAACTTTTGCGTCATAGTGTAAAAAGAAAAAAGGGTGAATTATTTATTACTTTATAAAAAAATTAAATTAATATTGCTGCAAATGTAATAATGCTCATAAGTAAATAATTGCAACTTGAAAAATACAAACGAAGCAAATTAAACAATTAAAAATAAATGTCAGCTGGCTGTACCTTAAAATAGATATTTGTAACTAGCAAAACATAGAAAAATGTTTTCCAGCGATAAAATTAAATAACTTTAGCAAAAAGCAACATGTATATGCAATACAAAATAATATATAATAAACTCTTTCATTAATTTTAAAGTCATTAAATACCGCGCATTCTTAAAAAAAACAATTAACAAGCAATTTTCAGATGCATTAAAGGCGTTTGCTGTTGGCGAGGAAATATCCTGCTTGCGAAATCGCGTGTCGCTTTGGTATTTTCCCTCCAAATATTCGAAACTATTTTATTTTTTTACAGACTTTCTACTGGAATTCCACCGCTAAATTTAACTGGCCCTTTATTACATACATGAGTCGTTTCACTAGCATTTTTTTTTCAACATATTCTGAGTACTCCAGGTAAAGAGAACTTCCTTGTAAGAGGCAAATTTGTTTGATTAGTTTGATGTTCTTTCGTAGACCTGAAAAAGAAGAAAAAAAATGTAAGAAACTAGAAAACAGGAATTCTGCTTTCTCAGAATCTAGTGTCGCTCCCGATTATGAAAAAATATATTTATGGGAGGGTAGTACATAGTGACGAAAATTATTATTATTTAACAAATGGCAACGATTTTTATTCTTTTGAAAAAAATTTTGCTACAACTTTAAGCTACACAAATACGCTACACATTAATGTATAAATGGTTTTATAAAAGTTATTTATAAAAGCACAGAAGCAGCATAAAGGAGTATCGAAAATTGTCTCACTGTGTACCACAAGTGGTGCACAGTGAGACAATGTATATATTTTCATAAATCATACATTTTTATACTCTATCAATAATTTTCTGCAGTTTATGACTTCTAATTAATATTTCTAAATTAAATTATTTTTTTAAATATGAGCCTCGGTTGGGCAATGGCAGACATTGGGCTACCTTCATGCAAACTTTCAGCCTCTTACGTTTAGTAGATTTCGCTAACCATCGCACGCTGCCCACACACAGCGATAGAGAGAGAGATAAAAAAAAACCTTCTTTTATTAATAAATAACTTTTTTTACGTCAGAGCCGCATAGTAGATACACAATGAGGCACGTCTCACTGTGTACTTTCGTTACGTTGTAACAAAATGGATGCCATATCTGTTTCATCATCAGTTTCATAGCTTTGAATGCTTCTGTCGCTTTGTCGACATAGTCTATCATTAGATATAGCTAGGTTTGGTTAAGTACATATATGCCATAATGAAATAAATAAAGTATAAAATGGACGTTTATGTAACTTTAACCCCTGTAGAATAAATAATTACTTACTACTTTGTTGGACTAGTAACCGAAGTGCCGAAACTACATCCACGTGTTGCATAAGATGAGGTGGTTCAGTGTGTGTTCCAGCTAGGAGAAAAAGTTATAACTATATGTCAAAATGGCTGCTGTCTCACTTTGTACCATGTCTCACTGTGTACTCCCCTACTCTATATATTAGTAGTTATACTATATATATACTCTATATATTAGTAGTTATATATATTACTCTAAATATCGGCTATCCAATGATTCATATGCCTTCATTTGTTTGTAACATTAATATACTTAAAATTAAATTTAGTTTCTAATAGCTTCATGTTTTATCAGAAATCATTGATTTATATTTTTTTCAAAATAACACGCATTTTAAGTACATCTTTTCAGTTTTTAATGGAAAATGGCAACAGAAAGCTATAATTGCAATTTTTCAACTATTTTTCGTTTACTTTCTACAGAAATGGAGTACTTGAGTTGCCAAAATTAAACAAATGTCGCTAAATTCTATAATTGGAGATCCAGTTTTCAAACAAATTGCATTTAAAAGTACTTTTTTTTTTTCAATACGATGGTATAAAAATTGAAAATGTGCGATGCTTGGAAGTTAAAAAAAATTGCAGTAGAGTATTTAAAAGTACTGCTTTGTTTCACGGCTGGCTTCTGTAAGGTAACATTATTTTTTTACCCAAAATAAGCTGGGAGAAAGAAATAGCATACCGGGGACGGGGCTTATAAACATGTAAAAATATGGATAGAACAGTTTTCATAATCAGTAGATAAGACTTGAGTTTCTATCCAAAATCATTGGGGGTTTTGTATTGTACTTTTTAATAAATTATTGGAATTGACGAACTAAGCTGCTCAACCAAACTTCGCAGGCTCTAAAAAAACGCTAATTTGCTCTGTTTTAAAAGTGTTAATATTTTGTGATTATTTATTTATTAATAGTTAATAAAATGTAAAATAAGAAGGCACAAGCATTTTACCGCATTTTCAGGGTAACTTTGAGCCGGCTCAAAGTTACTCTGATGCTTATAATTTACTGATTATATGTGCTACTGTGTAAAATTTCCCATATTTGCACATATATTTTATATAAATGCCGAAAGTGTGCAATAGATATGACATGTAAATATTTTTACAAATATGTGTAAAATACATAAAATTCATTTAGAGGCGTGATTAGGGGCGGAGCTACTCAAATTTGACATTTCATATGTTCGACGTTTTTTATTCTTGTTTGAATAATACTAGTACATGTATGTATTACTGTAACTATGGATATATTATAGAGTTAAAACATTGAAAATTGTTTTTCACTGCATTTTTAAGTTTTATATGAACAATAAACAGATTTTTTTTTTATTTCTAAATGTTCATGGTTCTCTTCTTCCACTTTTCGTATACCTGATATTTGTTGTAATATCATAAATTATACAAATCTTGTGATGTTGGGAAATGTAAATTTGCAGTCTTTACATATCTGAAAACATTTCTTGGTGTTTAAAGTTGTCCTGACTACAATACTTTTTTTATAATTAATTATTTTATATAAAAATGTATCATATAGTGCAAAGTTACCCTAAATGGCTGGGTAACTTCGAACCAGGCTAAATATCCATTTTTTATTGTTTTATCCTTATTATTCCTTATTTTTTTTATAGTCAAACAATAATTTAGGATCATTTCTTCTCTTTTATGTCCCTAGTTGCAACAATATTCTTCAAATAAGAGTGTGGAATATGAAAATAGAGAAAATGCGGATCAAAGTTACCCTGATTGACTGTACGCTTCTGTTTTTTTTTTTTTTTTTTTTTTTTTTGTTTCGGTGATGTCTTTTATAAGCAAGTAAATAGTACTTCTTTGGGATTTACCATCTCGGTGAAGATCGCTGTGACGCAGATTACTGATCCAGCATCACCCCTTGAATAGAAGGCCTGAACGCTGACACAAAAATGGCGGTTGCCGAAGGCGGATTTTTTTCAGTGTGTGTACTGTCCCTTGAATTTTGACAGCAATAATTTTTTTAAGTTTTTTGCACTTTATTTTTCTGAAATTAAACAAGTGAAAGAAATCTTTTATAAAATACTGGTGTCAACATTTAAGGGACCGTACCTACGTTAAAAAAAAATCCGCCTTCGGCAGCCGCCATTTTTGTGTCAGCGTTCAGTCCTATTATTCAGGGGTGGTGGATCCAGAAATAATTATGCAATTAGATTCAAAGATTTGGCTTTGGAGGAGAAATGCTGAGGGCTCTTTCCTCGTGGCCAAGGTTTGATGACTTGGCAGAAATTTTGCAAAGGGCTAATTCAGCTTCTCTGGCAATTCAATTCCCAATAGAGAATAAAGTTAATTGTAGATTGCCCCTTCTCAATGTTCTTATTTTTAAAACAAGAAAGAAAAAATCATGCTTCAAGCATAGATTATGAAACACTTTCCAACACATTTGGAATAATGTAACAAAACTGCTCCGTTTAATAAGTTAAAATATTATGTCTAATTCAACCCTATGGAAACGTACAACGCGCTTGAAAACCGAATTTCAGCTGTTCGCATCAACAATCAGAAAACTATCCTAATCCTTGGGGCAGCCCTGTATATAGGATATATAAATTTGTATCTATTAACTACACGCATGCCAAAATTGAGTTCAGTTAAGAAGTACATACTTAGATACATACAAGTAGTATTTAGTACAAATACTTAATACATACAAGATACTTAGTTGAAATTTCCCTTTCAGCAATTTCCTTTAATAAGGAGAAACACGGAAAGGAGGAACGTGAATTCTTTTGTGAAGCCAAAGTATATGAGGTATAGAATATATATACAACTAGTAAAATATAAAGAAATGATTAAATTAAAATAGTTAAATTTGAAAGCGCATGCCGAGATTGAAAACGCACTTCAAGCAATTATTACTCAAAGACAGTACTGTAACTGATTTATTTTGTGTGTTCATGCCAATGAATGACAAATACAACAATGAATGCCCTATTTTATTCTAATCAATTTTTAATCAACTGCAATCAATGTAGTAAAATATTCAGTGATTTATATCAGTTTCAATACATTTGAAATAGCGCAATGTCTTAAAAATACACTGCAAACAATTTTTCTCCATATACCATGATGTAGTGGAATTGTTTTGGGTGCCCCTGTAAATGAACTATTAATCCAAATACTTCATATACAATACCAAACATGCCTAGATAATCCTAAATAACATTTATCAATTGTATGAGAACCTTAGTCTGTTTACGGGAGTTAGATAGTGGACAGACGGACAGACAAACCGAATGTTCGACTTTGTTGGAAAGTGTTAAAAAAATATTAATGATCAAGTAATTTTAACTTTGGTTTATCAAAAAAAAATCCGAACAATATTTGAATTTAAATTATGAGAATTTAGTCTCTCATAAAGTTGCTGTTATCAAGACTTTATAGTCCAAGAGCCGACAGCACAAAAACCTATGTTATCAAGTACAAAAAAAAAAATCTTTATTTTATGGAAGAGTAGAAGTAGGGGAATCTAATGATCCATGTCTGCTGGAAGTGAAGTGGTGCATAAGCCAAAAGTAAATACCACTAGTGGTTGACTCGTAAGTTTATCATTGTGTTTGTCCTACAAACAAGGGTATGAAAACATGGGGGACTGGGAGCAGGAAAACACAATGATAAAACTACGAGCCCATAAAGCAGGAAAGTAATATTGTAATGATGAGGCCCTTCAGTTGTAAAAAGAAAGAATTTTCTCCATCTATTCAATTCGGCTGATTAAAAGATTTCTTTCAGAGCTGTCTACTTCTGCCACGTCTATTCCCACTAATCCTAAAGGTAATGTATCGGTACCATACTATGAGAACTTACACTATATGGCCAAAGGTGACCGGTCACTTGCGATTTTAGACGTTTTGTTAAATATCTAGACAAATACATAAGGAATTAACCTGAAACTGCAGGTGTGTAAACAGTATAGTATAGGTCATATATTTCCGCGAAGATTTTTTCCCGAAACCCCATAGGGGACCTTCAACAAATTGAAAAGAACGAATATCTTTTGAATAACCCCGTAAAAACTATTGTAGCAAAAGCGTGCAAACTCGAGATTAGTAATACGTGGCTTATTGTAATATACTGTGTTCATTTTTATGAGGATAGCATATATACTCGTAGAGAAATTAAAGTTTTTATAAAAAGAGTCCCAAATTTCGCCAAGTTTTTTGCTTATAATTTGCAGAGTTCTTAACATAAAAAAAAATTCATTTCAGAAAATATGACGAACAACAATGTACACAATACTCTGCAATCAGAATTAAAAAATAGTGAAAATTGGATGAAAAATGAGCCGGTTTACTAAAAAGTGTTTCACTGCGCATGCGCGAATAACTATAATGTGCATAATGTATTAGCTAAGTATATAGAACAACTTTTATGAAAGTCTCAAAATCATAGCTTGAAAAGTCTGAAAATTATCGTCAATAGAATAAGCTCGAAATCCTTTGTTCCCAAAAAGGAAGCGAAAAGATGAGGGGTTGTATCCAAATATACAAATATAATAGTACGTGCAATATTGTGTACGCTATCTTGACACTAATCAACAGATATCTGATACAAGCCCTCATCTTTTTTCTTCTTTTTGTGAACAACGGATTTCGAGCTTATTCTATCGACGGTAAATTCAGAATTTTCGAACTATGATTTTGAGACTTTCACAAAAGTTGCTCTATATACTTAGCTAATACAATATGCATATTATATTTTGATTGCATTCACACATGCGCAATGAAACAGTTTTAGTAAACCTGATCATTTTTCATTCACTTATTATTTTTTAATTCTGATTATAGAGTATTGTGTACAGTGTTCTTTGTCATATTTTCTGAAAAGAACTTTATTTTTTATATTAAGAACTCTGCAAATTATAAGCAAAAAACTTGGAGAAATTTAGGACTGTTTTTATTAAAAACTTAATTTCTCTACAAGTATACATGCTATCCTCATAAAAGTGAACACAGTATATTAGAATGAGTCACTTATTAATAATCTCGAGTTTGGACGCTTTTGCTACAGTAGTTTTCACAGGGTTTTCTAAAAGATATTCGTTCTTTTTCAATTCGTTGACGGTCCCCATATCGGTTTCGGGAAAATTCTTCGTGGAAATATATGACCTATACTATACTGATTACACACCTGCAGTCTCGGGTTAATTCCTCATGTATTTTTCTAGATATTTAACAAAACGTCTGAAATCGCAAGTGACCGGCCACCTTTGGCCATATAGTGTATCAGTAAAAGTCTCCTCCTTATTTAAGGCTGCTAGTTATTCAGCTTCCAAACTTTCCTCAGTAATGTTCAGTCTATGGGCGTAGAATGCATTCGTATATTTAAAATACATCCATGGGAAATTAATATTTTTAACTTCTTTTTTCTGTGTACACTTCTTAACACGTTGAGAGCCACGGTGACTGACACTGAAGCTGAAAAATTTACAATGTTTTAAGTAATTTAAGAAAGTAAAATCCTGTAATAAATAAAAGGTAAGTAAATTTTAAATAAATTTTCAGTAATTACTTAAAACAATATATATATTTTTAGTTTTATATCATATTTTAGACCGTCAGTCATCGGTGAATGACTCATTCTAAACGGAAAGTTCAGTGTCGGTCACCGGTGACTTAACGTGGCGCTTAATGTGTTAAAGGATGTCTCTTTTTTCCTCAGTTCTCCAAATATTGCTAACATATATAGTACTCAATTTTATATGAAGCTTTAAAATCTTACTCGCCATTTGTCAGCTTTTAACACATAAAATAATAAATTAAGTATAGATTTTAGAAATATTTTGAGAACTATGGAAAAAATAGAGTTCTTTTAAGGGGAGTGCAAAGAAAAATTCAATTAAAAAAATCAATTGCTTGAGGAAATATTTTAAATATACGAATGTATCCCATCCCCATAGACTTAACACTCGTGATAGGAATTTGAAAGCTGAAAGACTACCAACCTTAAGGGGGCTGGTCACTCCGCTTCCGATTTCCCCTCACTAATGTAAAATCTATGGACATTGGATGCATTCGTATATTTATAACTAGCAGAACCGCCCGGCGTTGCCCGGGGTTTGTAAATAATAACCTTAAACAAAACTTAAGTTTGTATGATTTTATATCTTTGGAAATCCTTTTAAATGAACCTAATTTCGGAGGCTCCATTGCCTTCCGTAGTGTATAATATGTTCCCATCAAACTTCTTTCCGAACGAACCTGTAATCTAGATCCCCACTACATCTGGTAGCATTTACCGAAAGTGCCCGCACGTGCCGGAGACAATCGAAAACCAAGTTGAGTGAGCCAAACCTCGTAGGAATCAAGCCCACAGAAACAACAACGAAAGAAAAAATGCGCCATTAATGTTAGAAAATGTTGGTAACTAAAGTCTAAGATAAAATTTCTTAATACAGAAAGTAGCTGAAATGTAATCTAAGTTGAAGGAAGCAAATCCCGTTGAAATTGGGCCCTTAAACCTGAGGAAATAACGCGCCACCAAGCGATGGAAGATGCCTCCTCACCTTGTAAATTTCATGAATCACTGTTAGCATTAACACAGTATTTAATAAACGGATGAAATCCCTTATCTAAAGTTACCTTTAAAGTAACGCGATTTTTAATTTACGGCAGTGGTGAGTAGACGTAAGTTACTGCTGAAAAAGAAGATTAATGTTCGAAAAAGGCCTGGTAGCTGAGGTATAAAGAAAGAACGGGCCCTGGGAGTCAGGGTCTTAACTGGAATATAGTTGGGTATAAGGCAATTTTTTAGAGGTTTTAAAGTAGGTGGAAGATGCTAAAACTATGTTAAAGAAAATTGCAATAGAATAGGATAGTTTTTAAAGAAGCTCCAACAAAGGCCCCATGAAGACGATGATTAATGTTCAAAATTGGTGGTAGCCAAAGCCTGCAAGTTTTTTTTTCTTTTGTCGTTCATGTAGTAGCTGAAGAACCTAAGAAGTTGTTAGGAAAAAAAAGTTCGTGAAACGGACCATTTTTAAGGGAGCTATAACAATGGGCCGAAAAGAGCCCAACTGTTAGTTGAGAGCAGGGCCCTAGCATGAAAACATGCTTAAATGTTTTAGTACTTAGCGTTTTAGATCTTCAGTTAGTCAAAATTAATCATAGGGTATGAAATAATCATTAGAATAATATTTTAAAGAAATGCGAAAAAATGGGGTAAATGCTTAAAAAGGGGCCCTAGAGCTCCAATAAAAATATGAGGGTGTTGGTCTAGGGGGGAGAGTCCAAGACTCAATTTTAAAATCATGCAATGAGAAGGTGAGAAAATTAGGGTGTAAAAAATGCATAGCACACAAAAAGTTCGAGGTGGACCGGATCGGGCCCTACTTGACCTAAGGTGCCCCAACATTTTAACTGGAATATAGAAACTGGAGAATAATTAAATGGAAAATGGTTCCAAAAATGAAGATAGGATTAAGCGAGGCAATTTATTAATAATTTTTGGTGTAAAAGCTTCAAGGGGCCTTGTACCGGGACCCAAGGGGGAAGGGACTTAAGTGGCATGTAGTCCAATATAAATACACTTTTTAGTAGTTTTTAATGCAATCTCAGTACGCTAGAACTATGGTAAAGAAAATAGCAAGGAATTCGGATCATTTTTAAAGAAGATGCACCAAGGGCCCTAAGAAAACGATTTATATTCAAAATTGGTGGTAGTTGAAGCCTGAAATATTTTTTTTTTTTTGTTTATGCAAGAGCTGGAGAACCTAAGATGTTGTTAGAAAAAAAGCTAGTGAATCGGCTATTTTTAAGGGAGTTATAATAGAGGGCCCAAAAGGGGCCAACTGATAGTTGAGAAAAGGCCCTAACATGAAAACATGTTACAACGTTTTAGCACTTACCGTTTTAGATCTTCGATTAGTTGAGATTAAGCATAGGGTACGAATTTAATCATTAGAAAATAATTTAAAAGAAATGTGCAAAAAAATTGGGAAAATGCTTAAAAAAGGGCCCTAGAACCCCAATAAATAGATGTGAGTGTTGGTCTAAGGAGAATAGTTCAAGCCCCAACTTTAAAACTACGCACTGCGAAGGTAAGAAAATTAGGGTGTGAAAAACGCATGGCACACAAAAAATTTAAAGGGCCCTGGACCGGGCCCTACAGGACCCTAGACGGGCCCATGGTCTTAACTAGAATGTAGATACGGGAGTATAACTAAATGGAGAAAGTATCCCAAAAATGAAGATCGGATAAAAAGGAAGCAATTTATTAACAATTTAATGCACTAAAACTTCAAGAGGCCCTGTACCGGGCCCCTGCCAAAGGGGCCAGGGTCTTAACTGAAATGTAGAAATAGGGCAGAAACTGAAAGGATAATTCACCCCAAAAACGAAGAAGATCGGATAGAAAAGAAGCATGTTATTAGCAATTTGGTGCACTAAAACTTCAAGGGCCCTGTACCGGGCCCCTGGACAGTGTGCCAGAGTCTTAACTGAAATGTTGAAATGAGGTAGAAACTAAAAGAAGAATTCACCTCAAAAACGAAGGAGATCGGATAGAAACGAGGCTTGTTATTAACAATTTAGTGCACTAAAAGTTCAAGGCGCCCTGTACTGGGCCCCTTGCAAGGGTGCCAGGGTCTTAACTGAAATGTAGAAATGAGTAGAAACTGAAAGGAGAATTCACTCCAAAATCGAAGAAGATCGGATAGAAAAGAGTCATTTTATTAACATCTTAGTGCACTAAAACTTTAAGGGGCCCTGTACTGGGCCCCTTAACAGTGTGAAGGGTCTTAATTGAAATGTTGAAATGAGGTAGAAACTAAAAGGAGTATTCACCCCAAAAACGAAGGAGATCGGATAGAAAAGAAGCTTGTTATTAACAATTTAGTGCACTAGAAGTTCAAGGGGCCCTGTACTGGGCCCGTTGCAAGGGTGCCAGGATCTTAATTAAAATGTAGAAATGGGGAAAAGCAAATGGGAGCAAGGGACCCTGTACCGGGCCCCTTGCAAGGGTGCCAAGGTCGTAACTGAAATGTTGAAATGGGATAGAAACTGAAAGGAAAATTCACCCCAAAAACAAAGAAGATCGGATAGAAAAGAGGCATGTTGTTAACACTTTAGTGCACTAAAACTTCAAGGGGCCTGTACTAGGCCCCTTGCAAAGGTGCCAGGGTTTTAACTGAAAAACTGAAATGGGGCAGAAACTGGAAGGAGAATTCACACCAAAAACGAAGAAGATCGGATAGAAAAGATGCATGTTATTAACAATTTAGTGCACTAAAACTTCAAGGAGCCCTGTACCGGTCTGTACAGGGTGCCAGGGTCGTAACTGAAATGTAGAAATGGGGCAGAAACTTAAAGGAGAATTCACACCAAAATCGAAGAAGATCGGATAGAAAAGAGGCATGTTATTAACAATTTAGTGCACTAAAAGTTCAAGGGGCCCTATACTGCGCCCCTTGCAAGGGTGCTAGGGTCTTAAGTGAAATGTAGAAATGGGGCAGAAACTCAAAAGGAGAATTCACCCCAAAAACGAAGAAGATCGGATAGAAAAGAGGCATGTTATTAACGTTTTAGTGCATAAAAAGTGAAAGGGGCTCAGGGGTCCCGGCCCTTAAAAAATTAAAAATCCGAGCAACAGGTGTATCAGGACCTGTCTTGGACTAATCACATATGATTTTTCAGAGTTCTACGTGCGGTAGTTTTTGCTAGCCATCGGACACAGACAGACACACACACACACACACAGAGCGATTTATTTTTTTATTAGTATAGACATCTCCTCGGAAAATTAATATTTTTACCTTCTATTTTTTGTGTACACTGCTCTTGTTATGCCTCTGTTTTCTTAGTTTTAAAAATATTTCTAAAGTATAGACTTAATTTTATAGGAAGTGTTAAAATCTTACTCACAGTTTGCCCGCTTTTAACACATAGAATATTAAATTCAGCATAGATTTTAGAAATATTTTGAAAACTAAGAAAAAAAAGAGACATCCTTTAAGAAGAGTACACAGAAAAAAAGACGTTAAAAATATAAATTTCCCGAGAAGATATTTTAAATAGACCAATGCATCAAAAGTCCATAGACTTAACATTACGGAGGAGAATTCCGAAGCTGAGTAACCAGCCCCCTTAAAGTGTCTTGTACCTTTTAAACGGGGCGAAAATCAGCAAAAACTTTCAGAGTTTGAATTTGTGTATCTTCAAAACCTTTTTATGTATAAACATAAAATTTTGACTGTTGATTAAACGGATTAGAATTCTTAATATACTACCATCAGAAACTGACTAGTGTTTTACACAATTTATGGATTATTGAAATTAAAACAACTCTTTTTATTACTCTGTAACTCATTGAGCGCATAATATCTTAAGAACATATTATGGATTGCTCTAAAATTTGAAGCAGTTGATAAGCACATTTGTGTGTTTAATATGACCTACTTTTAATTATTTACAATGGTAAGAATTTTAGTTACGACTATTTTTATTCATTAAATAAAGTGATTTTTTCACAAAAATATTTTTTTTACGTGCTTAATAAAATAATTTTGACTTAAGAGTAGATCGTTTTAAAAATACATATGTTTTTATTAATTATATAAAATTTTATGACAATCCCTACATACGTTCTGGAGATATGCGCGCAATGACTTACGGAGTAAAAAAAACTATTTTAATTTCAACACTACATAAATTCTGTGAAAGACTATTCAGTTTCTAACATTAGTATAAAAATGGAAAATCCCCACTGGTTAACATAGTTTCTCAATAAGAACAGCTGCCCATTTAAAACGTTTCCGAAGAAAGTGAATTGCGTCAGAAAGTAGATCCTTTGGATTGGAGAACAGACTTCTGAAGGTAAAAATGAAGGATATAATGAAAGGACTGTATATTTCTCTCACAGAAAACTTTTTTTTCCATATGTCACAATTTTGTGCTATTGAAATTTAAATATATCAAGGAATAGTTTATCTGTGGTCAGTCATCTGTTTACAGTGAGTTTTTTATGTTCAGAGTAATTCTAAAGCAGGGCACAAACACAGTATAGATGCATATATATTATATATATATTAGGATAGTCCTTAAAAAATTAATTTTTAAATTTTCTATGGGGCATCCTCCCATTTTGTTCTATGTATAAAATAAAGACTTCCACAAAAATTTCAAACTTTTAAAACATGTTTTAGGGGTCGCTACCAAGGTTTGAATGTTTAAAAAAATTAAAAATTGACATATTTTCTAATCTAATAATACATTGTTATTACAAATCCCCAGTCATTGGCAAATTGAGTCGTGCTATGATATTAGGCTGTAAAGAATATCATTTGTTTCAAGTTTTAACATATTTACACAGTCTATTGTCTAGACACAGACAGGGGTATTTCATGTCTACACTCTATTTCTCCGCAACTTGGCAACTTTGTGAAAGGTAGAGAATCTAACATTCCGCTTTGAAAAATAGTTAGTTCTCCGTTATTTTTTAAATCTTAAATAGCTAAAATGCGTAGGAATTTATAAGATACTGTTTATAAATTATAGAATTTGATTTTTTTTATATTCGTAAAATGTCGTACTAAATGGCCATATTCGTATCAAAAGCAGAGCACAAAACTTAAAAAAAGAGTTTTCGTCAAGCGTTCTTTTGACTGTTCACTGGGATTGCAAAATTTTAGAAGATATTTCAGGATCTGAAACTGTAGACAGATTACCCATTATTGTTGCAGGTAAAGGTATTGACCAGTTACTTGTTGTTCCAAAACTTCAATCAGGAACAGGTGATGCAATAGCTTCTGCTGTTAACTAAACATTGGAGTTATGCAGATTACAAGCAAGTAAAACGTATGACTTTTGACATAACCTTTGTTAATACCCGATTATCAGGAGAAGTTTGTGCTCTTCTGGATTATAATATGAACAACGGAATGATTTGGTTTGCCATTATCACATCCTTGAAATTATGCTTGAGGAAGTTGTTGTTAAGTCTCTCGGAGTTTCAAGCAGACCAGACATACCGTTATGCAAACGATTTAAAATTTCGTGAATGTCTATTGATTATTGCATACTAGCAAACCCCGCGGCTTTGCTCGCGTAATATTTGAAGTATGCCAAGTGATATATATATATATATATGTCTAATTTTTATTAAAAGGTACTAACTAAATTTTTATTTTATTAAAAGGTAATATTTCATTTTATTAAAAGGTACTTATTACTTTTAGGAATAATTAAAAAAAAATACTATTTAAAACACAGTTTGATTAAACATCATTGTTACACTGCATAAGACAGAAACGAGACTTAAATTTATAAAACGAAATAAAACTAAATAAATAATAATTTAGAAAATAGTTTGAAACTTTTATGCTCAATTAAAATGCTCATTTC
This sequence comes from Maratus speciosus, assembly GCA_963932465.1. NCBI lineage: Eukaryota > Metazoa > Arthropoda > Arachnida > Araneae > Salticidae > Maratus > Maratus speciosus. The sequence goes on along the minus strand of OZ010795.1, from coordinate 48,246,489 downwards.
AGTATTCATTTGAAGTTTTGAATTTTTTAGAAACCATCTTCTTACATCTTAAAATTAACCATCATGTCAAATTCAAAGTCCTACCACCTCTCTCAACATAAATGGCTATGTTGAAATAGGAACTGTCACCATTAATTTGCCAGCATTAATTTTGAAATCGGTTTGTTATTTCCTAATACTCCAGAGAAACGTAATTTAGAAAGCTTTTAAAGGTCTTTTTTAGAGCGTTTGTTGTTCCTGTGAATCCCAGGTGGTAGAATCATCGGCATAAAATATAGCCTGTGTAGGATCAGAGACTGTCGCCATTGATTCGCAACTATTACTTTATATTTGGTTTATATTCCCTGAAATTGCGTAGAAATCGTAATTTAGGACTTTTTTAGAATGCTTTTCTCACCTCCCCTTCCCTTCACCCCTTTTTAATTCGAAATTATTTTCGACAGTCCTTCGAGGTCATCTATATTTTATAAGTAACTACCATGCCATATTTAAAGTTTCTAGCCTTTCAGTATCACAGAAATCTTGATATAGAACGTTTTTAGATCCCGCACCCCTCTTGTGGTAGTGGCACAGACATAAAATATAGCTTATGATTCAGAAGGTTCTATCACCAACAATTTGTTTATCATTATTTTTTTAATCGGTTTGGTATTAGATAAGATTACATAAAAATTGTAATTTATAACGCTTTTCGCTCACTTCATCTTTTTAAATTTGAAATTTTCTTTCGATAGTTCATAGAAAGCAGTTGCATCTTGTAAGTAAATAACATGCCATACTTCAAAGTGTTAGGCCCTTCAGTTACGCAAAAAACGCAAATTAGAACATCTTTTGCTTTTGCAACCCTCAGATGGTAGTGACAGCAACACAAAATATAACCTATGTTATAGCAGGGACTGTCTCCATTGATTTGCAACCATTACTTTTTAAATAGCTTTGGAATTTCCTGAGATTGAGTAGAAATAGGCATTTAGAACGGTTTTAGAACGCTTTTCGCTTATTTTGCTCCTGCATCTCCTCTGGGGTAGTGGAAACAGATATAAAATATAGCCTATCTTGGAGCAAGATCTGTCACCATCATTTTAACACCATTATATCTGAAATCTGTTCAGTATTTCCTGAGATTGCATAGAAAAAGCAATTTAGAACGTATTTTACAACGCTTTTTGCGCATTTTGACCCCCATTTTAAAATTCAATTTTTTAGGAAATTTACTTTGAGATCATTGATATCTTATAACTAACTACCATTCTAAATTTCACGATTCAAGGCCCTTCCGTCAAGCAAAAACCGCAATTTAGAACGTTTTTCTCCTGCACCCCCTTCGGGGTAGTGGCACCGACCTAAAACATAGCCTATGTTGGAGCAAGGATTTTCACCATCATTTTGACACCATTATTTTTTAAATCGGTTTGGTATTTCCTGAGATTGTGTAGAAATCACCATTTAAATAGCTTTGGAATTTCCTGAGATTGAGTAGAAATAGGCATTTAGAACGTTTTTAGAACGCTTTTCGCTCATTTTGCTCCTGCATCTCCTCTGGGGTAGTGGAAACAGATATAAAATAGAGCCTATCTTGGAGCAAGATCTGTCACCATCATTTTAACACCATTATATTTGAAATCGGTTTAGTATTTCCTGAGATTGCATAGAAATTGCAATTTAGAACGTTTTTTACAACGCTTTTTGCGCATTTTGACCTCCATTTTAAATTTCGATTTTTTTAGGAAATTTACTTAGAGATCATTGATATCTTATAACTAACTACCATTCTAAATTTCACGATTCAAGGCCCTTCCGTCAAGCAAAAACCGCAATTTAGAACGTTTTTCCCCTGCACCCCCTTCGGGGTAGTGACACCGACATAAAACATAGCCTATGTTGGAGCAAGGATTTTCACCATCATTTTGACACCTTTATTTTTTAAATCGGTTTGGTATTTCCTGAGATTGTGTAGAAATCACCATTTAGAACGTTTTTTAGAACGCTTTTCGCGCATTTTCACCCCTTTTAAATTTCGAATTGTTTAAGAACTGTTCTTAGAAATCCTTTATATCTAATAAGTAGCTGATACTTCAAATTTCATATTTCTAGGCCCTTCAGTAACACATAAATCGCATTTTTAGAACGTTTTTTACTCCTACACCCCCTTTGGGGTAGTGGCACCAACATAAAACATAGCCTATCTTGGAGTAAATGTTGTCACTATCATTTTGACACCAATATTTTTTAAATCGGTTTGGTATTTCCTGAGATTATGTAGAAATTACCATTTAGAACATTTTTTAGAACGATTTTTGTGCATTTTCACCCCTTTTAAATTTCGAATTGTTTAAAAACTGTTCTTAGACATCATTTATATCTTATAAGTAACTAATATTCAAAATTTCATATTTTTAGGCTCTTCAGTAACGCAAAAATCACATTTTTAGAACGTTTTTTTGCTGCTGCACCCCCTTTGGGGTAGTGTCACCGAAATGAAATATAGCCTATGTTCTAAGTTGGACTAACACCATCATTTTGATACCATTAATTTTGAAATCGGTTTGGTATTTCCTGAGATTATGTAGAAACTACCATTTAGAACGTTTTTTAGAACGCTTTTTGTGCATTTTCACCCCTATTAAAATTCGAATTGTTTAAGAACTCTTCTTAGACATCATTTATATATTATAAGTGACTAATATTCCAAATTTCATATTTCTAGGCCCTTCAGTAACGCAAAAATCAGATTTTTAGAACGTTTTTTGCTCCTGCACCCCTTTTGGGGTAGTGGCACCGACATAAAATATAGCCTATGTTCTAAGTTGGACTAACACCATCATTTTGATACCATTACTTTTGGAATCGGTTCGGTATTTCCTGAGATTATGTAGAAACTACCATTTAGAACGTTTTTTAGAACGCTTTTTGTGCATTCTCACCCCTTTTAAATTTCGAATTGCTTAAGAACTGTTCTTAGACATCATTTATATCTTATAAGTAACTAGTATTCCAAATTTCATATTTCTAGGTCCTCCAGTAACGCAAAAATCGCATTTTTAGAACGTCTTTTGCTCCTGCACCCCCTTTGGGGTAGTGGCACCGACATAAGATATAGCCTATGTTCTAAGTTGGGCGAACACCGTCATTTTGATACCATTAATTTTGGAATCGGTTCGGTAGTTCCTGAGCTTACCTCCGACAAATAAACAATTTTTTCCTCTTTATAATATGACTAGCAAACCCCGCGGCTTTGCTCGCGTAATATTTGAAATATGCCAAGTGATATTTATATGTCTAATTTTTATTAAAAGGTACTAACTAAATTTTTATTTTATTAAAAGGTAATATTTTAGTTTATTAAAAGGTACTTATTAATTTTAGGAATAGTTAAAACAATTACTATTTAAAACACAATTTGATTAAGCATCATTGTTACACTGCATAAGGCAGAAATGAGACTTAAATTAATAAAACGAAATAAAACTAAATAAATAATAATTTAGAAAATATTTTGAAACTTCTATGCTCAGTTAATACGCTCATTTCAGTATTCATTTGAAGTTTTGAATTTTTTAGAAACCATCTTCTTACATCTTAAAATTAACCATCATGTCAAATTCCAAGTTCTACCACCTCTCTCAACATAAAGGGCTGTGTTGAAATTGAAACTGTCACCATTAATTTGCCAACATTAATTTTGAAATTGGTTTGTTATTTCCTAATATTCCACAGAAACTTAATTTAGAAAGCTTTTAAAGGCCATTTTTAGAGCGTTTGTTGTTCCTGTGAACCCCAGGTGGTAGAATCATCGGCATAAAATATATGCCTGTGTAGGATCAGAGACTGCTACCATTGATTCGCAGCTATTACTTTTATATTTGATTTATATTCCCTGAAATTGCGTAGAAATCGTAATTTAGGAATTTTTTAGGATGCTTTTCGCACCTCCCCTTCACTTCACCCCTTTTTAATTCGAATTTATTTTCGACAGTCCTTCGAGGGCATTTATATTTTATAAGTAACTATCATGCCATATTTAAAGTTTCTAGCCTTTTCAGTATCACAGAAATCGCAATTTAGAAAGCTTTTAGCTACTGCAACCCTCTGGTGGTAGTGGCACAGACATAAAATATAGCTTATGTTTGAGCAGGTTCTATCACCAACAATTTGTTATCGTTATTTTTTTAATCGGTTTGGTATTTGATAAGATTACATAAAAATTGTAATTTATAACGCTTTTCGCTCACTTCATCTTTTTAAATTTTGAAATTTTCTTTCGACAGTTCATAGAAAGCAGTTGCATCTTGTAAGTAAATAACATGCCATACTTCAAAGTGTTAGACCCTTCAGTTATGCAAAAAATGCAAATTAGAACATGTTTTGCTTTTGCAATCCTCAGAAGGTAGTGACAGCAACATAAAATATAAACTGTGTTATAGCAGGGACTGTCACCATTGATTTGCAACCATTACTTTTGAAATAGCTTTGGAATTTCCTGACATTGAGTAGAAATCGCAATTTAGAATGTTTTTAGAACGCTTTTCGCGCATTTTCACCCCTTTTTAAATTTCCAATTTTTTCGAAACCGTTCTTAAAGATCATTTATATGTAATACATATTTACCTTGCCTAATTTTAAGTTGCTAGCCCCTACCGATCACAAAAATCGAAATTTGGAACGCTTTTTTGCTACAGCAACGTCTAGGTGATAGTGATACCGACTTAAAATAACGTCTATGTTAGAACAGAGGCTGTCAGCATCAATTCTCAACATTACTTTTGAAATCAGTTTGATTCTTCCTGAGATGTTGGTGACAAATCGGCATTTAGAACGTTTTTAGAACGCTTGCTCATTTTGCTCCTGAATCTCCTCTGGATTAATGGAAACATATATAAAATATAGCCTATCTTGGAGCAAGATCTGTCACCATCATTTTAACGCCATTATATTTGAAATCGGTTCATTATTTCCTGAGATTGCATAGAAATTGCAATTTAGAACGTTTTTTACAACCCCCTTTGTGGTAGTGGCACCGAAAAAAAAAACATAGCCTATCTTGGAGCAAACGTTGTCTCTATCATTTTGACATCAATATTTTTCAAATCGGTTTGGTATTTCCTGAGATTATGTAGAAACTACCATTTAGAACGTTTTTTTTAACGCTTTTTGTGCATTTTCACCCCTTTTTAAATTTTGAATTGTTTAAGAACTGTTCTTAGACACCATTTATATCTTATAAGTAACTAATATTTCAAATTTCATATTTCTATGTCCTTCAGTAACGCAAAAATTGCATTTTTAGAACGTTTTTTGCTCCTGCACCCCCTTTGGGGTAGTGGCACCGACATAAAATATAGCCTATGTTCTAAGTTGGGCGAACACCATCATTTTGATACCATTACTTTTGAAATCGGTTTGGTATTTCCTGAGATTATGTAGAAACTACCATTTAGAACGTTTTTTAGAACGCTTTTCGTGCATTTTCACCCCTTTTTAAATTTCGAATTGTTTAAGAACTGTTCTTATACACCATTTATATCTTATAAGTAACTAATATTCCATATTTCATATTTCTAGGCCCTTCAGTAACGCAAAAATCGCATTTTTAGAACGTTTTTTGCTCCTGCACCCCCTTTGGGGTAGTGGCACCGACATAAGATATAGCCTATGTTCTAAGTTGGGCGAACACCATCATTTTGATACCATTACATTTGGAATCGGTTCGGTAGTTCCTGAGCTTATCTCCGACAAATAAACAATTTTTACCTCTTTATAATAGGAGTATGATTTCAGCCTCCCATAACTGACAATTTAATCAATGAAAAAAATAACACATAATGCGTCAGAAATTACAGAATTTGCTCAAAATCATATTAATGATTTTCAACCAAGGAACGACTACAAGGAACTGATAGAGCTTGCCATCATTTGTTTAGGAGTACCTGTAAGGGGTGTTTACATTAGAGCCCCAAGAGGATTGAATCGGATTCCATGGATGGTAAAGGCCATATACTCGTTCAAGATTTATTTATTTAGAGATCAGTTTAAACTCTCTAAGCAGGAAGAATCTGGAGTTCGTCAAGTTTGCAAATCTACATTCACAGCTGGTATCAGGCTCAATGATTTATTGCTCCTGAAGAACTTGAAAAAAGACGAAAATGAAATGAAATCATTTCTTTGTGTTTTTTTTGAAGAAGTTCCTAGGAAATTTCGGTACTTCACAGAAGAACTAGTTGCTTTTGCATTTTTCGATGATAATGTCTTTTTTGAAAGTAAAAGAAAAATGGTGCATGCTTTGAAAAATGGAGAAAATTATGAACCCTTGAAACGTACACGTGCTGATCCTGATGTCATTCTCCAAAATGACTTGCAATATTTTCTAACAAGCAGCACTCTGAGGCTTTTTTTAAAATTATGGATTTACCTTCAGACTTTTTTGAAACAAATGTGACTAATTGAAATGAAATTAAATCCTACAAGACATGTAAGGCACTAGCTACTTCAGTCAAAGTTGTTAATGTTGTAGCTGAAAGTGAAATAGCACGCGTGGAGGAATACAATAAACTTCATACAAAAGATCAAGAACAAAAACATTATTTTAAGGATGTGATGATGGCAATCCAAATCATTTCTTTGTTCATATTCTGTTCCAGAAGAGCACAAACTTCTCTTGATAATCCGGTATTAATAAAGGTTATATCAAAACTCATACATTTTACTTGCTCGGTACTCCCCACGACTCCAATATTTCGTTAACGGCAGAAGCTATTGCCTCACCTGTTCCTGATTGAAGTTTTGGAACAACAAGTAACTGGTCAATACCTTTACCTGAAACAATAATGGGTAATCTGACTACAGTTTCAGGTCCTGCAATGTCTTCTAAAGTTTTGCAATCCCGGTGAACAGTCAAAAGCACGCTTGCCGAAAACTTTTTTTTTAAGTTTTGGGCTCTGCTTGCTCGGCTTCTGATACGAATATGTCCATTTAGTACGACATTTTATGAATATCAATAAATCAATTCTATAATTTATAAACATTATCTTATAAATTTTTATGCATTTTAGCTATTTAAGATTAAAAAATAACGGAGAACTATTTTTCAAGGCGGAATATTAGATTCTCTACCTTTCACAATATTGCCAAGTTGAGGTGAAATAGAGTGTAGACATGAAATACTCTTGTCCGTGTTTAGACAATAGACTCTGTAAATATGTTTGAAACTTGAAACAAGTGACAGTCTTTACAGCCTAATATCATGCTATGATTCAATTTGACAATGACTATGGATTTGTATTAATAATATATATTATTAGATTAAAAAATATGTCAACTTCTATTTTTTTAAATCATTCAAACCTTGGTAGCGACCCTTAAAACATGTTTTAAAATTTTGAAATTTTTGTGGACGTCTTTATTTGATACATAGAACAAAATAGGAGGGTGCCCCAAAGAAAATTTAAAAGTTAATGTTTTAAGGACCACCCTAATATATATATATATATATATATATATATATATATATATATATATATATATATATTACAACAGACGATTATAACAAAACACTTTACCTATACAAGGGCTGTATTTGTATATTAGGATCCCCATAGGGAATCCATGTTTATTAGAAAATAGATATATCCCAGCAAAGAGGAAATTGCTGGCCAGCAGCAAGATAGGTACTAGCAATGATGGAGAAGTGGGCTAATGGTCTACCACTGCATGACCACTGCTGGACAGCTTCAGTTAACTTTGCTGTTGGAAATCATCAGATAAAATTCTGGTGGGCTTCCGTTTTATCTTATGCGCTGGCCCACCACTACATAGAAGTGCACGAACTTTTGCAGTATTATTGCTGGGAACCCTTACGCTAGATGGCGTTGCGAAAATAGTAGACATTGAGTATTTGAACACAAATCTGAAATGAATATTCTAACACAATTTAAGCGGTGAAGCTAATTTTTTTAAAAACTAAATAATATAGCACCACTGCCACCAACAAAATAAATAAGTAAATGAATAAATAAATAAAAATATTTTAACGCACTTTTTTTTCTCCTTAAATCTGGTTTTACTAAGTTACAAAGGATTTCGGTTTTCATAATTTACACAGTTGAGAATCAATAATAATAATAAAAGCGTATAAAATATATAGGATTTCTATACAATACTATAATTTCTATACCAGTTTAATGATTTGGAACGTAAATCACAAAAGAAACAAACTTGAAATAGTGTAATGAGAGCTTGAAAACTACGAGCGGTCGTAGCATACGCTGAGAGTACTTGTTCATGTCCGGTCACGAAAACCAAACAGCATCGAGCGTGGTTAGTATTTGGGAGGGTGACAACATGGAAACCGTTGCAAGCTCAAATATTTCAATAGGCATTTTTATTACTTCTACAGATATTTCTATAGCTCTTGGTGAAACTAGCTTATAGAAAAAAGAGCCATAATACTTCGTTTTTTTATAGAATTTTATTAGAATTTTTTGTAAGGGAAAGTGCTGGGCCAGCAAAAGAATAGCAGTGGAATAGGTACTAGCACTGCAGAAAAAGTGCCTGATTGAAATAATGGGATGGCATACCAATACTGGCCTGCTGTTGGCCATCACTGGCGGGCCAGCTGCATTCCGCACGGACACATTTTTACAGGTGTAAGTAATGGTACCATTGCACTTTACCGCTGATGCAGTGCTGGCTTCCATCTTTTTTCCAGCTGATGGCCCACTGTTTCTCTCTTTGCTGGGATAATTCCATATAATGGTTTCAAGAAGAAAAGACTGTACTTATAAAGCTTTTTTTTTTAAAAGTAAATGAGGTTTTTTTGTTTCTGATTGTAACATTTAAGAAATACTTTTAAAAAAAATTTGCACTTTAAATACACATTGTTTGGGGGTCCCGGGCATTTTCCTCGCCCGCCCAGCCCTGCACCTAATTTGAAGTCATTCCAATCACCTTAAATTTTCTCAATGATGTTAAACAAAATATTACAAAAATTTTCTTAACGAAATAGGCCATACATCCTTATTTTACAACTTTTAAACTATTCCGTTTTTTTTTTTTTTTACCTAATTTTACTCGCGTACCTATTTAACAACAAAAATTGCATAATAAATCAACCACTTGGTGAAAAAAGCGAATTATATTCTTCGCAGTACTAATAAGCAAACTCAGCACTTTTAATTCTGCTCATGTAAACAAAATTGCGTAATATCTCAACCACATGGTTTTGCAAAGTATATTTTTCATGACACTAATTAGCAAACTCAGTTATTTTTAACAAAAAATGAAACCAAAGTTATATAAGATATAAACATAAACGCATGACGAAAATTGCAAATTATATCCTTTGGTACATTATTTAATCAACTTAATCATTTTTAACAAAATGTAACCGAAGATGTATCATTTATAAACTATGTGGCCAAAATGGCAAATTATATCCTTTACTACATTATTTAACAATTTCATCTGTTTTTAAAAAATCAAAATGTCATAATACATAAGGGGAAAATGCTGAATTAGAGAAATTGATTTTATTAGTGAGGTTTTTTTCTTAATTCATTAATTATACTACACTTATAGAAACGTGTAAACGTTGAGATTTATAATTTAAACACTGAATTAGCCCACAAATAATCATTTTTTTTTTCGGGATTTGACACTGACAGCCAAAGAAAGCATCCTAGTATAAATTATTTTTAGACTATCAAATTTTGGGAAATTATAAGCATATCTATTTTTTTTAAATATCTACGATATTTTATAGAGTTCATCACCTTTGAATTAAAATTGACGCTAGCTGCTACTAATATTAAAAATAGAAAAAAATTATCTATTCAGTGGCTTCAAAAGTTCTTCCTTTAAAATATCTTTAAACACTTTTTACCACCTCTCGCTTGCTTAAAATCAACATTAATAACCACGAAAAACAGACTACCTGTGAATCGACCGAAACAGATCATAGCACAAAGATTTTAATGTGTATTTCCACCCCCGCTCCTAACGTGGTATGCATAAGCGTAGCCAAGAACGCCTTCGAAATCATTTAATCTTTTTGGATTTAAACATATGTATATACAGTGAGACTTCAAAAATCCGGCATTCAGAAATCCGGCAACTTCAAAAATCCGGCATTAAAATCATCTTTCCCTTCTTTTTTCTTTTACACTTTCAAGTTACGGTAGAAGAAAAATAGCAATTGTTTATGAATTAAAAACTTCAAGATGAAAAGTAAAAATATAATAAAATAACATTTGACATTTTTTTCATTTTTCAGAGGGGATTATTTTTTGAGAGCTGCACTGCTGGCTCAGCAACGGCGTGGAGACTAGTACACAAGTTCTTTAGAGTCTCTCGTCTGACGCGGAGTTAAATAAAACTGCCGATAACGTTAGTAACATCTCCGAAGACGAGGATGAACAACAAGCAGAAGAAAAGGCGTCACTAGAAAAATGCATAAATATGATTTGAGAATTAATATCTGTTTTATAGAACAATGCTATATTCCCGAAATTGATCCGTAATAGAAATTCTCCATTTGTATAAAATACAAGGAAAACTTGTTAAAGAACCTCCAAAAAAATTTAAGCAAACAAAATTGACATCGATGTTTCCGAAATTTCACGAGAAGAAATAATTTCACTCTTTATTAGATTTTTTTTTTCTGTAACATAGAAAATATTGATTAACGTAAGTTGATTTTATATTTAATTTTCTCTTTTTCTTACATAATTATCACTTAATAATGAAATAAACTGTGGCTAAAGGCAACATTAAGAATATAGTACTACTTTCGATAGTCCTAGTTACTACTTTTGACATTCCTTCAAAAATCCGGCATAGTTTCGGTCCGGATGATGCCGGATTTTTTAAGTTATACTGTATTGACTTGATATAACGGAGAAAAATAGGATTTCAAAACAACCATTTTGCAATAAAAATGGAAAATTAAAAAATTAAGATACAATTTTTTTTATGAATTCAAATTTCAAAATTTTACTCCAATCGAATGCTACAGAAAGTATATTCAATATATCTAGAGGTTGATACCCCCCTCCCCAAATAATTGCTCCTAGTTACAATGCTGAGGGCATAGATTTTTAGCAAGATAATTTTCTTGTGAATTCAGCCTTCGTTTTATCACTCGTTATACTCGTTTTATCATAAAACGAGTAATATTCCACTTCCCTACATCCATGTTTTATTTTCCCAATGTTTTCCGTTTCTAAAAATTAACTTCCACTTTCACTCCTTTTGTCATCATCTACGTGGATTTTGAAAATTAGACGTCAATAACGATTGTATTTCTTATATTTCTCTGACGAAGACTATGTTTTTTATCGTTGAAAGTACTAAGGTATTAAAATAATTTAACATTTTTTTTTTTTAATATTTTCTCATCTTTTAAGTAATTTTGCACATAGTGTAAGTTTAACTTTAACTTTTTAAAGATGAATTAAGCATTTCTATCTATTTATTTACTGATATAGAAAATAGTTTCATTCTTAATGAATGCATAAGCAACTTAAAAATATATGCATGCAACTGAAATCACTCTGTGATTGTTCACCTGTTTTTGTATTTTGACAGATCTTTCACAAGTTTTGCACTTTTATTCATTCTACGGTGGCATCCCGATCAAGCCCCTACAAGAAACAAAAACAAACAATTAACATTTAAATCGAGCTTCACGCATTCAATTTTGTAGAATACAATATCAACAGGATGCTACAGAGCAGGAGTGGCCAACCTTTTAACATGGTAGACCAAACTTTAAAAGCAAATTTGATTTTTTTTTTTTTTACAAATGTTAGCAACCACAGACTTTTTTTGTATTTGGTGGGTAAAAAGAATTATCTGTTGCAAATATGCATACAAATGACTTCAAATAAATACATTTTAAAATTTAATTAAGGCATTCGTTTGCGATTAACTGGTTTCTCACCCAGAAGTGACTAGTAAGAATTTTGTTTAATACCAAAAAACATTGAGATATTGAAAATCATGCATATTCCCTATAGTATTGAACTATAGTATCTGACTATGTTTCACAACTACAACAAGAGTTGTATACATAAATAGTATTCTAGCACTAGATGCCAAGCTCATAGGCATTTAATTTATCAATAATTGCTACTAACACATCGTTGAGCAGTAGGATAAACCTATAATTTTTCACATCATGCATTAAATACGGTTGCTGCATGCTGCTACTTACACTATAAAAATATTCGAATTTAACAAAGTATCTCAATCTATTTTGGCTGGTATCGTGTACCATTGGAAGCAAAAGGCGTATTGTAGAAATTCATCTAATTTCAGATCTCAGTTGTTATTAAATAAGATTCATCCTGCAAGAAAAGTTATTTTCAGATTTTTGTTTCCAAATAATGAACACATAACTAGTGACTGCTTATACAGAAATGTAAGGATAAGCTTTTCTCTAATTGTTATTCCAGCTACACCTGGTTACTTCTTAAGCGATTCTACTCCAAGAAGCCTGCTAAAAATTTTGTTACAAGTTAGGACAAATTGTTACCAAGTGTCCAGTGCACAAAAGATATTCTCTCTCGGCGAAAGTTGCAGGAATTATCAAGGCATGTTTCCTTGATTGTAGCATTTTTGCCCAAGAGCAATCGGAGATACGAAATTACAAATAAAATTGCCGTACTGATATACAGAATTATTTATGGCATTGGTAGGCAAATTTACAAATTTCATCTTGATTTTATTTCATATATTTTAATAGCATTAAAATCTAAGATATTTTTGCGATTGTAAAAACTAAATAAGGCTATGCAAGCCGTGGACTGGCCACTGCTGCTGTAGAGAGATTTACAAATTGTTTGAATTAAAAAATATATAAGATATTGGGCTGAAATTTTTACTTTTAAAAATCTTACTAATTTCCCCCACAAAGTCACCAATAAACAAGACAAGCAGGCAATATTATGAGCAAATATAAAGTTGGTTTTTCATGTAATTATCAATATTGTTTTTGTGTGATTATAATATACAAGGTGGCCATAATTAAACTGACGGTACTCAGAGTGTTCTGTAGCGCGATCTAATTGCGAGAATGGCGCCAAATTTTGTAGGAAAATTAAACAAGACGGAGGATGAAGGATTCCGCGAAAAAAAATTAGTTCCAAAAATCACCGCCAGGGGATATGTGGCGCTGTGTATTCGATAAAGAAGTTTTAAAAAAAAACGAATCAATACTGAAATAAAATTACCGTTTATTTAGCACATCCAACTCAGGTTCGATGTGGCCGCCGTTTTTGGGGACCACATATTGTATTCTGTGCACAGAATTTACAACAGCAGAGAATAACATGTCTGCAGGAATCTCCCGTACAGTTCGCGATATGTTATCCTTCAACTTAGCCAGGTCCTGGACACCTCCGTGATAGACCTTGGACTTTAGGTAACCCCATATCCAAAAGTCGCAGGGTACCGATCAGGGAACCGAGGTGGCCATGCAGTTGGAAAACAGCGGCTAATGACTCTTTCTGTTCTGAATTTCTGTCATAGAAACTGCTGTACCCGCAAACCAATATGTGGGGGGGGCTCCATCTTGCATGAAAAGGATTTTCTCCAGGCACAGTCTTTGCTGAAGTGCCGGAATAACAAAGTTGTTTAGCATTTGGCGATATTTGTCTCCGGTAACAGAACAAGTTACAGGTCCTGTCGGAGTAATGTTCTCATAGAAGAATGGGCCTATGATCATATCTGCTGTGAAACCACACAAAAAAGTTATCTTTGGTGAAGGCAAAGGAATTTCTTTGAATGCTCTTGGTGACTTGTTATCCCCAATTCGGCAGTTCTGGGTATTTACAGTTCCATTCAGATAAAAGTGGGCCTCGTCTCCCCATAAGATTTGCCAGGGCCAAGCATCATCCAACTCCATTCTGGCAAGAAAAGTGAGAGCAAAAGTCAATCGCTTATCATGATCGGTGTGACGTAACTCTTGTACACGTCTGATCTTGTACATATAGAAGTGAATAATCTTTCGTAGGATTTTCCATACCATACAATAAGACATATCCAGATTCCGAGCTATCCCACGAGCGCTGCAAGGGGTAGCAATATTGTCTGGTGCTCTGTCGACAATCGCCGTTGCCACTTCTTCGATTATATCCTGTGATACGGGTTTTCGTCCTCTGCCTGACTGAACATTTAGAGAACCTGTTTTCTCAAACTTCTCAACCATTGCTTTTAAACCATTAACTGACAATGGACCGTTACCTTTACGCATTTTTTTTTGTGGTTTCTAAAAACACGAAGAGCGGCGGGCGCATTGCATTGGTTGAGGTAAAAGAATTCGACTAGTAGAGCTCGCTCGACTAAAGAAGGAGACATTATGAAAGATAACTTTCAATGAAATTGCTTCTAGCAGTAGCACATTACCTTTTAAAGCCGAAAAAGCTGGCACTGCGCCAAAAGATGTAACGCGAAATATGAATAAAGAACTTCTGCTGCTGCTGTTGCTTTCTTTGGGGCTCTGTAAGTGAAATTCCAGATAAAGAAACTTTAGCAGTGTTTATGTAAATTTTTAGCTTTTTATAAACTGTTACCATTTTGAGCTTGGATTAAATTGCTAAATTCGTTAAATAAACGGTAATTTTATTTCAGTATTGATTCCTCATTTTTTGAAACTCTCTTTTTCGAATACACAGCGCCACATATTCCACTGGCGGTGATTTTTTGAACTAATTTTTTTTCGCGGAATCCTTCGTCCCCCGTCTTGTTTAATCTTCCTACAAAATTTGGCGCCATCCTCGCAATTAGATCGCGATACAGAACACTCTGAGTACCGTCAGCTTAATTATGGCCACCCTGTATTTCTTAAGGCTATTATCAAATCCAAAAGAGCTATTGACATATTTCGAAATTTATTTTTATCCGGAACACACATGAAACTGGCAGGCGTTCTTATTCAGAAACTATGTAATTAAAAGATATTTTCCACTTTTTGATAAAGGTAGATCTTTCAGATAATACTGTCAAAGACGGCATTTTAAATGAGACAGCACGAAAAAAGGGAAAACTTGTCACATGACAAGAATCACTTACAATTTGGTGGAAAACGTGATTCGATTTCGAATCCCAATAGTCAGGACTGCCAGTTTCATACTTTTACATTAAAAATGAGTCAGTTTCACGTTGTTGAGCAGGGAATTTGAAAACCACCTTAAAATTGTATCTCTAATACTTAAGGCAATGCTCCACAGCTGACCATTCACCAAATTCTATTAGCGTTGACTGTAGGAAAATTTAGCAGGGTGCAGTACCCGTTGGCCTCTTTTAACTACTTTATGCATCCGGCAATGGCAACCCTTTAATTACTTTATACCGGCAGTGGCCCTTACTGTCGTTTTTGATGCATTCTTTCAATCCATTTCTTTTTCTGGTCACGGGAGAAAAAAATTGACAGAATATGTCCATTGATTACAGGAAATAAATCATAATTTTCGTCATTTAGTCACGGATCAGTACCACAAAATTGGACAAAAAATACTGAGAAATTCACCAGTTGGTTATGGAAAAAATCGGGAAATTCTTCAGTTAGTCGTGGGGGGGGGGGAGGAGAAATGCGAAATACTATGCTTATCGATTGAGTGAAAAAAGAAAGAAAACACTTGCGAGCTTCACCAGCAAGTCATGGAGAAAAATCCAGAAATTCACCAACTGTTCACGAGAGAAAATAAAGAAATTTGTCTGCTGGCTGTGGAAAAAAAATCCGTGAAATTTGCCCACGGAACATATGAAAAAAAAACTGAGATCTTTGCCAATCAATCGCAAGGAGAAAAAAATGCAAAATTCATCAATTGGTTGAAATAACATATCGCGAAACTCATCAATCAGTTGCGCAAATCGTCATAACAGTTGTAAAAAATAGTAAAATCGCCTCTCGATCATCGAAAAAATAAATTAAAAAATTTAGTGATTTTTTGCGGGGGTGATTAATCAAAATCTGTGCTTTTATTCATGGAATGCTTGGCGAATTTTTTTTTTTTTCATGAGGCATAACAAGCACGTTTTTTTTTCTTGATTCTGTCCTCGGCCATTGTCAAATGACAAATCCATCCTGCAGATAAAATTTACACCCATGTATATACATATATTTTTGCCTTTTGCTGTGATATTTGAAAAAGGAACCGAAAAAAAAAGAAACTGGTTAGGAAAATCTCTGGATTTTGGATAAATCTGAATTTCGGACGTCTGAATTTCATACTTTATACTATACCCTGAAGCCAAATTTTACCTTAGTGAAATAACTGAAAACACATAATTCTTTGAGAATTGCTCTCACCTCTGAATAAATTACACGGTCACCAGGTATTTTTCTGGATAAAGAAGTTTGAAGACAAAATAGGAGGCAAATCATATATTTAAAGCATCATCTGGAGTTACATACTGATTGAAGCTTTTTCTTTCGATAAAAAATAGTGTGGTCTGTGTTAGATTTAATACTACTAAATTTGAACTAATACTACTAATGCTAAAATCTTTTTATATTAAACAGTAAAATGATACTTGATTGTAAAAGAACGTAAATTTTGAAAATTCTTTTAGTAAGATATTTTTTGAATAAGTTCTTTACAAATGTAATTATTTCTAACGTATCGCAATGCATATGATTCGAATTTCATATACCTTCAGAGAAATCCTGCATTCCAATTTTTCCTATTATCCAAATTTTCTTATGAAACCTTTCAAGCAAAGCTTTGGGTAGAAATCACAAATTCTTGATACTAAAGAGCAAATCACAAAAATAAAATAAATAAATGTTTTTAACTCCTCTCGAAACTATTGTTATGGCTTTTATGCTAATTTTTCTGTAGTACTACGAAGATCTTCATTTCTACAATTTGTGATACCTTTAGGTTTTTATCTAATAAAGTCTTTCATACATTGACATCCCTTAATGGATTTATTATCCCGAAGCTACAAAAAAAGTTGCTTAAAAATATTTGAAGTAAATAATAATAATAAAAAGACCAACCATTTGTTCTAAGATTATTTTACAAATTCCATTTTAAAGAAAAATCTCCTATTTTATATGTATAATATTTTAAACCAATGAATTGACCATTAATTTAAAACCGATTTTACAACAACTGCATAAGAACAACATATCATACATTCTGAATTTAACTAACATCTGATATCATATCAAAAATCTTAATTAAAAGATTAATCATAGCTTTTTTATATACGGTTTCTGACCAGCTTATATATATTCAAGTTTATAAATTTTTAAATTTTAATTTTTTTAAATTTAAATATTAATTAATTTTATCGCATTCTTTATCTCATATTTTTATCTGCAAAACAGCATTTCTTTTGTTGGTTTCGTAAAAAATAACCACAGTTTTCATAGATTTTTTAAAACATGAATTTCCTTAGAAAATCTCCTATCTACGATACCTCACCTTGTTTAAAGATCTATCCTCTATAGATTACAATCTAAGGTGTTAATATTTAATTCCAATAATGAGATTTATATGTAATGAATCATTACTGCGCATTCCGCGAATATATCTTAATTATTAACTATTTAATCACTGTAAATATAAACGTGGATTTTTATTGATTTTTTTTTTTTTTTTTTTTTAGTTAAATCAAATCTGCAAGGAATAATTGTTTATGTAATGACTTAGATTGAAGACTTTCTAAAGAAGATAAATTTAAAAGATTGGAAAATATATTTATTAAAAAGGGAAAAAACACGATTCAAAGGCTATTTTATTGATACCAGATTGTAACAAAATTAATTATTTTATTTTTAAACATTGTAATCTTTAGATGTAAAAACCTATCAGCTAAAATCATGAAAATTGTTGCTTTGATATCAAATGTATTTAATTCAGATATGGATTTGTTTAATCTAACTCATTTATATACAGCAAGTTATTTACGAAATAGTTAAGAATTAAGTGTATGAAATCAACACGGAAATATGTATCTTTCTCGCAGAAATGTTTGCACATTCACTGCAGAATGTATCTTTAGAAGGGGGAGTTCAGGGGGTGGGGTTTGGGGATAAAAATCAATCACCGGGAAAACTAGCCAGACGCGCTCACAATGGACCTCGATAGGCGGGTTGCACATGACGTCACATGTCTGGTATCGCTTCATATGGCGCCCTAACATAAGGCGAATGTGATGCTCTCCATTTGACTTATAAGGCTTATTTGAACTATAATAATAAAAATAAGAAAGATCTAAATTTAACAGAAAGATAACACGTGCTTTTAAGGGAAAACGGGCAGTTCTGTGCCCCACGTGTGTGTTCCAGATGCAATAGTATCAGTCGTTGGTAATGGCAACGTGACGTCAATGCAAGGGGTTTATAGATTATTCATTACAAGCAGATATTTTACAGGGGGGACAGCACTTTCACAGACGATATGCGAAACTTTTAAACCTCGTGATCCTTTAACCATTTATAAAGGTACGAAATACTTCGAAGTAAAACCATCTTGAAGGGAACAAAATCCACACAGCTTAACCGCGAAAGAGTTAAGGGACCGTACCTAAGTTTAAAAAAAAATCCGCCTTCGCTAGTCGCCATTTTTGTGTCAGCACTCAGGCCAGGTATTCAGGCGGCGGTGGTCCAGAACAGTTTTACTTACCCATCATACGTAGTATAGGGTAAGTCTTGTAATCGTTTTAAAAATCAAAAAAAAAAATGACGGATTTACACGTTTCAGACACTGAAGATTACGTAAAACATATTTTTAGAAAAAAAAAATTGCCGTCCTTCTGTCTGTGTGTCTGTAAACGCTCTATCTCCCGAACAAATTGAGATAGAGACCTAAAATTTGGTGTGTACTTAGCATGTAATAATGGGAAGAAGCCTATTGAATATCAGTAACTTTGATTATCCAGAACTATTTTTCTCAGGCTCTCAAAATATTCGTTCTGATAAAAGGTATATAAAAATTTTTGAAATTGTTTATTTTAAGGAGTGAATATAAAAGACAATTAAAAAAAACATAAATTTTGCAGAAAGAATGAAGTCGATCGGGTAATGAGTTGCCGAGTTATTTGTAATAATATTTTTCACACTCTTCGGTGTTTCATGACCCTGTATTTCATTCAAATTTCGATTCAAAGATATATTTTAATTGGAAATGAGACGCTTAATCCGACGCAGTAAACGGTTAATTGATATGATTACCATTTTTGGAGTTATAAAGATATTTCTTTTACGCATTTCGGTACTACTCGATTATCCAGTCGACCCAAAAACTATCGCCAAACTATAAGATTAAATGCCAATAATGGCTTATCGTAAACGTCACATTCACTTGACATTAAACACGTTACATGTGTTTGTTGCGTCATCAAGTAATTTTTAATTCGACGTTTTATTTGTATCTTGATTAATCTTTTACTAATTTATTTGTCCTTTCGTTATTTAAAATAAAAATTATGTCAGTTTGTATAATTTTGCGAGTAGTTTGGCGATTTAAATAATTTATCGAAATGGGTCGACGAGATAATCCAGTAGTACCCGCAATTCAGTAATAGAGAATTACTATGCATTAACAAGTAAAAATTAAATTTTGAAAATCAAAAAACCCGACTGCGTAAAAAGAGAACTAATTAATTTTTTCTCATCAATGTGAAACTATTTTTATATTACTTACCTATTTTTTTTTTTTTTTTTACTTGTATTTATGACTTTTAAGTTGTGTTTAATTGTTAGTTCCTATCTATAAACACTGTTTGGATGAGGCCTATAGATGTGTATGAAGGTTAGAGTTGCAGTAAAGCTAGAGATCCCACCTACACAACTTCCCGGTTGTGTCATATTTAAACGAAGCTTCTGACTGTAAAATAGTCAATGAAATATCGTCTTCATTTTGAAAGACCTATCCAATGACAGGCCACTCAATAGGGTGCGTAAAATTTTTTTTCGTCTCTACCGCCATTATGTATTTTACGGCCACCATTTTGAATTTATAAATACAAAACCTAGCTTATAACCATCGGGCGGTTAAGACGAATCGATAGAGACCTCATTCATTTAAATCCATCCAGCCGTTGGGATGTTTCGAGGGTATAAAGAAATACACATACCCAAATACGCTTGAAACACATAACTCTTCTTGGCAATCGGGTAAAAATAATTCAATACACACGTTTAAATTTTATTTTGGAATTGAAATGCATTTTATAAATAGTTTACACATGTTTTATTTTCATATTTTACGTTATGCATATCCATGATGCGTGAGTATTACGGTGGCCCCCGACGAATAGTTTTTTAATTCTAAACAAAAGGGTGCAGAAGCAAAAAACGTTCTAAAATTGCGATTTGTGTGATACAGTTGGTATAGAAAATTAGGTTTGGTATGCTGGCTATTTTTACGATGTAAATGCTGTCTTAAAACGGTTTCTAAAATAATTGAAATTTAAAACAGTGAAATTAGCGGAAAAAGTTTTAAAAACGTTCTAAATTACAATTTATTTTGAACTGTTGGGGATAGAAATATCAAATTTGGCATGACTGCTACTTTATAGTCGCAAATGCTCGGCCAGAATTTTTTTTTTTTTTTTTAAATCTGAAATTTAAAAAGAGTGCAAGAGCAAAGAAAAAAAAAAGTTCCAAAATAGTGATTTATGTATATAAATGGTATAGAAGCCTATAATTTGGCATAGTTTTTATTTTTAAGATGTAAATAGGGGAAACCGGGGCAAGATGACTATGTTAAAAATTTTTGTTGTTTATTAATTTATTTTTAAGTATAGTGAAATTAATTTTACATGAACTGTTAGAGTACTTCTTTGTAGTATTAAATACATTACCATTTAATTTTTCAAATAAAAAAATAAAGGATAATTTTATTTTTTCATAACATTAACAAATCATCATCTTGCCCCAGTGCTGGGGCAAGATGACTTTGGTCTTGGGACAAGACACAACACTAAAAAAGGTTGAAAATATTTTATCTTTTGAATATGTTACATGGTTTAACAAATGATAACTGTGTTTTTACATCTTACAAAGTATCAAACTAAGCATAATGCATTGTAACGTAGCGTTGAAGTGTTTAGTTGTGCAGCTAACAATAGTCACAAATAAAAATGCCATTTTCATAATTGGAACATTCCTCATGCCACCACTCTTTGCATTTACAGCACTGGATCCATTCTTCTTTTGGTGGGTCACAATATTCCTCGTCACAAGCAGGACATCTGAAAACACCATCCTTTGAAGTTGATTCAACTAGACTGTTTGGCCTGGATTTAATAGATTTGGGCCTACAGGAACTTAGTTTGAGTTTTTTTTTACTCCCTTTTTAGATTCACGAGCTTCTTTTGTCTGTTTTTTAAAACATTCCTGTTCTTCCTTCTGCTTTTCCCTTTGTTCTAGCATTTCTTTGATGGGTGTGCTTGTAATAATGCTTGTGCTCAGTGTTTTGCTTTTTCTTTTTTTCTCACATTGGGTTGCTTTAGGCAATGGTTTGAAATCAAAAATACTAACAGGCTTCTTTAGTGCATCAGAATCAGCATTTGCCATAAGTTCTGGTTCTTCTGGAGGGTTTATACGTTGGTTTTCTACTACCAGGGTCTGAGGATGACGAGCTCGTCATCTTGCCCCAGACTGCATGTTTAAAAATATTCGTTTTCATTGCCATGAAGGAAGGCGATTAATTGACATTTATTCATGGTAATAGGTAGTATTTAAACTAAGTTACTCACAAATATTAAAGAGATACGATATGTCTTAACTGTATCTGTAGCAGAGCTTATTTACACATGCATAAAAGTTATAACGTGGCAGCGGTAAACAATCAAAACTTCATAACTAACACAAAAATGGCGATTTCAGCGTCTCTATACTATTGTTTAACGAACGGCCGATAGGAGAGACAGTAGTGTCTGGTTGATGCTACCACCTAGTGGAAAACGGAAAAATTAAGACATTCGTCATCTTTCCCCGATCTCCCCTACTTGCTAAGAATGGTTTCTAATAAAGGTTGAAATTTAAAAGTGACAAATGAACGGGAAACATTTTAAATTACGATTTAATTGATATTGTTAGGGTTAGGAAATTCAAATTTAGTACAGTGGTTACTTTTAAGGTGCAGATGCTTGGTATAAACAGTTTAATAAAAATATTGAAAGTCAAAGGTGTGAAATGAACGTAAAACGCCGGGAAATGTAATTACGATTTACTTAGAATTGTGAAGAATAGAAATTTAAAATTTCACGTCTGTTATTTTATAGACGTAAATGCTCGCACAGAGCAGTTTTTACAAAATTAAAAAATCCGCAGAGGCAAGAAACGCTCTAAAATTGCGAATTTTGTGATGCTGTCTAGAAACTTGAAATTTAGCATGGTAATTATTTTTAATGTGTAATTTTTTGCTAATAACGATTTCTAAAAAAAGTTATGTTTAACCCTTTATGTACTGAATTATGAATTCATAAAATTTTTATATTTTATAGCATTTTTCGTAAATTGTTTAAACTGCATTAGAAGATTTACATAATCATTTAATAAAATTTAGAACGATTTTAGAAGGATTGGAGGATATAGAAGGATTAATCAAATTTGAATTTATAGGAATTTTGTGCAATATTTATAAACCCACTGAAATCTTTTATTTTAAATATATTTTTTAGTATTTTGCAGAATTAGGAAATGTACAAATATAATGTTCTTACAATAGAAATATAGAAATATTTCCTAATTGAAAAATCCCCCCCCCCCTCCCTCGGAACGCCAAGAAAGCTGAAAAGATGCAAAGGCAAAAGAAATCATCCTTTTAAAAATATTTTTGTTTTGTTAAACCAATAATGCTTTTGGAACAAGAAAAAGTAATGTATCTATATAACTCATTCTAAACCGTATAACAACTAATCGATGTATTAAATTAATTTTATAACAAGTTATTTTAATGGTACTTATAAGTACCGCCAGTAGATAAAGGGTTAGAAGGGTGAAATGAGATCAAAACGTTCTAAAAACATTCTAATCTATGATGTATCTGGAATTGTTAGGGATACAAACTTGAAATTTGACATGGTTGTTACTTTAAAAACGCAAATCCATCCACAGAAGATATTTTAAATATTTCGAAATTTAAAAGAGTGCAGGAGTAAAAAAGTTCTAAAATTTCGACTTCTGTGATACAGTTGATATAGAAACTAAGATAACGACAACTTGGAATTTGCCATAGTGATTTCTTAAAAATGATAATAATTTTCAAAGAAATGCGTGAAAAACTTTAAAAATACACTCTAAATTACGACTAATTTGAAATTAATTTTAGATTTTCTCATTAATATAAGCTTCACGTTCGCCTGATGCAGTTTAAGAAAGAAGATCACTTAAAATAAGGCTTAGCTTATAATTTTTGAATTATCTTTAGCAGTATAATCCTTTATCTACTGACGATACTTATAAGTACCATAAAAATTACTTGTTATAAAATTCATTTAATGCATCAAATAGTTGTAATACAGTTTAGAATGACTTATAGATACATTACTTTATCTTGTTCGAAAAGCATTATTGGTTAGACAAAACAAAAACATTTTCAAAAGGATTATTTCTTTTGCCTTTGAATCTTTTCTGCATTCTCGGCGTTGGGGGGAGGGGGGATTTTTCAATTCGGGAATATTTCTATATTTCTATTATAAGAACATTATATTTGTACATTTTCTAATTCTACAAAATACTAAGAAAAATATTTAAAATGAAAGATTTGAGTGGGGTTATAAATATTGTACAAAATCTCTATAAATTCATATTAATAAATCATTCTAAAACCCTTCTAAAATTTATTAAATGATTATGTAAATCTTCTAATGTAGTTTAAACAATTCACGAAAAATGCTTTAAAGATAAAACTTTCATGAATTCATAATTCAGCACATAAAAGGATAATTTCCTCTTCTAATAGAAATTGTTGTAGGATCAATCCATTTCAAGTGGTCCAGAAAATCATTTATTCGTTGCTTGACCATTTTTAAAAAATCTGAAATTTTTTGTACAACAACACTAACATAATGGAAGTTCAAAGTGACTATTATTTTAATTTTATTAATTTTTATTTGTGCATGGCGGCCATCTTTGTTTCATCGTCTGCAGCAATTTTCTCACAAGAAGGGTTTACGGAATCGTAAATAATTCATCGTTTATTTCTCCAATTCAAGTGCGGATTAAAGCAATTTGTACAGAATACTTTGGGCTAAAAATTTGGTAATAGTTTCCGAAAATATATCCTTATTGGTGGAATTTAAGCATAAAGTTTCAGTTTTTTTCCAAAATTTGTCCGTATGGAAGAAGAAATTTTTCTAGCAAGGAAAACTGTCAACATGACATAATTTTTTTTTACAAATAGGCCGAAA
This sequence comes from Maratus speciosus, assembly GCA_963932465.1. NCBI lineage: Eukaryota > Metazoa > Arthropoda > Arachnida > Araneae > Salticidae > Maratus > Maratus speciosus. Next base: position 48,222,120 of record OZ010795.1, on the reverse strand, counting down.
GCACTTGTACTCACACGCCAAGTTCCAGATCTGGGACTTGCATTGTCTTCGCTAAAAAAAATCCCAATTTTTTCAAAAATGTCAAAAATCGCACTTTTTAGGCTTTCATATCTCTGGTGGGGCACAAGATAAAAATTTGAAGTTCTGATTTCTGACAGTGGGATAAATACGTACATGTGACTACAACAAAACAATGGTTTGGCAGTATTGTTTTGACATGTTGCCCTTGCCGTATCTCAGCTTGTAGTCAAATCTCCATCCTAAAATTTCTTGTGCATAACACTAACATACAATCCTCTCAGAAACCAGAACTTTAGATTTTTATCTCGTGCCCCACCAGAGATATCAAAGCCTCAAAAGTGCGATTTTTGACATTTTTGAAAAATTTGGGATTTTTTTTAGCGAAGACAATGCAAGTCCCAGATCTGGAACTTGGCGTGTGAGTACAAGTACTTTCGGCCTATTTGTAAAAAAAGTATGTCATGTTGACAGTTTTCCTTGATAGAAAAATTTCCTCTTGTAAACGGACAAATTTTGGAAATAAACTGAAACTTTATGCTTAAATTTCACCAATAAGCAGTTAGTTTCGAAAACAACTCCATTACCAAATTTTTAGCCCGATGTATTCTGTACAAATTGCTTTAATCCGCACTTGAATTGGAGAAATAAACGATGAATTATTTACGATTCCGTAAACCCTTCGTGTGAGAAAATTGCTGCAGACGATGAAACAAAGAGGGCCGCCATGCGCAAACAAAAATTAATAAAATTAAAATAATAGTCATTTTGAACTTCCATCATGATAAGGTTGTAGTACGAAAATTTTCAGATTTTTTAAAAATAGTCGAGCAACCAGTGCTGGACCACTTGAAATGTATTGACCCTATAAGTTACGATGTAAATACCTATGTGCCTCTATTAGACGCACAAGTGCCACCTGACATATTTCAGCAACTACGTGTGCAAAGGATGAACGGGTTCTGCTATTTTATTTGATTTTCATTAGCTTTAAACATAGAAAATATACTTTTGTATAATTTTTTAAAAGTCACAACTAAGTCGTACCTTTAGAGCGATAATTCATTAAATAATTAAAATTTTCACACTTAAAAAAATAAAAAATAGTGCTATATGGAAATTTTGCCCAAATTGTTTTTACAATTATATATCCATATGAGTAGGATCTTTATTATTTTTTTTTTCAATTTTTAGGAATATGCGCTTATGACGAACTTCATTTTCAGTATACCGAAAGCAACAATGATACAAGAAAATTCGTACAAAGAAAGAGCACAATTCTAAAATATAATTAAAGTATATCAACTTTTGTACCTAATTTTCGAATGATTAACCGAAATTACTAGAGATCGATCACGCTTATGAATGACCTACGGACGGAACGCGTGCAAAAAGAACTCTTTCTTTCATTTTATAGAATACTTACCTCACAGTCTTCCGGTTCTTCAGCTTCTTTAAGTATGTTTCCATCCTTGTTGGCGCACCAGCATCTTCCTATGGAATTCCAGCACTGGAATGCCATGTACGTGCCATCCTCATTGCATTGTGGTACATAATTGCCAGCAATCATAGCCTCTGGAATGATTGTAAAATTTGTCATTAGTTAAGGCAGCTGAAAACAGAAAGATACGTTAATTAAAAATTTCCATTTGAGAAAAACTCTAATCGCATGAAATTTTGCATTGCTAACAAGAGGTAAAACCAACAGAGTGAAAAAGTGTCCAAACCAGGACTCGAATCCGGTTCTTTGGCATAGCTCACCAGTGCTCTGCACACTGAGCTACTCGGACAATACCCAGCCTGTCACCTCTCACTCTTGTATATGTTGGCAAGGCTGCATCTGCAGCACAAGATGGAATATCTTCATGAGCCACAACCCAATGGCAAACATGAGACAAAATTAAACCCATCTTCGGTGAAATGATATATAAATATAATTTTGTAATGATCAAATATGCCAGAAATTTTAAATTTTTTAATTCCATGAATCTTTCCATTGCTAACAACCCACAAAGTGAAAACAATGTCCAAACTGGGACTCGAACCTGGATCATTGGCATAGAGATTCAATGCTCTACCAACTGAGCTTTCCGGACGATGCTTTTACGCCTTGTTAGCAATGCAAAAATTCATGCAATTAACAAATTCAATATTTCTGATGTATACTTCGAATTTCATCATTACAAAATGATATCAATATATCATTTCATGAATGCTGGGTTTAATTTCGTCTCCTGTTTGCCACAGGAATATATTTCATCTTGTGCTGCAGATGTAATCTTGCCAACATATAACAACCTTTAGAATCATCATGATGGTCATATAGATTGTCATTTGCTTTTGGCACCGTGATAGCGAATTTTAAAGTATTAACATGTATGGGATAGAAGTAAGTTTTGGGATTTTCACAAGTCACAAGAGCGACAACAAAATTTGTGTCAAACACGTGTTTGACACAAATTTTGTAGTCGCTCTAACTCAAGAGCTAATGCAAGGGATTTAATCAAACTTTAGATTCAGTTAGACAATGACACTAATTTGTGCTGATTAGGTATCCGTATAGGTTGCCCAAAAGGTGGCGCTGTTATGTTGCAATTTTCACAATTTCTATGAGAGGTATATCTCAAGAACTAATGCGCGTAATTTTATCAAACGGATGTAAATCACCCAACAGGTGCTGTTACTATGAAGTGTTTATCCCAATTTCATCGATAGTTATACCTTAAGAACAAATGCATGGAATTTCATCAAACTGGATATTCTGTTAGAACACTATAGCTATATCTTATTTTCTATTGTGTAGAAATGCACCAAATTTTACATTCGAGTTTAATAGTTAAAAATGTATATGCTGATCTAATTTTAAATTTTAATGTTCAGCAGGGGACACGGTCGTTCTCTTCTTCTTTTAATTCGCTTATCACTGAAACTTCGTATTAAATTCGAAGAAATGCACACTATGTTTTATTTTCACAATCATTGAGGCTATAATGAATTATAAGAAAGTTTTGTTATATGCTGTGGATATATATGATGACTAGTTTCAATGAGTGGCGTCAACAAAGCTTTTTTGCTGTAATACATGCCAACTAATTTCCTTGTCACGTGATTACTAGAGTAAAACTTTAACTCATTAGAACAGACCAGGGAGAAAAACTTATCTAGAAGCCGTCCCATGTTACCTTCCTGAATATGACAGATGATAAAATTCAAAATCACTGAATTGTATTAAACCTGATCATGGCCTTTGGAAATCCCTTTATCATCGTGAGACATAGAAACTGGAAATGATTGGCTCAATCATGTTCGTAATCGTATTTGACATACAATAGTGCATGATTTTGCCTTGTGTAAATAGCTTAATATGTATTGTATCTTTATAGCGTCATAATTCTGAAACGATACTAAATTATTTTTTAAAACTTACTTTCTATAATACTGTAAGCTGAGTCAAATTTGTCAATTTCAATATGGTTTAAGTTGGGGTCGTATTTGTCCTGAAATTTCATGACCAGGAAATTTTTTCGGACCAGTATTTTCTTATAGAAAATCTTTTCTTAAATAAGGCGAAATTTCGCGCATATAACATAAATGTATTTTACTATTAAAAAATACTGATACTTTTCCTGAAAAGAACTAGCCCTGGGTTTAAGCCTTTAAATCATATAAAAATACACAAGAAAATTTATTAAGGAAAATAACTTATAGTTAATTTAACTTATTTCAGTACGATATTTATTTAATTTATTTTACTACATACATTTTTTTTTCGTACGAAACCTGTTTATTTGATCTGTCCGCTGGATAAAGCTAACAATTCTTAATATGTTAATATCTCAGATTGGTAATTTAAAAAATCAATGAATGTTTTCATAAGCAGAGAAGTCAAATCTCACATTTAAAGCTATACTAATACAGTATTCTAAACCGATACTGGACGTTATAGCTTAAGAAGATTCCCAGAAGAAACCAGCGCATGTTGTAATTGAGAATTCATCGAGCTTAAACAACTTAAATTCAAGCCAGAGCAAAGTAAACGCAGTGTAGACAGTCATTACCAGCTGATTATATACTGAAGACACGTCGAACTTTTTATAGTTTTATTTAAAATCACAAAAACACACATCATTACTTCGATGTCGAAAAACTCAAGACATTAAATATTTAAAAACAAAGTAACTGAGATAGGCATGCTCTTAAACGGCTTAAACTTACATAATCCTTTAAAAAAAAAAAAAAAAAAAAAAAAAAACAGGGCCGCCTCTTATACCACGACCACACACTGACTAAGCGAGCTGACTAAAAGAGCTGACTGACTAAAAGAGCTGGAAAACCGGCAATGCGCGGATGCAAACGATTTTTGCTCGTAGCTCGGGACAAGGTATTGGCAGGAGGATTAAAAATAAGTTAAACACACTTAACTTGCGAAAAACTCGCATACCTGCCTGTCAGTAATATGTTTAACACAAGCTGAAGCTGCAGTGATTATATAGTATTATTCATACAATATACCGGGTGTCCCAAAAATCACTGATGGATTTTAAAATTCAATAACTTGCAAACGGTGACAGATATTAAAAAATTTCTTGCAGGAGTGTTATGTAAGATGTCAGGAGTATTTATGCTGCGATTCGCAGTTTTAGTTACAGATAGCATCGATAGATGGCGCTGCAAGCAGTAACCGCTAAATACAGGCTCGATTTTTCGACCTCTCTCTTCTTCCATGCGTAAAAAGGAGATTAAAATATGTATTGAATGGATCCCGAAGTACCAGAAATCGGGTCTGGATAGAGCACCTATTGATCTCAGCGCCATCTATTGTTTAAAATTCGAACTGAAATCAAGAATCGCAGTAAAATATCTCCTGACATAATACATAAACCTCCTGCGAGAATTTTTGAAATATCTGTCACCGTTTGAAAGTTATTGAATTTTAACCCCTTAATTCTCGCTCCCGTGAGTATCACGGGCTGAGGTGTCGTTCGTTATTTCTCGTTCCCGTCCTATTTCCGGGCTGGAGATTTATTGCTGGAAAAAACTTCTGAAACCAGAAAAAATTTAACTGGCATTTCCGTGTGAAGTCTTTGAATATTAGCGCTTGGGTTTGGTTTTTGGTGTTGATTGTGATGCTGAACTTTGTATTGCATGTTTCGAAATATATCACACTAAGATAATTAAAATTTAATGTATATTATATTATTTCAAATATTATTTGTTAAAATTTGTTTGATGATGATAAATAAAGATCTAAGATATGAAAAATAAAGGTCTTATTCGCATTCATTTGTATAGTGTAAAACAAACAATAAAACACAGAATTCGCGCATGATGGCTTTTCCACAAATGTGAATTTGTTTTATAACATGTTTTTCTTTCGCTTTAAAAAAAACTAATTGCATATTTTATATAGAAACCTTATAATTATTCAATTTCTGTAATAAAAAAAAATTGGTACATTTTTGATGGTTTTTCCAAATATTAAGCGACCGTTAAAGGGTTAAAATCCATCAGTCATTTTTGGGACACCCGGTACATGAAAAGGTGAGTTTCAAAGCACGCCTCATCCAAAATTGAAAAAATCGTATTTTCTCTATCAATCAATTCTGTTTGTTTGTTTGAACACATACATCAGACTTGTGTGCTTGATACCAGGGCCCGCTTATAAGTCATCGTCGATATACAGGGACGAGATAGCACAAGGAAATTTACAATACCAGAGAATTACATCATGGTGGCTCCACAAAGAGTGGGCAACGGAACATCAATTCTGTTTTAAATCTGCACCGAAAAACAAAACAATCTACAAAAAGACCATAGACAGAGAGGCGGCAGCACAGAGAATGTTTGATAAAAGTCATAATGAACCTTCATCGGGTTCACGGCTGAAATTCCAGAATTAATTAACACTCCATTCGCACATTAAAACGCAATCGGTATGCCAAGTCCTATCTTGGTGGTAAACACCTCAAAAATCGATTTTAGCGGTTGACTCGTAGGTTTACCGTTGTGTTTTCCTACATCCAAAGGTATGAAAACAGGGAGAACTGGGAGCAGGAAAACACAACGGTTTTCCACCCAGATAGGACTTGGCAGACCGATTGCGTTTTAATATGCGAATCGAATTTTAAAACTCTTTGTGGAATTTCAGCAGTGAACTCGATGAGGTGATTGTCTGTGCTGCCGGTCTTTTATTCTGTATTTCTGGCATTGTAAAATCTTATTTTACAAGAAAAACCAATGGACGCATTTAAGATCTTTTGCGATTTCCAAAAATTTAATTTTCTGGATAAGGCGATTTTTGAAACTCACGTCCTCACATGTTTATATTTTGTGTAAATACATTCTGAATCATTTGTTCCTAATTTAAAACTACTATTTTTAAAAGTCCAAACTTCATATCATTTATAATTAGGTATGTTTGCGTTCAGTTTAATTCAAAATATTGTATAATAGATATATAAAAACGTATTTATACAAAAATATGACAATTACTAAAATACGCTTAGTATTATTTTTGATAAACTTCAACCTAATTACTTTAGGCTGCGAAGTTTGGGTTGTGTTATGTTTTTTAGCTTTTGATAATGGATTCTTATGTATTTTGTAGAGATAAATCCGAAAATGACCTTCTTTTTTTACCATCATGTCAGGATTTTTTGCAAATTGTAAATTTCAAAGTTAAAAAAACAAAAAATAGCGAAAATATGAAACAATAAAATGGATGTGATTGTTGCGTTTTTTTTCTTATGATGCTTTTATGTATTCTTTAGCACTAAATCTGAAAATGACCTTCATTTTTAACCATCATGTCAGAATTTTTCGCAAATCGTAAATTTCGAAGTTCAAAAGTTCAAAGTTGAAAAGGAACCACTCGCTCCCCCTCATGAAATCCCTGAGCTGTTTAGCTGTAAAAATTCTCACTAACAAATTTATTCAATTTTTTTGGCATTTTAATAAAATAATCTATTTTTTTCAAATAAAATAAAATAAAATTGAATAAAAAAATATATATCTATTTTATAGTATCAGATTTTCGGTATTTTTTTTTTTTTTTTACTTTTTATTTTTGAAGTTTACGATTTGCAAAAAATTCTGGCGTGATAGTTAAAAATTGAAGTCATTTTCAGATTCAGTGCCAAAAAGTACACAAAAATAACTTATCTAAATTTTGAAAACACATCCTCACTCTAAAAAATAAATGTGTAAATTAATCCCTTTTACATACGTATAGGATGCATTCTCACATAATTTTGGCTTTTAAATCCCTGGATAATAATTTTTATTTTAGTACATATTCTTGGGGGGGTTTTTTAATTTCTTATACTGGAAAACATCCCATTGCATGACTGTGTAACAATATTAACGAGACAAATAATTTTGGGACCATGTTGGGGGTCCAAATGTACCACGAAATTCCTTAACGTCCCGTGTCCCTGATGTTGATTTTTAAGTTTGGAGCTGTCTGTATAAAATTGTTTAACCCCTTAATCGTCGCGCCCGTGACTGTCACGGGCGGTGCAGGCTTCTTTTCTTTTATTCAGATTGTTTTATTCCCACCAGTTTTTTTTAAATAATGCAATTGGCTTTATTCTCTCGACATTTTATCTGCCATTAAATGAAGAAAATATTTCAACTTGAAAAAAGTGGTGGCAGTCAAACAATCTGAATTTTTAAAGAGTATTCGATATTTATCAGGCACGACGATTAAGGGGTTAAATAAAAGTAATTCGATGTCATTTTTTTTCCGAAACTGGGACTGACTATTCAAGGATGAGAGCGCTCTGATACAAATGGTTGATTTTCACCACTAAATTTTAATATTATTCTTTGCTTTATAAAAATCCCAGAAATTCAGTCATTCAATACGGCGAGAAATGCTATTAAAATTTAGTGGTACCAATCGGTCATTTGGGTCGGAGCACTCTCATTCCTGGACTATTGTTTTATATAAATATGTAGCAAAAAATTAACCTGCACACATTTTTGCGGTTGTTATTATTTTTTTACTGTGCCCTTGGATTATAGATTTTTTTACCATCCCTCTTGCTAAACTTATTCAGAAAATCACTTCAGATGCAGCCACAGAATTTTTTTCAACTTTTTTCTCATGCAACAGTATGATAGAGAAAGAATGGCTAAAATTCTTTGGCAGGAAATTTACTGCAGAATATAAATCAGCAATTAAATATCAATTTCAAGCATAGTGGATTTATTGGTAGTATTACCGTCCACAAAGTTTATTCCAGCGCTTTTCGAGGTAAATTAAATTTCTTTTTAATTTAATCCAATGTCAATAACTCTTGCTAAAAATCAATTAACATTATAGCTATCACTTAGTCTTAATATGATTTGCCTAACAATAAGTGGTAATTTTCCTTACCGTCCCTTTTCTTTCTTTAGCATCTCCTTCATTTTCCTTACCGTCCCTCAGGGCTCGCAGCGTTCCTAAAATTTTCTGCACTTCCTACCACTATTTTAAATAAAAAGTCTTTCTGGTATATTGCTTTAATAACTGCAATAGCAGTTTATAATAAAATTTATCGTATTAAAATAGTGGTAATAAAGAGAGAAAATTTTAGGAACGGTGCGAACCGTGCGTCCCTTCTTTAACACCCCTTTAAGACAATGTTATACCAAAATTTTGAACTAAAAATACTACACTGATATTATTTCTTATTTGAATGTTCTGTGGGTATTATCAAATTCATTATAAGTAAACATTTACAAGAAAATAAAAAGTTAGAGGGATAAAACGGTAAGGAAAATTAAACTCACAAGTTTAACATTAATCCTCAGTTAAATAAAATATTATTAAAAATCGTCGCGGCTGACCATTTTTTTTTTTAATCATTAAAGCATTCGTCCATAAGATTAAAATGCTATTTTATTAAGTTTAATTTCACCAGATTTTTATTTCTGAAAGTTAAAATTTTGTGAGAATGACTCATATGTGTAAATTCAAAAAATTACACCTTTGTCATGAAATTTAAATTCTTGTCGTAAACATTTATCTGTATTTCTGTGTACTTATCGGCTTAATGGAAGTGTGTAATTTGTTATCCTTTCAAATATTCAAACAAGTGTGTAAATGGTAGAAAATTATACGGATTTACCTGAATTGGTGTGTTAATGTAAATTTACAAATTCAGCTCATTACACAAATAAAATATGCGTAATATGCGTATTTCGCATATTACACCGAAATATGATTCAGAATAGAATATTAAACAGGATTATGTGTAAGAATATTACTCAGAAGAACAGATTATTACACATAAATATGTGTACTTATATGAACAGAATAAATATTTATACTTGAAAACTAGGTTTGGGTAACAGTAGCTGAGTGGTCAAGGTAATGCTGTGGAAAGCTGCAGTTTCTGAGTTTGTATCCCGTTTCGGAAAGTATTGCTTGTTTACTGTAGATTGAATTAACCCTCTACTTCCCCGGGTAGAATGCGTTCCAGAAATTGCGTTATTCAGAAAATCGGAATTCATACTAGAAAATCTAATAGCAACTTTCGGTTTAGTTAGTAACGAAATGTTTGCTATTTAATTAAATTGAAAATTTTTATTTTAAATTTCCTGTGTGAATACGGAATATCTGAATAAAAAAATCCACTAAATCGTGAACGCTGATGGTAGCAAATATGCTACCAGGCGCAGTAGAGGATCAAATATTGAATTTCTCCTCTTGATACAGATGTATTTTTGAAAACTTCTGACTGAAATTGACAGAAAAAAATCGTAATGGCGTCACGATTTCGTTTGGTACAAAAACTTATTCTACAGTATATTTATTCAAACTATAAAGTTTTTTTTTCATAAATTGTGACTATACTATTTTAGGGCTTCAAAACAATTGTAATAGAGAGATGGCATGCAGTAAATATAATTTCAAACTATCCTGTTTCTTGTAAATTACGCTTACACTATTTTGGGGTCTTAAAACAAAATCTGCTGGAAAGAGAACAAGCACATCAAGCACGTGAGTTTGTTCTTCATGCAAATTTGTTTTGCGACCATAAAACTATTTAGTTCAAAATGTACATCGTAAACTATAAGGGTATGTACTAGAAACACAACATCTATCGTTTTTGTTTATTACACAGAATATATGTTTACTCATATACAATTTACACTTTAAAATGTGCATTTCAGAGTAATTTAATAACTTTTTACACACTTAAGCAGATTAATTTAACACACTTAAGCAAGATACTTAACACACTAGGCATGTACTTGGCAAATTTACTCTCCACGTTATACATATGGACGAATCGATTTTGTATCATCAGTGTACCTGTTTTAATGTAATTTACGCATTTATTTTTTAGAGTGCATCTCATCTATTATATAGAATCAGATTTTTGGTATTTTTGACTTTTTAACTTTGAAATTTACGATTTTCTAAAAATCCTGATATGATGGTTAAAAATAAAGGTCATTTTCGGATACAGCGCTAAATATACATCAAAATCAGTTATTAAAATTTAAAAAACACAACCATCGCAGTGTTGGAATATTTAAACTAAACACTAAACAATTACACTAGTATGTTATGGTCATCACAAACTTTCTTCTATATAAATCAAATCGTTTGCAACCAATATTAAATGACATAGTCGTTCTTAAAATATAGCTAACGCGAAAGACGTGAAAAGCAGAGCATAGTCTGTGGAACTGCATGCATCCAAACGTAATCAGCGCATATTTATGTCAATTTCTAACAGAAAATGGTTTGGTGAAATTTCGTGCGTTAGTTCTTGAGATATAGCTATAATATAGTTCAGTACTTTAACCCTTAAATGCGTGATTTTTTATTTTGTTTCGAAAAAATTATATATGATTCTCTGAAAGGTTTATTACACAGGAAAAATAATGAAAAAAATCAGATATACATTTTTCATATAATACGCCAATCTTTTCTTCTGTTACACATCTGTAATACAAATAAAAACTACAGTCGTGTGGCTGTTTTACGCTAAAATATTGCAAATTAGTAAATATTTTAAGAAGTATGTCTCCAAATACCTTATTTTATATAATTACTAGCAAACCCCGCGGCTTTGATCGCGTAATATTTGAAATATGCCAAGTGATATTTATATGTCTAATTTTTATTAAAAGGTACTAACTAAATTTTTATTTTATTAAAAGGTAATATTTTATTTTATTAAAAGGTACTTATAACTTTTAGGAATAATTAAAAAATTACTATTTAAAACACAGTTTGATTAAACATCATTATTACACTGCATTAGGCAGGAATGAGACTTAAATTAATAAAACGAAATAAAACTAAATAAATGATAACTTATATTTTGAAACTTTTATGCTCAATTAATACGCTCATTTCCGTATTCATTCGAAGTTTTGAATTATTTAGAAACCATCTTCTTACATCTTAAAATTAACTATCATGTCAAATTCCAAGTCCTACCACCTAGGGCTATGTTGAAATAGGAACTGTCACCATTAATTTGCCAACATTAATTTTGAAATCGGTTTGTTATTCCCTAATATTACACAGAAACGTAATTTAGAAAGCTTTTAAATGCCTTTTTTAGAACGTTTGTTGTTCCTGTGAACCCCGGGAGGTAGAATCATCGGCATAAAATACAGCTTGTGTAGGATCAGAGACTGTTACCATTGATTCGCAACTATTACTTTTATAATCGGTTTATATTCCCCGAAATTGCATAGAAATCGTAATTTAGGACTTTTTTAGAATGCTTTTCACACCTCCCCTTCGCTTCACCCCTTTTTAATTCGAATTTATTTTCGACAGTCTTTCGAGGGCATTTATATTTTATAAGTAACTACCATGCCATATTTAAAGTTTCTAGCCTTTTCAGTATCACAGAAATTGCAATTTAGAAATTTTTTAGCTCCCGCAACCCTCTGGTTATAGCGGAACAGACATTAAATATAGCTTATGTTTGAGCAGGTTCCTATCACTAACAATTTGTCATCATTATTTTTTTAATCGGTTTGGTATTTGATAAGATTGCATAAAAATTGTAATTTATAACGCTTTTCGCTCATTTCATCTTTTTAAATTTGGAATTTTCTTTCGACTGGTCTTAGAAAGCCGTTGCATCTTGTAAGTAAATACCGTGCCATACTTCAAAGTGTTAGACCCAATAGTTGTGCAAAAAAAAACGCAAATTAGACCATGTTTTGCTTTTGCAACCCTCAGATGGTAGTAACAGCAACATAAACTATAACGTATCTTATAGCAGGGGATGTCACCATTGATTTGCAACATTACTTTTGAAATAGCTTTGGTATTTCCTGAGATTGAGTAGAAATCGTAATTTAGAACGTTTTTAGAACGCTTTTCGCGTATTTGCACCACTTTTTAAATTTCTAATTTTTTCGAAACTGTTCGTAAAGATCATTTATATCTAATAAATATGTAACTTGCCTAATTTTAAGTTGCTAGCCCCTACCGATCACAAAAATCGAAATTTAGAACGCGTTTTTTCTCCTGCAACGTCTAGGTGATAGTGATACCGACATAAAATAGCGTCTATGTTAGAGCAAAGGCTGTCAGCATCAATTTCCTACCATTACTTTTGAAATCAGTTTGATTCTCCCTGAGATACTGCTGACAAATCGGCATTTAGAACACTTTTAGAACGCTTTTCGCGCATTTTGCTCCTGCATCTCCTCTGGGGTAGTCAAAACAAATATAAAATATAGCCTATCTTGGAGCAAGATCTGTCACCATCATTTTTACACCATTATATTTGAAATCGGTTCAGTACTTCCTGAGATTGCATAGAAATCGCAATTTAGAACGTTTTTTACAACGCTTTTTGCTCATTTTGACTCCTTTTAAATTTCGATTTTTTTTTAGGAAATATCTTATAACTAACTACTATTCCAAATTGCACGATTCTAGGTCCTTCCGTAACGTAAAAACCGTAATTTAGAACGTTTTTCTCCTGCACCCCCTTTGGGGTATTGGCACCGACATAAAACATAGCGTATGTTGGAGCAAGGGTTGTCACCATCATTTTGATGCCTTTATTTTTTAAATCGGTTTGGTATTTCCTGAGATTGTGTGGAAACCACCATGCAGAACGCTTTTTAGAACGCTTTTCGCGCATTTTCACACCTTTTAAATTTCGAATTGTTTAAGAACTGTTCTTAAAAATCCTTTATATCTAATAAGTAGCTAATATTTCAAATTTCATATTTCTAGGCCCTTCAGTAAAGCAAAAATCGCATTTTTAGAAAGTTTTTTGCTCCTGCGCCCCCTTTCGGGTAGTGGCACCGGCATAAAACATAGCCTATGTTGGAGCAAGCTTTGTCACCATCATTTTGACACATATATTTTTTAAATCGGTTTGGTATTTCCTGAGGTTATGTAGAAACTACCATTTAGAACGTTTTTTAGAACGCTTTTTGTGCATTTTTACCCCTTTTAAATTTCAAATTGTTTAAGAACTGTTCTTAGACATCATTTATATCTTATAAGTAATTAATATTCCAAATTTCATATTTCTAGGCCCTTCAGTAACAGATAAATCGCATTTTTAGAACGTTTTTGTTCCTGCACCCCCTTTGGTGTAGTGGCACCGAAATAAAATATAGCCTATGTTCTAAGTTGGACTAACACCATCATTTTGATACCATAACATTTGGAATCGGTTCGGTAGTTCCAGAGCTTACCTCCTACAAATAAACAATTTTTAGCTCTTTATAATATGATGAAGTATAGATTTATTTTATAAAACTTAACCTTTAGCCCTTTAACCCCCTCGCTGTGCAAATCGACATTTTCTCGGACATGCATTTTTCCGTCTAATTAATCCGCCTTGATTATTCCCACCATTTTTTTTTTTTTTTTTTTTTTTTTTGTAAATTTTGCCTTATTTAATCGGAGCATTTTCCTGATTAAATTAGACAAAAACTTTTGTTTTGAAAAACCGGTGGCAAAATAAGCTATTTTAATAAAACAATTACGCGGCGAGAGGTTTAACCCTCTCGCTGCGCAACCCGAGAGTTTCTCGGGCAACGTAAAAGTAGCATTTGCGCAACCCGAGATTTCATCGGGGATGCATTTTCTCCGTCTAATTAACCCGCCTTGATCATCCCCACCAGTTTCTTTTTGTTGTAAATTTTGCCTTATCTAATCGGAGCATTTTCCCGATTAAATCAGAGGAAATCTTTTGTTTTGAAAAACCGGTGGCAAAAGAATAAAAATTCTTAAAAGACGCTCGTCGCAAAGGCATTAAGTACGCAATTTTTGAAGCTATTTTGATAAAACAATTACGCAGCAAGAGGGTTAATTCTCATAATAGAATACGTAGTTCGGAGAATCTGACTTTTCAGCAGAAAGTTTCAATGGTTAATTTCGCTTTATTTATATACGGAATGTCTGTTATTAATTAAATCAGATATTGCTATTTTAATTTTCTCGTGTGAATTAGGAATATACGAATATAAAAGAATCTATTAAATTCAAAACACTGTTGTTTGCATATATGCAAAGGTCGCACTAAAGGATTAAAATATTTGTAGATCGTAAATGATTACCAGGATCGATTTGAATGCATTCAATGGAGTTAAAGGTTTGTAGACTATGATATTTATCGAAATAAAATGCTTCGAAACTGTTCTGTACGATTTCGATTTATTCTGAGTAGAAATATAAAATTAAATAACTACACCATTATACATGTAAAATTATCGAATCAACACCCATATAAAATGTGTATTAGCAACGTAGTTATAAATCAAATGCCCCATTTTTAAAAAATAAATTAACCATTGCGTATTATCCAGACAACCCCAGCCTCCTCCTACATATATATATATATATATATAACGTTTTTTACTGAGGGTGGTTTTGGGTTCTAGGGGTTATGATTGGTGTAGATCTGCAAAACATTTTCAGAAATTCCAACACAGGGCAGAATGTAATAGGTAGTATTTCTTACGAAATCTACTTAAAATGGGAGTTTTGACCGAACTCAAACATTCTACAAATGTAGTGGGTCAAATATTCTGCAACTATCATTTGAAAATCCTGTATAAAAACAAATTTCAATAGGTTTACCATATTCTAATTAAACATCTTTTGTAGATCTTAAATCATTAAGAAAAGTATACGTTGAAGCAAAAACATTTACATCATCTTTATTGACTGCTATCATAGACAGTTATGATTAATAAAGGACTTTTTTTTGGAGGGGTGGGGGGGTGGGGGTTGAGGTTGCAGAAGTTAACTATATTTATTTTTAATTATCATTACGAGGAATGCATGAAAATGAACTTCAACTAGTAGAAAAGGATCATAATATGCTTCATCTTGCGCTCATTAGATAAATATCCTTCTAAATAAAGGCTGTTGGCTAAATCTCCCATACAGTAAAAAGGTATAGACGCATATTTCAGACATGTATATCGCGGAGACAACTACATCCAGTGTTGAATTCAAACACTTTTCTCCGGGGGGGGGGGGGACACTATGGAGGCCCGGGGAAAAATTGCACTTTTTGACAATTGAAAACACGAAATCTCAAATTTTCCTTGAACATCTCATTGTTCCGGGGTTATTGTGACCCACGCCCCGGGCCACCCAATGAATTCAACACTGATTACAGTTCTAAGACAATCAGCGACCAATGCCACATAGAAGCGTCTTTTTTCGAGACATTTATTTTACATGAATCATTTGTTTTACATGAGAGACAAAATGGCAGCCATTGGTTATTGAAGCATTTAATGCAACTTCATATCTATAAGGGGGGGGGGGGGTGTTACCATAGGGGGGACCCTGTTCTGCCGCCAAATACCGCCAAGTTTGTCGCCAACTTGGCGATATATCGCCAAATTTGGTGACCAAAATGAGTCGCCAAAAGTGGCGCCAACTTGGCGATATCTCTAATATTTCGCCAAATTCCCATAGACTGCCATTGTAAATCTACTTGCTTATAGAAAATCAACAAATTGAGATATTTTAATGCAACAAAAACTGATATTAGCTTAAGGGATTATATTAAATTTTTCTTTGATGACCTAAGTAGAAATTGACTTTAAAAACAAAATTTGTATATTACTTGTTTTTGTTTTTAAATTTAAAAGATGCAAAATGGACGTTATTCTTGAAGATAGCAGTTTTCTGCCGCATCGATTCCCGTTTAAAGTAGTATCATCTAGTTTTGTTTCTGTTAATGATTTTAAAGTGGAACTGTGGAACTAAGGGTAGGAAGAATCATGTAAGTAAGCAAGTATGAAAAATAATGCGTTAAGCATAGATTAAGAAACACTTTCCAACACTTCCTGAATGCTTTTAAAAAAACTTCGTTATTTAGGGAAATACGCTAAGTAAACATTTTTGAAAACGCATAAAACATTTGAAAAACTGATTTCAGTAGTTACCATTCATATTAAATATGTATTCAATTCTTTTGAACAGCTCTGTATTTGATCTGTAGGTTGTTATATATGCTATATAATGAGGAAATTTAGTTTAGCAAGAAAACGAATAACAAGTTGAAATTTCTCTTTCGGCAATTTATACTAATAGATGGAAACATACTTGTATACTTCTGTACAATCCTGTAGTTAACCTAGTACCTTTATTACACGCCACTATTTAGCTAAAGTTTAATTCAAAGTAAAACACTCTTAAAACTACTCAAATCACATTTCCAGAAATTATCATTTATAGACGGCCATGTATCCAATTCTTTGCGTGACCCTGTATATAATTTTATCTATGTTCTACAAACATTTCTTAGTAAACAAAATGCAGTTCAGCGTGAAAATGCGTAACTCATTTAAAAACCACCTTTGACAATCATACAAAGTAACCATTACGAATTCTTTTGTGTAGCCCTGTATATGAATTACAGCATTTATACACACCATATACAATGTATAAATATAGTGAAACATAAAAGTGCATAACATAATTAAAAATGCATTTCCAGCAGTCATCGCTACCGTACAGTGCTTCGGATACAATATAGTATCTGAAATCTTTTGTGTTTCCCTGTAAATCCTATGCACTTCGTATTATACATGAAATAATTTATAGTAAACCTCAGCGACGTATATCAATTTCATTATACATGAAATAATTTAACATAATTAAAATACGCCGGAAAAATTCCTTCCTCCCGTATATCATTATGTAACGGAATTCTTTTGTGTGGCCCTGTAAGTGAATAATATTTATTCTTTGCACCGCATATTCTACGAAATGTATATTTTAGTGCATTTGATAAATGCATATCAATTTTATTATGTTTGAAAGCAAGTAACATCATTAAAAATCATTTTAAACGACTTTTTCCCATAGGCCGTAAGTGTAACGGAAAACTTTTGACTGCCCCTGCAAATGAATTAAATATGCTACAAACTTCATTTGAAATAGGGTTCGTGCTATGGTAGAGGTCACTAACAACCAAAAATTTCAGAACGATTGGAGTATATTTACGGGAGTTAGAGCGCGTACAGACTGACAGACAAACCGAATGCATAAACACTTTTCAACTTTGTTGGAAATTGTTAAAAATGATAAGGATTTCTTTATGTGGTTGAAGGACTTTGAAGAAAAGACTAATACAACATGGATATAAAAAAATGTCGCAAGTGTGGTGAGAGTTCGAGGTATGCATTCAATAGAAACTATGTATGTCATCATTCTTCACACAGAAAGAAAAAGAAGGTAAGTAAACTTACAAGTATTCTTGAAGTAAATGCTGTCGAGAAGAATGCTCTAGATTTTAATTGATATATACATATTGTAGTAACAATAGTAAAGTCTACAAAAAATATATATATAATTGATTTTTCTCATTTTAAGTAGCAAAAACTACATGCAAAGATTGCATCTAATTATATGTACAGTCGTGGAAAAAAAAAGTAAACACCCCCTACTAACTCCTCAACAAATTATCGTAGAAGAAAATTACTGGTACCGAACGATTGAAAATAAAATCTACTTTTAAATGATGCATATAAAATTTGCTTAGGGGGCCATCTAGATATGAAAACGAACAATAACTTTGTTTTTTTCAATAGCAGTACACAATTCTGACAGCATAAATGAACTCTACACCCTTCAATTAGCCTAAAAACAAATTTTTATGCAATTCGTACGATAAGTTTCTGAGAAATTATTTATTTTAAAACGAGCGTATTTTAAGGGCTGTATCCAAATTGAAGTTCGGTACTCGATTGTTAACCGAGAGAGGTCTTGATCAAGGCACCTTAAGCGACACTCAAGCAGTCATTGAAGCATGGTAGATTACAGGACAGCATAAGAAATTTCAAAATATCTAGTCACTTCTATCATAGCCGGCCCCTTAAAACCGTCGTTTTCCGTTTTTTAAGTATAATTTGAAAACTACTTGGAAGAAAAATGTGAAATTTTGGATTTCCATAAAACAGGACTTAATACATCTAAATCCATCAAAAAATTTGTAGGTTGCCATTCATAATTTTTTCGAATATTAATTTCATAATTCATAAATCATATCATAAAATTATAAAAATTATAAATTCAACGTATTTATGTTTGGGTATATTAGTATTATTGCTTCGCAAAAAATTAGCATATTCGGAGCATAATTTCAGGAGATATAAATAAAAATATGAAAATGTAATTTAACATTGGAAACACTCAATTTTGAATGTCTATAATTCAAAAACTTACCATTCAAATGACTTGAAATTTCGTTTCTAGGCATAGTTTGAACCAAAGATTTGAAATATCTCGTTAAATTTGGGTATTGACATTGAAAAAAAATGAAGTTTGGATTCGTTTTAATATGTAGATGGCCCCTTAAGCAAATTTTATATACATTATTTAAAAGTAGACTTTATTTCCAATCGTCCGATACCAGTAACTTTCTTCTACGATAATTTGTTCAGGAGTTAGTATAGGGTGTTTACTTTTTTTTCCACGACTGTACATAGACAAAGTTGTAGCCAAGGGATGATTTTGGGGGTTCAAACCCCCTCCCACCCCTTTTCTTGCAATTTTTGAATTTTGAGTAATGAAAATTTGCCTGTGCTTTAAAAAAAGTATTTCTAATAATTTTCTATATTGTAACAATTTATTTACTTTTCTTACGCTAGAAAATATTTTGAAACTTATTTGTCATATCCCAGGCAGTAGCTAAAAAAGAGAGGGATTGAAAGAAAAACTGAAGAGCTCCTGCTTTAAAAGATTTCAAAATACGTCAAACATTGCAAAAAGTTCTCTTTTTTTAATTTATTTATCCAATAAATAAATCGTAACAAAATTATTTCAAGCTTTCTGTCTACGATTTTTCCCTGCTAGCTTTAATCACATGTAATATAATAGGACAATACATCGACTTAAACAAAATTTAAGTGCAAAGTCCGATATAAGTATAATTTCTAATTGCAGTAAATAAAATCCAAAGTAATTCTGAAATTTAAAAAAAAAAACTTTCACATTCATGGCGGCCAATGTAAATAATAAACACACACGATCGATCGTCCACGTGTTCACTGCCAATCAAACTGTATGAGCTTGTATGTGACCGAGATGATGACGCTCGCTGATTGGCTTAGAAGCTGCAATCGTCTTAGCGATATGTATGTCTGAAATATGCGTCCCGCACAGTCCCCAATTTTTCGTATGTAGGAAAAAAAGTCCCTTTTATTTTTGGACTTGAATTCCTGAAGAAAAATAAAATTTAGTTGAATTTGAAGAATAATGAATTGGACTCGAAGTGAGTGGTCAAAACTTTGATTAAAACCAAAAATCTAAAAGTTAAAGCAAACCATTAAGGCCTCACATTTGTCACGGGAAGAAGCGCTCAAGCTAATCTTATCCTATGGGCTCTTTCTTTTCAGATTTCTGGCTCACCCTTTATATTTTAAAGTGTCTTTTTCCCCATAGGATACCTGAAGGTGATAAGTTTTATTGTGTATTTGTATTTTATCGATTTTTGTTACAATTTTTTCGGTACTTTTCCGTTATACGGACACCATACCAAAATGTATGCTAATGCGCCAATTATTTAAACCCTGATCGTGAAAAGGATTTTTATTGTAAACCATGCGAAACATTGTGAAAAATGAAATGTTTACTGCAATGCTAAAAAGATATTTGTAATTTTATGCCAGCAGTTTAATATGAGTTTTATTTTATTATTTTATTGTATAACAGGTATTTTGTTCACTTATTTTAAGTATATATTTGTGATTAATAAAATAGTTCGTAAAAGTCTGTGATTTTCAAATTTTATATTTTTAAAATGCTCACTTTACTATCGACAATGTTATTTCTTTTATTTTTCAAATGTTTCAATTCACGTGATTTTCATTTTGCGCCAACTATTACGCTTGGCGACAATGGTGTCCGTATAATGGAAAAGTACCATTTTTTCTATATGCGGATACTTTAACTTTTGGAACCGGTTCTGTACCAGTTAGAACCGGTGTTTTATAAGCATTTTCGACCACGCCGCATTCCTGTATGACAATTACATGATTTGGTACTTGTTAGTTATCCCGTCGACCCATTTCGCCAAATTATATAAATCGCCAAACCACTCGCCAAATTATACAAATTGGCATAATTTTTATTTTAAATAACGAAAAAAACAAATAAATTAGTATAACATTTATAAAAATATAAATAAAACGTCGAAATAAAAATCATTTGATGACGTAAACACGTGTTGTCAAGTGAATGTGACATTTACGATCAACTATTATTGGCATTTAATCTTACAATTTGGCGACAGTAATTTGGTCTATGGGATAACTAACAAGTACCCATGATTTTTATTGCATTTTAAAATGCATCAAGCGCTTTTGGCTCATCCTGTAGGATTTTCTCATTCTCATACTTACCTCTAGCCTCTTCTCTGTCAGTAAAACAGTTCCTATCTTCATCTTCTTCTTGACAGTTTACGACAAAGCACATCGAGAAAACGAAGACACAGAAAACAATCTTCATTACTAATGAATCTAGATTGAAAATAAAATCAAAATAATATCAAAATATTAATAATGTAAAACTATTAGCATAAGGCACAAAAAAATAATTTTCTAGAATAAAAATTAAATTTATAAAATCAAAAAATCCGACTGCGTAAAAGCGAACTAATTAATTATTCAATGTGAAACAATTTTTTTTTATTACATACCTATTTTTTTATTTTCTTGTATTGATGACTTTTAAGTTGCGTTTAATTGTTAGTTCCTATCTTATAAACACTGTTTTGATGAGGCCTATAGATGTCTATGATAGTTAGAGTTGCAGTAAAGCTAGAGATCCTACCTACACAACTTCCCGGTTGTGTAATATTTAAATGGAGCTTCTGACTGTAAAATAGTCAAAGAAACATTGTCTTCATTTTGAAAGACCTATCCAATAATAGGCCACTCAATAGGGTGCGTAAAAAAAATTTTCGTCTCTACCGCCATATTGTATTTTACGGCCGCCATTTTGAATTTATAAAAACAAAACCTAGCCTATAACCATTGGACGATTAAGACGAATTGATAGAGACCCCATTCATTAAAATCCATCCAGCCGCTGGGATGTTTCGAGGGTATAAAGAAATCCACATACCCAGATACGCGTGAAACACATAACCCTTCTTTTCAGTCGGGTAATAAATAGAAATTTTATCAGAAATTTAATTACATTTTAATTAAATACGAAAGAAATTTCATAAAAGAAACCTATAAGAAGGTTTTTTCAGATTTCAAATATATTATTATAGGCTCGAGAAAAATTATTGCATTTTAGATCAAAATTATCATAAAATCGAAATAACTATTTCATTTTTAGAAAAGTAATTCTTTGTTTTTATAATTTTACGTGGCAAAAATTGTCGCTATTAAAACAATATTTTTTATGTAGAAGCAAAACCAAATCATGCTAGGGATCCAAAAGTTTAGAATTTTCTTTTATCAATAAGTAACAGACTAATAAATATAGAAAGTTGCAATTTTTACAACAAAAATGAAAATTAAGCTCTCTTTCTTCAGAAAATAACAAAATTTAATACTAGCTTTTTTTTTTCTTTTTCCCAATATATAGCATTGAAATTCTAGTGTGGCTGACATTTTTGACAACTGTCTGATTTTTGTCATACGACAGCATTCGTATTTAGTAAATGATTTGTGTGTGATTGAGCACAGGACTTACCTAGGTCTCGGCCGAGTTTGTTGGCCAGCTTCATCCGCCTCCTTCTTTCAAAACGACGGACGCTTCAATATTTCAAATCTAAAAAGTTTTTACTCTTTTAAGTGTTTGGCCCTGATACAAGTATTCAGGGACAGTTTTTGTTTAGCCTATATATTAAAAATTGGCTGAGATATAGCAATTTCGAAATTTTAGTGTGGCTGATTTTTCTGTAATTAGGATTTATTTATGAGCTTTAGAAATCATGGTTTGTCTCAAATTTAATTTAATTATTGTAACCAGTGTTGTTACTTTCATATGTTTAAAACGTTATGTCATTTCATATGTTTAAGAAATCATGGTTTGTCTCAAATTCAATTTAATAATTGTAACCAGTGTTGTTACTTTCATATGTTTAAAACTACATAGTCATATCCGCCAGTGCCAAATTGTTGCCAAGCTTTGCGATATTTGGTGAAATGTCACCAAATTTTTTGACAGAGAATAAATCACCATAAGCAGGGCCGTAGCTTGAAAATTTTATTGGGGGGGGGAGGACCTGATTTTGGCGCCCTTTCATAATTTTGATTTTTCACTTTTTCTAGAATATTAATTTCACTTTCAGTATAATTTTCAGTTATATATTCAGTTATAATTTTACTCTCAATCACATTTAATTTAGGATACGAGTATTCTAAAATTTTTCAGTTTATTCATGGCAAATTCCATGAACATCCCACAGATGATAAAATCAAAACTTATTAAATGAACATGCGCAATTTACAACAGAGAAAAGCAACCAATAATGAATATTACCACAATGAGGGGGGCATAATATGTGGGTGTGTAAGACTCCAAGCAGAAAGATTGTTCATGATATTTTGAATCTGTTTTATTAGTTAAACCTTCAAAAACCAAATTCAGAAAAAAAGAGCTCAGAAACTAGGGTCTCCTGTGATTTTCTTTATAGTAATTAGACATTCATCATTAATTCAAAGCAGTATAGTAAATAATCCATTATAGGATATACTTGCTCTACAATGTATTCAATATGTACAATGTATTCAATATAATGTATACAATACATTCTGGAAAGCTTGCCGTCCGCCACATTTGGCAGAAATTAATCAATTTGAATACATTTATGCAACAGACTTTTGAAGGCACTGAGCGCAAGCATGAAACGGGACCCTTATACCTATGCTATGTGATATGCTTAAATAATTTTTATGTAAGTATCTGTAATGGATATAACTCCACTTTAATCTTGTTAATTCATGGCATATTCACGAAGTCAGTTTTATTCATAAGTGAATGAAATTTGAAAGCATTCTTTTTGAGATGCAATGAAATATGGAACAACTTAATTCTATATAGCAGATCATATTTTAGAAAATGGCTTCAAATTTGACATTTTGAACTGAATTTCGAAATAAAACAAACGGAGAAAGGTTGTCTTCGTTTAGGAATACATTAGAACTCTAGATGTATACACAACACTTTAATATTTTGCAGTCGTTCAATGTAAATTTGTGTAAATTATGAAGCTCAATTCTAATTTTTACAAACTTTGTCTACAGATTGCTGCCCCCCTTAAACTTAGGGGGCCTACAGACATAGAGACGGGCCCAAGATAAACACTATTCAACTAAGTTTAAAAGTATTAACTAAATAATTTGTTCTAAGAAGGATTTTTTTAGAATCCTTTTTTTCCTTCTCGAAAATACAAAAATATTTGATGCAATACAGTTAGAATGTTTATTTCATGTCTACATGCATCAAACTTTCAGCTATTCATATGCAAATACAAACGACCCAAAAAGCTTTCTTTTCTTTTTAAATATGTGAAACACACTCTGAATTGCAGCCGATTGTTACTTGGTGACCTTCTCTCAATATCATGTCTCGAAAGCCTATTTAAAACATCAGTTTTGATTTTTACAAAAAAAATTGCGCAGTTGTTTGATTCGTAGAAACTTGATTAAAAATATGTGAAATTTTATTTGCAAACAGATATGATTTTATGAATGCGTTAAAAGTAATATTTTGATACTGCAACTAAAGTAAACAACTATACATGCTGTTACATTCCGCCCCATCATCAGCAATTTAAAACAATTATTTTATAAATTAAGTTACATAATCTGCTTCTTTCATAAATTTCTTTATTATTTTGATTTTTGTAAAAGATACCTACTTTATTTCTTCCGTTTGTTTACTCCTGAAGCATTCGTACCTACACTGTAAAAAAAAATCTGTAGTTCTACAGATGTAAAGTTACATGCTTACTAAACTTTCACCTGTAACTGTACGAAAAAAGCTGCAAATCTGCAAAACTAGTTTTTGTAAAGCTACAAAAATCTGTAACTTTACAAATGAATCTGCTAAAATTTCAGTAATCTTACTAAACTTTTATTTGTAACCCTGGCTGCAGTTACATGAAAAGTTCTCGGAATCCCAGTTTCCAAAAAAATTCTTAGTAACCTTACAGATTTTTTGATTTTCGGCGCAAAAGTGTGTCTGTTACATGAAATTTTGTTGTTGCCGTTACATGAAAAGTTCTAGGAATCCAAGTTTCCTAGAAAAACTTTAGTAACTTCACAGATTTTTTTTTACAGTGTAGGACACCAGTTTCACTCACTTCAACAAACACATGCCTCCAAAAATTCCAAATGGCCGGAGTGCCTCTGTTGCCTCATTTTTCACAAGAGGGGAATTCAAAGAGTTCAGACTTCTAGGTGGAGGAAATTTTTGTTCAGAGGATTCTTTCAGGAGAATTACCATATTACCACCTTAAAGATCTACACAGTCAGGCTCCCGTACCCGGCAAAATGAAATCAAAGTTTCAAATGGGCCGGGCAGATAAAAATATAAAGAGGACCTCGATATACCGAATTTTAAAAACTGAGTAATATTTTCACGGTAAAGACATCACTTGGTAAATACATAGCATATCTGTGAAAACCTGGAGTTACGACCGAGGGCCTAGTGCTACTATGAGTGTTAGGTACACTTTGGTACAATCTCCCGGGGGACTCGGAGGTGTGATCCTTGAACTACGCCGCTTAATCTTCCGAATATTTGACTTTTGTCTCTATGAACATGGCGTTCAATGGTGTTTGGTGCTCAGGGAGAGTGACACACGCTGAGCGGTGCTCTTCTTTGGATAGTAGTACGAGTCATGTCGGCACCATACTGGCTTACGCTACTCCCGCTTGACGCGATGCACATAAGGGTCATTTCCACTTTCTTTCTACTACCAAGAACTACTGAGATAAGCAAAAAATTGTACTGCTAAGGATAGAATTAGGGGTCTGCATGGGCCGAAATTTCCAGGCCCAGGCCCGGGCCCGGCCCGAAAAAGGTTAAAATTTAGGCCCGGCCCGAGTGAATTTCTACAAAACATTGATTTTAGCGTTGTTTTGGTTAAAAAAATTTGTCTCGTACATGAAGTTCTGACCAAAAATATTTATCCTAACTTTTTTTTAATGTTTATAATCTTCCTTTTTATAGAACTGAAGCAGGCTGCGATATTTATTTATTTAATGAATCCCTATTTCTTGTAAGTAAAGTTTCAGTTATCATTAATATTGTTAATCCATATTCTATGTATTGAAGTGTTAAAAATCAAAAAATGCTATACGGTAAAATCTTCTAAGACGGAATTGCATAGAAAAGAAAAGAAAAATACGTTCTAGACAAGTTCCCTTCTTAGCAAGTGCAAATGTATTGCATATTCTTTTCTTACGTATTGCTTATTCTTTTCTACTTATTGCATATTCTTTTCTTCTCCATCATAGGCAGGTTCCTTTTCAAACATTTTACTATATTTTAATTTAGCTATATTTTAATAAGCTTAGAAATCTACTATTCTTTAAAAAGAATAAATTTCATTGTTTAGGTGTAGAATAATGGCAATTTAAAAATGTATGCATTTTTTGCAAACATTTTTGGGCCACGCCTAATTTAACTGGAATTTGAATGGACCAGGCCACGCTAAGACAATGATTTTCTTACAGCCTGGGTCAAAATTAGGACTGAAAATTTTTGGCCGTGAAGACTTAAGAATGAAACCAGTCATTGCTCTGTACAGAAAAAATAAGTTAGGCCTGGTCCGAGCCTTCAGAAAAAAGTATGGGCCGGGCCCGGCCTGTCCCAAAAGGAATGGAGACCAGGCCCGGCCCGACCCGACCCGAGTGCCGTGAATGAAAATTGGCCACGGGCCGGCCCGTGCAGATCTCTAGATATAATTAAACTTACTGCCCTATAATTCATTACAGTTCCTGTTTTCAGAATTATTACTTTCACATATTAAAATTGTTTTTCTTATGGAATAGGGGTAGTAACAATTCTAAAATTAAATGTTTTATACAAGTTCTATTTTAAAGTAACTTATTTTGTATTTTAAGATTTAAAGTAAAGCGCTTGTATAATTACTTGAAACTACTATTTAAATCTTTTCTTTATGGGCGCCTGAAGGCGCCCTTAAACCTTGTGTGGAGCCCTACTACTTGAACATATTGGAGAAACGTACTATCTCTTCCAGTCACTTCCACTTCTTTCCACTTTCTTTACTTTTTACTAACTTTCTTTCTACTTTTTTCCAAGGGTGACCAACCACTACTAAGATAAGCAGGAAATCAGTGTTGAATTCAAGGGGTGGCCCAAGGGGACATTTCCCCATAGGAGCAATGAGATGCCCCCTCCCCCCCCCAACTGAAAATTTAAGATTTTGTGTTTTCCAATGGTCACAAAGTTCACCCCTTCCTCCTGGGCCACAGAAATCCCTCTCAGAGAAAAGCGTCTGAATTCAACACTGCAGGAAATAGTTGTACTTCTGAGAACAGAATTACACTCACTGACCCACAAATAATTACAATTTCTGTTTTCAGAATTATCTCTTCCTCATAATAAATTGTTTTTATTGGAGAATAGAGGTTGTAATTTAAATCCTTTCTCTTGTGGGTGCTTGATGGCGCCATTAAACCCTATGTGGTACCCTAGTAACTAAACAAATTATAGAACAGTTGTAACCCCTCCAGTCACTTTCAGTTCTTTCTACTTTCATTCTACAATCAAATGTGACAACAACCACTTACATAAGAAGGAAATAATTGTACTTCTGAGGATTGAATTACACTTATTGATCCGCAATTGATTACAATTCCTGTTTTCCGAAATTTTCTTCTGCTTCTATATGCTATTTTTGTTAGGGAATAGGTGTGACAAACCTTTTTTTTTTTTTTTCGTGGTGCCTGACGGCGCCTTTAAATCTTCTGTGTAGCCCTACTGCTTCATGATATTATAGAACCGCTTTAATCCTCTCCAGTCACTTCCATTTCTTTTCACTTTCTTTCTACAACCATGGGTGACTAACAACTGCTGCGATAAGAAGAAAATAATTGTATTTCTATGATGCAATTAATTACAATTCATGTTTTTAATTTTTTTCTTCGGGGTAGAGTTGTGGAATAGAGGTAGTAACAGGTCTAAAATTAAATGTCTTATACTAGTTTTGCATGTAAAAAGTAACTTACTTTGTAACTTTACATTTAAAATGAAATTCATTTATAATTACTTGTTACTAAACTAATACTAATATGGGCGCCTGACGGCGCCCTTAAACCTTCCGTGACGCCCTAGTACTTAAACATATTGGGAGGAGGCTCATCACCCCCCCCCCCTAAAGCTACGTCCCTGACATAAGTGAAGCCAACTTGGATATAATTGACTAACGTGGTGGAATTCTCATTCAATTTTAGTATTGACAAAAATTGGGATTGAATCTTCTATAACCGGGTTCCACGTATTATAACTTTGCACGTTTGAGTAAAATTAACTGAATTTTTAAAGACAAAGAATGTGGAAGCTACCTTTTCCTATCAGTACAGACCGGAAGGACTTTTCAAAATAAAATTAATATTAGAAGAAAAGTCAAAATATATCTTATTTAAAATTAATATTCGAAAAAAAAGTGAATTATAATTTTTTTTATATATCTACCTTATATATATAAAATCCTAATGAATCGAATTGAAACGAATTTATGTAACGATTCTATGAAACGACTGATTAAACAACTGATTATGTTTCACGGCGATTTCTCCTAAAATATGGAATACTTTGCGATGAAATTAACACCAAAAATCAATATTGATCCACAGATTTCAAAACTGGTATTAGAATTTTTAAATTCGAATTAATTTTCGAAATATTAATTTTTTTCTAATTTCTATATACATTTTTCTAATGATGGCAACTCAAATTTTAATCAAACAGATATTTTTTTTCATATTTTAGAAAGGTTATTTTAAATTAATTTGGCGACGAATTTGGCCTCCCTTAAATGTATGCTAAGAAATGCATCATGTTACTTTTATTCAGAATTCAATTTGTATTTCATTATCATTTTATTTAATACAAAACTTTCATTTAAAATTGAAACCTTTAAAATAAATGGCTTTTACTTCATTTTTTTTTCAAACGAAACGAAAAGAAAAATATTAGACACAGATGTCATATACGCAACGGGGTACCTAATTGGCGCCAAAATTGGCGTTATTTTGCCTGACATGGTAACCCGGCTATTGTTACTTATTTATTAATAAATGTTTATTTGAATTTATTTTCTTTTTATATACAAAAAATGTTATAAATTGCTTTGTTCTATAGTTATTAATTAAATTTTTATTTATTTATTGTTATTTCATTTTAAAAATAACAGAAAATTTTTTTTAAATACATATGTAACAGGTATTTGAAAACGAGGTTTTCGCCAAATTGTCGTAAAAAAAATTACGCCAAACCCGCTGCGTATGTGACAATGCAACAAATCATGAGATTTAATTTCCACTTCAAAGCAACGTTTTAATGTTATTACTTCTCCCGTCGACCAATTTCGTCAAATTATATAAATAGCCAAATTATACAAATTGACATTTTTTTTTTTTTAAATAACAAAAGAACAAATAAATTAGTATAACATTAATAAAAATACAAAATGTACAGTGTTTATGTTTAAATTCATTATATACTTTTACACACATTCTAAAAATAAATTAACAAACAATTTTCAGGTGCATTAAAATTGTTTGCTTTTGGCAAGGAAAAGTATTGTTCGCCAAATCGCGTGACGCTTTCGTCCTTTCGTGCCAAATACTCGAAAGTATTTTATTTTTTTTACAGACTTTCTACTGTGATTCCGCCGCTGAATTTGACGGATCCTTTATTACATACATAAGTAATTTATTTGGTATTTTTTTTTTCAAAATATTCTGAGTATGCCCAGTAAGGAGACCTTCCTTGTGAGAAAAAAAACATGGTCCTGGCATCTAGAATCTAAATTGTGGCTCTAGGAAAAATAGTTTCATGTCATAAAACTACCTATGAATTCTAATTCCCTTTGCTAAGTTCTAGAGTCTCCTACTAGAATTCAAGAGCGTTTTCCTATATTCTCGTGGTCAAACTTATTTAAAAATCTCTGCAAATAGATGCGAACACAAAAGGTTAGTTTTAATAATTATAAATCTAGTTCATGAAACCATTCCAGAAATCAAGCTATAATTTCTCTCTGGTGAAAAGATTCACTACCAGACAGGAAGGCGGAAGCACAGACAATCACCTCAATCACGGCTGAAATTCCAGAATTAGTTAAAACTCGATTTGCATATTAAAACGCAATCGGTCTGCCAAGTCCTATCTTGGTGGAAAACACATGAAAACTTGATTTTAGTGGTTGACTCGTAGGTTTACTATTGAGTTTTCCTGCTCCCAGTCCTCCACGTTTTCATACCTTTTGATGCAGGAAAACACAATGGTAAACCTACAAGTCAACCACTAAAATCGGGTTTTAAGGTGTTTTCCACCAAGATAGGACTTGGCAGACCGATTGCGTTATAATATGGGAATCGAGTTTTAACTAATTATGGAATTTCAGCCGTGAACTCGAAGAGGTGACTGTCTGTGCTGCCGGCTACAGGTCTATGTATCCTCGTCACTTAGAAATCAAGAGACTAGAAATTCTAGATCATTTCGTCTATTCAGCTTAGTTGTTTACCCTATTCGCATAGCTCGAAAATCTATATTTCTAGTTTAGGGATTCAGAAAATGACTACCTATTCATTCTAGGTGAAGGCGGCGTTTTTTTTCTCAGTGCAATCTTTTTCAGAGGGTATATACCCGCAGCGACATGTCTGTTCTCATTTGTGGGTGAAGTTCGTTCGAAATAATCTTACATCATTTAAATAGTCACATCTAGTGTTGCCAGGTCTCCCGCGTAAATTGTGGCTCCAAATGCTCAACAGCACTAATTTCTTACAGTTTATTTCACCATCTTTAATTGCAGATAATTCTCCATTAGATAAGGCAAAGAAAATTACTTTAAAATACTGGTGTCCAGAGCATTTGAAGCTCCGATTTACGTGGGATATCTGGCAACACTTGTCACATCGAAGTGTCGAAAAAGCCATTTTTAGGTTGATTTCCTTAACAATCAACTTATTGCAATCACTACATTTGTACTTTGGAGAGAGTGGCGCCGATGGGATACGAACCACCGATCTTATGATCAGGAGGCGAGAACGTTAGCGTCGAGCAAAAGGCCAAGCCAGTTACTCTAATCTAGTAACTCGCTTTATACTGATCACGTGAGATGAGATTGCTACACGCTTCCTCCCCAGTGAGAAAGACATCTTGTCGATGTCTGACGAGCGATATGCATTCGTGAGTGATGCGCAGTATGCCAGGCTTATGTGCTGTGCGCGTCGTTTCACAGGCTTATTGCTGGAGATGATTTGTTTGGTGCTGCCATCTGTTGGTTATGAGGGGAGGTGATTGTTGTTGAAAGTTGCGTGTTTTCTCCGGGTCACCACTTTGGAGAGAGTGGCGCCGATGGGATACAAATCACGGATCTCATGATCAGGAGGTGAGAACGTTGGCGTCGAGCAAAAGGCCAAGTCAGTTACTCTAACCTAGTAATTCGCTTTATACTGATCATGTGAGATGAGATCGCTACAGTATTTATATATCTATATCTATACAAAGTGTTGCAGAATTCAACCGACAAATGCCGAGTGGTAATGTGGGCATCAAGAGGATGAAAAATTACCAGAAAACATGTGGTTGCAAATATCGTCGATCCGAGTTCGGTTAGGATGAAACACTCGGTATTTGTAATTAAATAGGTGGTTTGCCATGTTCTATTGCAATTTTTCATCCTCTTGATGTCTGCTTTCATCCTTCTAAATTTGTGTGATGAATTCGGTAACACCCTGTATATATATACGTTACCGGCCAAAACCGATTTCTGGCCAAACTAGATTTCAGGCCAAAATAGATTGGCGTGGGCCAAAGTAGTTTATCTTAACGCGCATAGGATAAACTAATTTTTCCTAGGCCAAACCATTTATCCGAACGCATTTAGGATAAACTAGTTTTTCCTAGGCCAAACTAGTTTGGCCTAACGCACATAGGATAAACTAGTTTAGCCTGCTATTCATTGGTCTGAACCAGTTTATCCTAGGCCAGCTCAATTTGGCGTGATTTATTGATTCAAACGACTTCCGGGAAGTCGTTTACACCCAAAACGTGAGTCTTCCTGAAAAAGCCGCCAGGAAACTTGCCAACTTTTAAGGAAACCGTCAACTTGCCCGCATGATTGGCAAGTTGGCGGAAGAGAGAAAGCGCTGTCAGTTCTCTCGCCAATCGTGGTAAGTCAGTCTTGTTGCCAGTTAGTGAACATCTAAGAGGAGATTTAAACAATAGTTTTTTCTCCAAAATAACATAAACGATTTAAGTAAACTAAAAAAATTAAGAATTTTATATTTTTAAATTCGCGAGAAAAGAAAGAAAAGAACGGGGAGGGAGTGGGGTGGGGTATGCGTCCGACGATTGGTCTTTCATTTATTGTAACATCAAGAAAATAAATATAGTACATTCGTTTTAATGGGAGTTAAAAATTTTAAACTGTGTGCTGGATTACCAAATAATGGGGTGAGAGTCAGGGTTCTCGCTGCCGCTCGCCATTGCGCCAAATCACCACAAAATGTTTCATTTGGCGAGTAAACGGATGATTAGACTCGCCAAATTGCGAGTGCTCAATTTTTGCTGATCTTTTTGTGTGTGTCAGTACAGGCGACACTCTTATTTACATTAGTGAACGATTGATGTCACTTATCATGTTCAATCGCAGCATACCATTTACATTATTTTTAGAGATACTAACCCAACACCAGCTCAATTTAGCATCAGCGAAAGTCACAGTAAGCAAAAATGAAATTTCAGTATAGGTTAATGTGCCCAATAAGCAACAGTACCATTTTGAAATTGCCTTTGAAGTATGGTCTTCAATGGAAAGTCGAAGAATTCTAGAAAAATAAAGTTTTTGACACATTTTGTTGTTTATATTTTGAGTTTTTCAGAATTCAATTAATGTAATATCTTAATAATTCTGAGTTAACTGAAATTGGAAGTTTTATTCCATAACATTTTATTGAGTCAAATCAGATGTTAAATTATTTTCCTTGATTACCCATTTAGAATATAGTTATTTTTGTTTAGTTTCTGTACCATATAAATAAATTTAGATGAATAACTGATCTATAAAAGTTACAAAAACTTATTTGAGAACATATTGAAAAAAAAGGGGAGATTTATTAAGGGGTTAAAGATCGAATTTTCAATGTTTCAGAACGAATTTATTTTTCTAATTTTCTTTTTCATTTATCGAAAGTTTTTTATTTCTGATTAGCCAAATTGCTTCTGTTCGTAAAATGTCAGCGAGAACTCTGGCTCAGAGGTTATCATAAAATTTAGGAGAAGAAGAATATAGAGGATTGATTAATTGTGTATTAGTATTTCAAAGGAAAATTAATAAACCATTGTTTCATATATTTTATGCTTTTTTATGAAAATGTGTGCCTAGAAATTTGTGTTTGTCCTAGTTAAC
This sequence comes from Maratus speciosus, assembly GCA_963932465.1. NCBI lineage: Eukaryota > Metazoa > Arthropoda > Arachnida > Araneae > Salticidae > Maratus > Maratus speciosus. The sequence goes on along the minus strand of OZ010795.1, from coordinate 48,189,016 downwards.
TTGGTCAAACTAAAATAAAATAAAAAGGGTAGAATTAAAAAACATGAAACTTAAAAATTAAAATAATTTTAATTTTGTGTGCTGGGAGAGGGCGGGGGGGGGGGCAGATTTTTATTGAATAAAATTTAGAATGTTAATAATAAATGTGTAACGACAATAAAATGTTATCGTACTTCATTTAAATGAGCACTTCAACTCCCTTTTAATTTAATTGAAAATATTTGAACTGCGATTGATTTAACTGCAGTATAGAACTAAAATATATTATTTGCAATTGAACCTAATTGAAATTGAATTAATTGAAATTTAATTAGTAGCAGCTTACTTTTAACCTTTAATCGCAATTAAATCAAATGCACTTATTTTTTTAATAAATTTATTATTTGAGTAAAAATATAACTGATTTTTGCTCATAATTGCACAATTATGCTGCTTATAACATAATCAGTGTTGGGTATGAACGCGTTCAATGAACGGAAACTCACGAACTTACTTCAATTTCTGTTAACTTTGAGCTGAACTTAACTCAGTTTTTGATAAACGAACGTGAACTGAACGAAAGCTCAAAAAATCCGCGAGTTTGAACGAAATTTACAACTCAAACTCAATTTTTTTCATAACTTATTTAAAACTGGTCCTGCCGTTAAGATCACGTTTTTCCCATTCAAATGCCATTTAGAGGCCTAAACGGACTTGATGCGGGTCGAGTGTAATCATCAGTTTTTTTGGGTCGTGCTCGAGTCTTGCTCTCTCTGGAGGCTCGGGCCGGGCCGAACCGGACTTATTTTTGGGTTTGTGCTCTATTATTCCTAAAAGTCTGCACAGACAGAAATTTTCTGGCCCGGTCACCCCTGCTTGTATGAAAACTATTACCCCGTCCCAGTGTGACTTGTGCAAAAATCTGTTTAATGAACAACTTACCTTGGGTCAAGAATTTTTTCCGAAAAAATATATTCTTTTAAATTACCATCATTGTACAATTAAAATTCTCTTTAAAGAATAGTAGTACATATACATTTCTTAAGGGGGCTGGAGAGGGCATACAATACTGAAAAACCTGTTTTAAGAATCTATGTATTACGAAATCCTGCTTTAAACGGAAAATTTTCTTGATCGGTGGATCTGGATCTCAGTGTCGCCAGTGGGCTACTTTTTTTTAATTCAGTTTTCTTGATTGCCTCCACTTTTTCAAACGGTAAAATTACCTTTGTTTTCGCTTTAATTAATATGTCATTAAATAAGGTGCATTTTAGCATATCAAAAAATTGGTGCCAATCAAGAATCCGAATTTAAGAAAAGTAGCCCATCTGGCAACACTGCTGGATCTTCTAAATGGATATAATAATCCGTTTGAAAATAAATAATACACATGCAAGAGACGACAGACCTGATAAAAAGGGAACTTAACTATAACGATTTTTTTCTGGCCCGGCACGTAGAGAAAAAACTATTGGCCCAACCTAGCCCTGTATAACAGCTAAAAGTTCGGCCCGGAAAAAAGTCAAAATCTCTCGGCCCGAGCCCAGTCCGGCCCAAATGAATTGCTACAAAACATTGATTTTTAAGTAGATTTAGTTAAAACTTTGTCTCGTATGAGGAGTTCTGACAAAAATATTTATCTTTGATTCTTATTGTCATGTTTCCAGTTTAATTTTTATAAAAGTTATTGCGATATTTATTTATTTTTTATGAATCGCTATTTGTTGTATGTAAATGTTTCAGTTATTATTAATAGAGTTAATCCATATTCCATGTATTGGAGACTTAGAAATCTAAAGAATGCTATATCGTAAAATCTTCTAAGACTGAATTGCATAGGAAAGAAAAAAATACGTTATAGACAAGTTCCCATCTTAACAGGTGTAAACGTATTATGTATTCTTTTCTCATGTATTAATACATCCATTTTGTATGGATCGACATATTTTTCAGGTTAAGAGAGGATTCCGTCATAGGCAGGTTCTTTTTCACACTTTTTACTATTTTTTAATTTAGCTACATTTTAATAACCCTAGAAATGTACTATTCTTTATAAAGAATAAAATTAAATGTTTAATTGTAGAATAATGGCGATTTAAAAATGTATGCATTTTTTGCAAAAATTTTTGTGCCATGCGAAATTTTACTGATTTTTGAATGGACCAGGCCACGCCGAGACAATGATTTTCATACGGGTTAGGTCAAAACTGGGACTGAAAATTTAGGCCCGTGAAGACTAGAAAGAATGATACAAGTCCCGGCTTGGTAAGGAAAAAATAAGTTAGTCCCTGCCCGGTCCTTCAGGAAAAAAGCCAGAGCCTGGCCCGGAAAGAGTAGTGACTAGGCCCGGCCCAAGCCTTCTGAAAAAAGTATGGTCCAGGCCCGGCCCGACTTCCGTGAATGAGAATAGGATCAAGCCTGTTCCCGGCTCGTGCTGAATCCGAAATGAAAGGAAAGGAAATTATGTTTTAATGCAATTGTGAAAAGTAACCTACATTTATATCTTTACTACCAGTTTTATGCTTTTTAGAAAAAAAAAAAAGACAGGTGTTTAATATTCAAATAGTCATAAAATTTATGTTTTAATATTCAAATATAGTTAAAGCCTCTGAATAGTAAAGACATCGGGATTATTGAATAGAGCCTTGCATCGGGTCAGGTTGTATATAAATTTCTGTTTCCAGGTTTTAATGATTATAATATTCTTTTTGCGGTTGGATGGGTAGCCTAGAATAACCCTTGCCAGTCATGGTTAGATCTTTTGGAAGTCAGGTTGTTTGCATTTTCACGAAAAGTTTGAGCAAAACTGTGTTTCAGATGAAAATAAATATGTTTTAGGGTATGAATGAGTATATATTCAAATTACTGCATAAGAAATAAAATTTATAAAAAATGTGACCATGGATTATTCCTTCTTTACGGTACAGTTAAGAAAAATTTTTCATCTATCTGAATATGAAAAATTTTGCCAACATTTAATTTTTGATACACAACAAAAAAGCATGTATGATACTTGTCAGGGCCGAAACTAGCTTTTTTTGTACCCGGGGCAAACATGGATTTTGCACCCCCCCCCCCCCTCCGCTCTGCCGCAAAGTATATATACAAAGAGAATTTTGCTAATTTTCTAATAGCCGACTTATTTTAAAATTTAAAATATGTCATAATAAAATATGTAATACGTCATCCACAATGGCGGATCCAAGGAAGAGGTCACGGGGGTCATGACCCCCCCCCCCCTCTGAACACCAACAAAAAGATTCTAAAGATCATTTTAAAAATGAAATATACAGTAGAGTCCCGCTTAACCGAGTCTCCGCTTTAACCGAGTTCTTTTCTTCTGATGGACTGGTGGCTTCCATTATTATGAAACAGCCATTATAAATGAAGTATATTAGGTGAAGATGAAAGAGAAAAAAAAATTATGGCCATTTTCTATTGATGAAAGGTGGTTTTCTTCGAAACTTGGATTTCCTTGCGTAAATGCGGATTAGGCTCCCTTAGAAGACCCCCACGGAGGGCACTACCCTCCCCTTCGGGCCCTTACCCTTCGTGTAGATAATTGGCCGTCATAAACAACAAATATTGATGAAAGTTGTTGAAAAGGACAGAGGATTCAGAGGACAGAGAACGATTCTGGGAAACGAGAACAGTGGGTACGCTTTCAATCAATTTGTCAATTGTTGGGAAGCATCTTCCCTCTTCTTTCGATTTTTTTTTCGGTAGAAAAATGCTATCATCTTTAAATTTGGGGATGAATCACAAATCCTTAAATATACAATGATTTATTTATTTAATTATTTTTAATTATTTGACCTTTCTAGCATCAATGGGTTGTATGTATTTATTAGAATAAGAAACTATATGTATAAATATAGTTTATACATGTATTTTTTAATGTATAACGCGATGACAATTGATTAATGAAAGGTTTTACTTCATAGGCATTCTCTATACGTTTAAACTGATTTTTCCATTAAAAAAGGTTTTTCACATTTAAAATTGACACAGGCATTTAAAAAGAAATCACGCATCATATATAAGATAAATTTTCAACAAATGGGAAATTATACATTATGATTTAATAAATTTTGAATTATTTTTAAAAGATATATAGACGGCATTCGATTAAGCTTTTTTTCCCCTTTTTTCGGGGGGGGGGGATTACCATATTTTGTGAAAAATCAAAAAGTTATTTTTGTGAAATGTATTACATTGTTATGAAAAATAGCAATTTGAAACGAAAGATGAAATCCACTTGCTCAAATATAAAATTTGAACAAAACAAAGATTAATTTATTTAGTTTCATCTGATAAAGTCCTTCTATTTAATAAAAGTGTTTTGTTTCCAAAACTTATTTTTTTAAAGGCTAACATAATAAATATTATTTATGAAGTGTACGATTTCATTAAGGCTGTTCTTAAATGATCTGCTCAACAAGCGCAAAACGTTTTGACACATTTACAAATTCATTTTTTAACGGAAAGGTATAAAATTGGAAAGCATTAAAAGTAAAATTTTTGATCAATCAATTATCTATTGAGCTATAAGCGATTTTGATCACGTGACAAACACGTTTTTCGCCTGCTTTTGAGTGCTCTTTCTTCCTTCGCGCGTAAATTCGGTTCAAAACGCCCACTTTGACAGTATTTTCTGAAAGATCTATTGCGTTTGCAAAAAAAATGGAAAAAACAGCTCAATTACATAGTTTCTGAACAACAACACCAGCTAATTTCATGCATTTTCGAACAAAAATAAATTAAAACTTATGTCAGAAAGTTGCCCTTTTGGATTTGAGAACACACTTAATGAAGTGTATCATTAATGAAGTGTAGGATTTAAAAAAAGTGTTCTGAGCTGTGGTATTTATTTTTTAAATGCATTTGATTATATATAAATATCACTGTTACCATTAATATCGTTAATCCACATTCTATGGTTTGTATATTTGAAAAATTTAAAAATTCTATGCAATGAAATGTTTGGAATTGCATAGGAAAGAAGAAAAATCCGTTGTGGGCGGGTTTTTCTATGAGCAAGTTCATCATCTGTTTAAAATGCATTATATTCTTTTCACAAGTACTGTTATCCTCATTTTACATAGATCAACATTTTTTTTTTTTTGGGGGGGGGGGGGATGTTGTTAAACACGGGATTGCGTCATAGGCAGGTTCTTTTTTTTCGGGTTTTACTGTAATTTAATTTTATTGCCTAGAAATGCATCTACCCATCTTAAAGAATAATAAAAATAAATATATGAATGTTAATTGTGGAATAATAACGATTTAAAAATGCGTGCATTTGATTTTTTTTTTTTTTTTTTAATGGTCCGGTCCAAATTTTACTGATATTTTTACTAGATGGGCCAGAGTGGTGCTGGTCCAGTGATTTTCAAATGAACTGAGGTTGGAACGGGGACTCAAAATTTTTGCTAGTTCAGACCTCAAGAAGAATGCAGTCAACCCCGGCTATTCCGACCCAAGCCCCGGCTTGCGTCGGAATATAAATCCAGTCCCGTGTCCTGATTCTGCCCTTAACAGAACAAGCCGAGTAGGAAACCTCCCATTCACGTAATCCATACCGATGTTCAACAATTTCCAATTCTGCCCCAAACGGAATAGGGGAGCAGCGTTTGGCCTCTCAATTACAAGGTCAACGAGTTTCGACTAGAATTTCGACCAATCGCTTCCAAGGACACATATGGTCTCTTTATCTGAAACTCGAACATGTGTGGTGCGACCCCTTTAAAAAGAGACCTTTAATTGGCACTATGATTATATATTGATTTTTTATAGATTAATATAAAGTGAATTATATAATATCACTATAAACAGTGTGTAAAGTTTTAACAGGTGGTGAGTTATAAATAATCTTTACGAAGTTTTAAGATACAATTATATAATTTTTAATATTACTTAGAGGGAATTAAGGGATTATTTAAACAAAAACTATTTGCAATTACACTTTTAAATTAGTACAATTTTTAATCTTCTAATATATTAGCATAAACGTTTTTTTTTTTTTTTTCTTTCGATATAAGCTTTAAAATACAAGCTATATCGGCCAAATAATTGAAAAATTGTTTTACGCATAATAATTAATTTACATTCACAATTACCGTATATATTCGTGTATAAGTCGAAGAATTTTAGACAAAATTTGGGAGTTGAAAATGGGGGACCGATTTATACACGAGAAAGTAAAAATTCACAGACTACTGCGATTGTTTTTTTTTCAGTCTTTTAAGTAATTACATGAGAGATAAAAGCGGACAAAGGTCATTTCCAAGTGACTGACAAACAAAGCTCAATGTCCCTGTAATTGTTTTGCACCCATTTTCTCTTGTGACAAAAAACCCTTCAATATATTCCTTTCAGCATTTTAATCCCCTTTTTAAAAAGAGTCCAACTTGAGATTGCTTCTAGATATCTTTCTTAAAAGTCCTACAATACAAAGAAGTACTATATTTTAGCAGTCTAAGAAGTTGTTTACCCTTGTAAACAATGCCTGAATGGATTTTTGAAAGAATTTTATCTTTTTAAGTATCATTGAATTGATGTGAATAGGTTTCAAAATAGTTTAAGCTTCTTCGGTTATACATAATACAGGTTTAAAACGTTGAATTAAAAAAAATCTGATTAGAAACGTAAAAAAATTACTAATTTAATGAAAATTTATTAAATTTTTCTATCCTCGATTACAAGTTATTTTTCAGCATGCTACCAGAAATGTGGTTCGACTTATACACGAAAATTCAATTTTTTTCAAAATTTTGCTTAAGAATTGGGAGGAGCGGGGGTCGACTTATGCGCGAGTATATACGGTATATAATTTTTTATTAATATTGAGATTAAAATCGAGGGATTATTTAAACAAAAACTATTTGTAATTACTCTTTTGTGAAGATTAAAACTTACTGTATTAATTCAAATATATATTTATCATAAAGTCTTTTTTTGTGTGTGTGAGTACGCTTTATTAAACTAACTTTTTCAATACAAGCTTTCTTTTTCTTTTTTTTTTTTTTTTTTTTTTTTTTTTTTACAAGTTTTAAAATACAAGCTAAGTCTGCCAAATAATTGAAAAATAATGCATACTCATAATTATTTTACAATTACATAATTTTTTATTGTTATTTAAAGTAAAACCAAGGAATTATTTAAACAAAAACTATTTGCAAATACTCTCTTGAATTAATACAGCAAGTTTTAATCTTCTCAAAAATATATTTTACCATGAAGGGTTTTGTTTTATTTTTATGTAATTACACTTTATTATACTAACTTTTTTAATACAAGCTTTTTTCTTTATGTATACAAGTTTTAAAATACAAGCTATGATAAATCTCTAGGCCAATTAATTGAAACTTTATGCTTTCTCATAATTATTTTACATTTATATTTTAATTATTATTATTAGAATAAAATAAACGGATTTAAGCAAAAACTATTTGTAATTATACTTTTGGATTACAACAAGTTTTAATCTTCTTAAAAATATATTTCAGCATGAAGGTTTTTTTTTTTTTTGTTTTTTTTTTTTTTTTTTTTTTATACGAGCTTTAAAATACGAGCTATATCAGTCAAATATAATTCAAAAATTATGCTTCAGTCGTGATTATCTTACATTTACAATGATATAATATTTATTATTATTTAGAGTAAAATTAAGAAATTATTTATACAAAAAGTATTTGTAATTACATTTTTGGATTAGTACAATAAGTTTTAATCTTCTCAAATGTATTATTTAGGATTATTATTATTATTATTATTATTATTATTTTGAATACAAGCTTTAAAAGACAAGCTCTATCAGCCAAATAATTGGAAAATTAAGTTTCACTCATAATTATGTTACGTTATATATTATAACATTATATATTATACATTATGTATATATACATTATTATATATTTTTTATTGTTTAGATCAAAATCAAGGGATTATTTAAGCAAAAATTATTTGTAATTGCACTTTTGGATTAGTGCAATCAGTTTTAATCTCAAAAATATATTTTAGCATAAAGATTTTTTTTTTTTAATATAAGTTTTAAAATACAAGCTGTATTAGCCAAATAATTGAAAAACTATACTTCACCCACAATTAATTTACATTTAATTTAAGGTAAAACTATTTCTAGTAATGAACCTAACAAAACTGAATAATAATAATAACAATAGTACAATGCTAATATACATTTAACAAAAATTAGGTTTATCTATCCTCATTTACAAGAGATGCATATCTCTTGATATACAGAGACGCCATCTTAAACCGACCCAAGTAATGCTTTCCGGCTGCTGATTGCAGACGGGATGAATTATGACGAAGCAACCCCCGTGAATGGGAAATAATTCCAACACGTTAGGGGCAGAATTGGAAAATATGACTTCGTCGGCGCATTACGAGAAAGTAACCCGTTCCGAGAAGGGCAGAATCAGGACACCGGTCCCGGCCCATCTCGTTCCGAACCTCTAGAAATAAGTAATCCCCAAACCAGGCTCGGAGCGTGTATTAGAAAGGAAAATTGTGCCGGGCCCATGAAGACCCTTCCATCGAATAATCAAAAGATTAGTTCACAAAATTTTGTAAAGTTAAACAAAAAAATTCTACAAAAAAAAAAAAACCTAAAAAAACCCCCCAAAAAACGAGTTTTTGTGAACCTCGCTCACTTTCATAGATGAGTTTGAGTTGAACGAGTTCGTTCCAAAAATTTTGAATTTGAACGTGAACTTGACTCATTTTTGAGAAACTGAGTTTGAGTTTGAATTAGTTCGTTTATTTTGTGAGCGTACCCAACACTGAACATAATCATAAATTAAATCATTAGTAGTAGTAATCTACTAAAAAAAAACTTTTCAAAAGTAAAAAAAAAAAAAAAAAAAAAAAAAAAAAAAAAAAAAAAAAATGAAAGTTGTGGTTAAAGTGGTGTGATATCAAATTTCCAAGCTTTTATGGTACTTATTTGAGATTTTCCATTAAAAATTTACCATATGTAAGTCGAGTGCCGACGTATACGTTGATAGAAAGCCATTTCTCCCTTTCTAAATACATCATAAAGTTCTACGCATAGTTAGCCATGTGATAAACCATGTATTAAATATTCACTATTTTCAAGCGTAATATCACAGCTGAAAAATAAATAAAAATTATACAGTGTGGTTCAAATTAAAGTATCCCTGTTTGGGACGCTCTAGAGACAGAAGCAGTGGCTGTAACGACTTCATATTTGGACGATATACATATCAGACCATGGGAAACTGAATGGTGCAAAAAAAAAAGTTCAAACAAAGGCCGCTAGGGGAAAATGAGGCGCTGCGATCGGTTTGGAAAATGTAATATGACCAAAGGTGTAAACATCTAGGTGCCAGTAAGCCGATTCCCACCAATAAATTTTATTAGTATTATTCGCTTAAATTTTATTAGTATATGCTCTGATTAATTTTCTTAGTATTATTATTCGGCGAAGAATACTAAAAATTTAGTGGTGGGAATTAAAAAAAAAATGGTTAATTACCGACACCTTGTATTCTTTGCTTATCTATTTCGCTACATTTTCCTTACCTTAAACCGATCGCAGCGTCTCATTTTCCCCTAGCGGTCTTTGTTTAAACTTTTTTTTTTTTTTTTTTTTTTTTTTTTTGCACCATTCAGTTTCCCATGGTTTGATATGTATATCCTCCAAATATGAAGACGCTACATCCACTGCTTCTCTCACTAGAGCGTCCGAAACAGGCATACTTTAATTTGAACCACACTGTACGTCATAATGTGTTTCTGAAAATTATTATTATTAATTTTTAATTATGCATGATGGGCTTCGTAACCATCTTTCCATATTTTACACCAATTTGTAAGCACACAAATCCGTAGTTAAAATTCGAAGTTCGAAATTGTTACTAAAGTAAACATTTTATGTTTTTCCTTTATGGAAATGTGCGCTTAGAAATTTGTGTCTTAATATAATGGTGGCGTATCTTCAGGATTCATCTTATGATTCTTTTTTTTTTGGGCGTAATTAATTATTTAAAAGCAGTGAAAATCATTTTGTTTTCTCAAAATAAAAGCTTTTCTTAATTTATCTGTCCGTAGTTAATGGGGCACAGAACCTTTGAGTTTGTCGTAACGATCAAAAACGTCGCATTTTTGAAAGTACCAAAACACAAATAATATGCAATTAAGACCTGTTTTCTCCTTTCTGCCTAAAGTATATATTCTTAACTGTATTATCCAGAAAAATAAATGTTGTATATACATAATCAATATTTCAATTTTAAATTGAAAAATTCATCTTACTAATCCATGAATTAATATCATTGATTGCTACAGGCATGGTAAAACTCTAAACTATGCATATAGAAAACAAATTTTGAGCAAAATAGAATCTTAACACACGTACTTCTATATTAAAACTAAAATATACAAAAAAAGTTTTGTTTAAAATTTAATTTTAGCAGAACATAAGAAAATTTTCAAAATTAATAATTTATCTTAAGTTTTTTGAGCGCAAAAAAAAACAAGTAACCAAAATGGGTGAATTTTTTTGGTTTTAGTATGAAGATTAAAAAAAGCAAATTTGATTAATTTTTTAAGCTATAGCTTATATAGTTTGAAAGTAACAGTGCACGCAGACTCCAAATTTACTAATCTGAGAAAACGCGTTTTAAAGTTTCAATATCTACGGACGTTCAATTGTATTCCCCGTCTATAAATGATTGTAACTCAAGAAATAATGCAGATTTTTGCACGGTTTTTTTTTTTTTTTTTTTTTTTTTTTTTGATATTTTTGAGAATTTTTTTAATTTTCAGAATAAAACAAAAACCAAAAACTGATTTATTTGAAAATTTAAAGGTCCTGTGTCCCCTTAAAACCAGTTCAAAATTGTTCATATTTCGAACATATTACTCTTTTCCTTTACGAGCTTGTGTGCTTAGAAATTTATGTAAAACATGGAAAAATGGCCGCCAAGCCCATCATGCATAATTTAAAAAAAAATTAATTTTCAGAAACACGTTATGATGTACTTAGGTAGAAAAAGGCTTTTTATCAACGTATACGTAGGCACTCGACTTATTTTACAATATTTTTCCTCATCCCAATTATGATATTTAACCCCTTGAGGGGCACCGGTATATATTATTTACCACCTACGATTACCACCTACGAAATTTTTCTACACCAGAAAAATTTTATTAAATTTTACTTTTCTAACTTTGGTGGGAAAAAGCTGTAAAATTGTTTTTACTTATTTTGAAATAGAATTTTTCCAAGATTCCGGTGGGAATTCAGCATTTCACAACCGTAATTACTTGATCCTCAAGGGGTTAAGTTTTTGTATATAAGTTCATTTAAATTTCTTTCATGTAGTTGAAATTTCATACGCTTTCTATAAGATTCAAATTTATTTAGCACACTGAATCTTAAATTATTAATAAATTTATTTATTTCAAAGTTATTTTTTTATTACTTCTATTTTAATTTTATACATTACTTGGATATTTATTTAAAATACATTAAAAATTATTAAACTGTAATTATTACTAATTTAAAACTTATTTCATTAAAAAACTAGATATAATTAAAGACCGTGTGAAAATTAATAATAATAATAATAATAATTCAAATTCTACCCACTGTAAATTAGAACAGCACTATAAGTTCAATGCTGCCATCTGTATTAAATTAAAACGCCTTTTAAAAAATATTACAGTAAGCAGTAGGGCTGCCGTCTATATTCTATTCTATTAATATTTATATATATTGTACCTATATAAATGAGTAAATTTTTGGAAATAGCTCAATATTCGATCGTATCTCATCCAAATTTTATAAAAATATCTTAACATATCAAATATTATAAACAGAAAGACCTCATACCTTTAAGAAAGAAGGGCGAGATAACTTTAAACTTTTGTCTGGTTTTCCTATCTCGCAACTTTGCCAAGAAGTTCCTGATTTTACGATATTACCAACGATAACAGCTTATTATTTTCAGAAATATGATCAATAAAAGCCTTATGTTACCCTTTTATATTAGATGTATCTTGAGATTAATTGGACAGATAAGTAATATGTCTCTTAATAAATCTGCTGATTTATCATGACTCGTTTATTTTCACTCAGAAGAATTTTGTCATACAATGAGAAATATTAGTTTTATTTTACAAAAGTAGTATGTATTATTTTTCTTCAGATGACATTTGTTTTTCCAGGAGAAATGTAAATAACATTGATTGGGTCATAGTAACTGCGTAATGTCTAGAACTGCAAACAAGTTGAAAATTGCATGTCAAACGTGGCAAATGAGGCGCATTCGTACTGTAACTAGTTTTATAAATATTTTTTTGCACCGCATAGTGTACTGAATGTATATTTTAGTGCACTTCATAAGTGCCTATCTATATCATTCTGTTCGAAAGACTGCAAAATCATTAAAATGCACATGAAATATTTTTTCCCATTGGCCGTCATGTAACGGAAAAGTTTTGACTGTCCCTGTCATTAAACTATACATCTGATTTTCCTAAAATTTTAAATGACTCGACAAAATTTTGCAACAATTATATATTTAAAATTTCAGATCATTCAGTTGGGTAGTTTTTGTTCTGTTATATGCGGACGAAGAGACAGACGGACCGAACGACGACTATAGGTGCTACGCATTTATATAATTACAAACACACCTAAAAAAAGAGACAGAAACGGCAGCCATTGATACTAAAGTTACACTCAGTGGAGCAGTATTTTCTAGTTTTCTACAAATATCTCAAACCTTAAAGTTATAACGGTTTATTCAGTTATTTCCGTGCCAAATTTCTAAACGATACTTTGAATGTATACGAGTCATTCTCTGAAAAGTGGCAATTTTATGTCCCAGGGGTCTTGAAGACATATTTTTAAAATTACAAAAAGAAAAAGTGATTTAAACTATCAATATTAATCAGTTATAGATATAAACTGTAATTATTTGCTTACTGAAATTGAAATTTGATAAATTTAATGTATTTTTTAATCCAAACATTATTCCCTCACTATGTCGCCATTCACATATGTAGGAAAGAAAATGCTTTCTCTGCCATTGCAGCACGTATATTTATAATTGTTTTTTCTCAATTCATTAAACACACTTAAATACATATTTAGCCATTTAATTATATTTATGTTTTACATAATGAATGAATTAGGACACTTTTTAATGATGTCCCTAGCATTTGTCGTCATTCCCTCACATAACTATAAATTTGCCATTATTTACTTAGAGCTTGTTCAGCAACCACGACCACTTCGCCCGGGCGCGAAGGAGACAGATGCATATGGAGTGGGATATATTTTAAGCGTATAGTTACGGTGAACTTGGGAGCTAAATACTCAGCAGCTTTGTGTTACCCTCAGAGTAAAGATATTAAGAGATTATATGATAAGTCTGTGGTATTACCTAACGTTTTTATTAGATAAAAATAAGGCAGTGTTCCGCAGAGTGTTTTTAAAAGAGAATAGCAATATATGCACAGAACGAATGTTCAGTTCCAAAGTTTTTGTCCAATTTATGGCAGCCAGGCAGAGCTTGGTGATAGCCGAGTCTTTTCCTTCGCTTGAAAAATAGTGCTTTTTTACAATTATAACTTTCAATTTGATGCATTTTCTGATAGAAATTTTGATGAGTACTTTGTAATTGTTGAATATTTGCTAAATAAATTACGTCCTCTTGGTAGTAAACTGCATATTAAAGCACATATTTTTCTTTTTCACTGTATTTAAAGATAAAATTTTTTTATTCATATTCATTATTTTATAACATTGGAAATTATTTTTTAAATCTATATGTAGCACATTATTTTTCTTGAAACTTGAGAAAAAAGTCATTAGGGAGTACAACTGCTTGTTAAGTTATTTGAGTCCTACCACTGTTTTTTTTATGATGTTGTTTGTTTTTTTTGTCGAGCTGTTCAAGCGAATCAGTCAACCCACCAAAACCAGTGAAAACACAAACAAAAAAGCCCAAGCATGTGATCATAACGACCACAGACTTTTTTGTGGGCTAGGTGAGCGAAGACCGGGCGTAAAATTTGCTGCTGATCGGATTTATATCAGATCACGTGATACTTTTCATGAATGTTTTGGATTTTGTCTGAGTGCATATAGACATGTATTCCTATTATGAGAGACATTGTTTGGAAAGATAAGAAGATTTAATCATTGGTTTCACCTATTTCGAACCATAAAATTACAAAATAATTAAATTATTTTGAAATTCCTTACTTTTTTAAGACCACTCCATGAGGTATATCTCCCTGTGTCCGGGCAGTCCGATTTGCGTCGCTGAACAAGCTCTTACTAGAAAGCAGCACATACTTTATATATGTCTGTAGTCCAGGCAATAGAGACCGTATAAGGGCTCTACCTAGCAAAATTCATGGTAGTTCTGGAAAAAGGCTTACTATATGTATTTTGGATCACTGAATCCGAATTTTTAACTTCCCACCATATTCGATTTTTAAGGTACATGTTTTTTTTTTGTTTGTTTGTTTGGTTTTTTTTTTGTTTTTTTTTTGTTTTTTTCACATTACCTGCATATTTCATTTGATTACAAACAAAATATATTTCACGAATGTGCAGTGCAAGCATACCTGAAAATAGCTAGTTAAGATTTGAGAGCAGTCTTATACTTATCTGTTCTAACTCTATAAATGTTTGATGAATTCGTATTTTAAAAATATCTCCTTTGGAAAATAACATTTGGAAAACTCCTTTTTAACACTTTCCAACAAAGTTAAAAAGTGTTTATGATTTCGATTTGTCTGTCCGGCTGTCCGTCAGTCCGCGCTCTAACTCTCGTAAATATACTCGAATTGCTCTGAAATTTTTAGATGTTATTAAGATTTACCATAGCACGATCCCTATTTCAAATGAAGATTGTAGCATGTTTAGCTCATTTACAGGGACAGGTAAAAGTATTCCGTTACATTACGGCCAATGGGAAAAAATCGTTTCAAATGATTTTTAATCATGTTACACGCTTTCAAGTATAAAATAATTGATATGCATTTATGAAGTGCACTAAAATAAGCATTCTGAAGATTATGCAGTGCAAAGAATACTTATTATTCATTTACAGGGTCACACAAAAGAATCCCGTTACATAATGTTATGGGGAGGGGGGGGGGGCTGTTTGCGGCGTCTTTTAATTATGTTAAATTATTTCATATATAATGAAATTGATATACGTCGCTGAGGTTTACTATAAGTTATTTCATGCATAATCAAGTGCTTACAAGGAAGGTCTCCATACTGGGCATACTCAGAATATTTTGAAAAAAAATACCCAATTAAACTACTTATGTATGTAATAAAGGATCAGTCAAATTTAATGGCGGCATTTCAGTAGAAAGTCTGTAAAAAAAATAAAATACTTTCGAATATTTGGCGCGAAAATACGAAAGTGACACGCGATTTGGCGAGCAGAATTTTTCCTCGCCAAAAGCAAACGATTTTAATGCATCTGAAAACTGTTTATTAATTGTTTTATAGAATGCACGGTTTTTAATGAATCTAAACTTAATCAATGAAAGAGGTTATTATACATTTTTTTATTACATGTATATGTTGCTTGTTGCTATAGTTATTTAATTTTATCACTCTAAAAATATTTTCTATGCTTTGCAAGTTACAAATATCTATTTTAAGTTATAGTCAGCTGACATTTGATTCCATATCAAAGACCAAGTCGTTTCCATAGCAACAAAATCAAACCGACAGTGTTCTATCTGCCTCATTTTTGAGCTTGAAATAATTTAAATCAATTTAAATTTTGCTTTAAATCATAAAATATGATATTTAAATTTTATTATAAATTCATATAAATATATATGAGAAACTGTAGTTAAAACAAATTAAAAATGACGAAACTAAAGTTATTTAAATTAAACTTATATAAACAAATTCAATATAAAAAGTTTTTTCCTACATAAAAGCGTATTTTTTTTCCATTGCCAACCGGTGATAAATCGCCAAATAAACGAAAATTTCGTTATTTTTCGTTATTCGGACGCTGTATCGGGGTTCCGCCAAAAAAAATTTTATAAACATATATATCCATATGAGAAGAACATTCTGTAATTTTTTCAGATTTTTCTGAGTATGCCCGTATGGAGACCTTCCTTGTTAGCATTTTCAGAGACACACAAAATATTTCAGATACTATATTGTATCCGAAGTACTGTACACAAGCGATGATTGCTAGAAATGCATTTTTAATTGTGATATACGCTTTTATGTTTCACTACATTTATGCATACTATACGGTGTGTATAAATGCTAGAGTTCCTATACAGGGCTACACAAAATAACTCGTAAGGGTAACTGAGTATGAGCGTAAATTGCTTAAAGGCGGTTTTTAAATGGGTTATGCATTTTTACGCTGAACTGCATTTAGTTTACTAAGAAATGTTTGTAGAATACAGATAAAAGTGATATACAGGGTCACGCAAAGAATTGGATACATAACCGTCTAGAATGATAATATCAGAAAATGAGATTTTAGTAGTTTTAAGAGTGTTTTAGTTTAAATTAAATTTTAGGTAAATAGTGGCGTGTAATAAATGTACTATTGGCTATGGACAGTTCTGCTGAAATCAATTTTTAAAATGTTTTATGCTTTTTCTAAAATGTTTACTTAGTTATCTTATTTACCTTATTTCCCTAAATAACGAAATTTTGTTAAAGCATTCAGGAAGTGTTGGAAAGTGTTTCATAATCTATGCTTAACGCATGATTTTTCTTTGTTGTTTCTGTATACTCTTCTTAAAGGATGTCTCTTTTTACTTTCTTCTATCTTCAATAGAAGAAAGTATTGCAATCGAAATTTTTTTCGACTTCCGGTTTTCGACGGATTTACATGTTTTAGGGGTCAGAGATCCCAAAAAACATGTTTATAGAAAATGTCTGTCTGTCCGTGTCTCCGTGTGTCCGTGTGTCTGTCGCCATTGTACCATCAAAAAGTGTATGAAGTTATGCATAGAATTGAACCAAATTTTTATGTTAAGTTTTTGGCTATGGCAAGCAGATCCTCCTTAAATTTGGAAAAAATTCGCCGATAGGGGGCGCAGTTATAGCGATTTTTGTGCGATTTTGAATATTGTACCACCCAAAAGTATATGAAGTTATGCATAAAACTGAACCAAATTTTTATTTTAAGTTTTTAGATATGGCAGGTAGGTCCTCCCTGAATTTGGAAAAAATTCGCCGGTAGGGGGCGCTGTAACAGCGATTTTTGTGCGATTTTGAATATTGTACCACCAATAAGTGTATGAAGTTATGCATAGAATTGAACCAAGTTTTTATTTTAAGTTTTTAGATATGGCAGGTAGGTCCTCCCTGAATTTGGAAAAAATTCGCCGGTAGAGGACGCTGTCACAGCGATTTTTTTGTGATTTTGAATATTGTACTATCCAAAAGTGTATGCAGTTATGCATAAAATTGAACCAAATTTTTATTTTAAGTTTTTGGCTTTGGCAGGCAGTTCCTCCCTCAATTTGGAAAACATTCGCCGGTAGGGGGCGCTGTAACAGCGATTTTGAATATTGTACCATCCAAAAGTGTATGAAGTTATGCATGGAATTGAACCAAATTTTTATTTTAAGTTTATGGCTATGACAAGCAGCACCTCGCTGAATTTGGAAAAAATTTGCCACTAGGGGGCGCTGTAATAGCGATTTTGCATATTGTACCATCGAAAAGTGTATGAAGTTATGCATAGAATTGAACGAAATTTTTATTTTAAGTTCTTGGCTATGGCAAGCAGGTCCTTCCTTAATTTGGAAAAAAATTGCGGGTAGGGGGCGCTGTAATAGCAATTTTTGTGCCATTTTGAATATTATACCATCGAAAAGTGTATGAAGTTATGCAGAGAATTGAGCCAAATTTTTTGCGTTTCTTTTTGTTCATGGCATGAAGGTCCTTCCTGAATTTGGAAAAATTCCGTTGGAAGGGTGCGCTATAATTACGATGTCTGTACCATTTTCTTTATTGTACAATCGAAAATTGTATAAAATTATGCATACAAATTGAACCAAATTTTTTGTGCATGTTTTTGGCTTTGGCCAACAGGTCCTCCTTGAATTTGGAAATATCGCGCGGTAATGGGGCTCTGTGATGGCGATTTTTGTATACTTTTCTAGATTTTTCATAGTTCTATTGTCCATCGACGGCTCGTGCAAAGGCGGGAACTCACTTCCTGCTAAGCCGGCTATTCACAAACATCTGATAACAACAGAATAAGGAAAAACTATTAATTTTAACAAATATCATGATATAGATTAACTCGTTTTTAGTTTATTTTATTGACTGAAGCAGAAATTTAAGATGAAAATCAAAGTTGGTATAGTAATGAACTAATAATATTGAAGTATTAACATGTGTAACTAGTTTTTGAAATATTAAGATGTATAAGATAGAAGAAAGTTTTGGGATTGGCACATCCAACTAGTTTGTCTTAGCTCTCGAAATATTTCTAAAATGTGTGCTTAATTTAATATTTTATGTGTCAAAAGCTGACGCATTGTGAGTAAGATTTTAACACTTCATATAAAATTAAGTATATTCATTAGAAATATTTTGAGAATTAAAAAAGAAAGAGACATCCTTACAGAAGATTACATAGAAAAAAGGAATTAACTAGAAAACAGGAATTCTGCTTTTTCAGAATTTAGTGTCGCCCCCGATGAAATATACACCGCATCCCAAAAGTTTAGACAATCAATAAATTTGCATTAACATAAAAAGTAATAAGGTACAATTAAAATTCGTGAGATAGGTAATAAATAAAAGCAGTTTTACTGATATACACATATAAATTATGATCAAAGGTTTGAAATTATAAAATATAGATTTTAAATTATATAAAAATGTTCTGTCCCAAAAGTATAGACACGTGTAATTTTTTTTTGTTTTGTTTTACATTTATAAAAGTAACTAAAAACTTACTTTTAATATTTTACTGTATTGCCACGACATTTTATAACATCAAATACACGTTGTTTCATAAAATTAACTAAACATTACATTACAGAAGTAGGTATTTCATACCATGCTTTGCCAATTGCAATTTTTAAGTCATATCCTCATGTATATTGCTTTCCATGTTCATGTATTTTATGAGATATGCTCTCCATGGGATTCAAATCTGGATTAAGTGCTGGCCAGTCTAATAGTGTGATATTGTTTTGCCTAAACCACCTTTTCGATGATGTGGAGGTATGGATGGATGCTCCATCTTGTTGGAAAACTCAGTCCGGTCCTGCTGGCAAATCCAAATTACGTGATGATAGAATGTTATTAAAAATGGCTTCCGTTGATAATTTATCTGTGCATGAAATTGCATCAATTTCCAGAATTTCAAAAAGTACTGTACACAGAAGAATTAAAGTTTCAACAAATATTGTTTACATGAGAATGAAAGCAAAACCTTGCTTAAGGCAGAGACATAAAGATGCACGTCTAAAGTGGGCTAGAAAGCATATGTCATACAGTGAAAAATGAATTTCTGTCATCTTCAGTGATGAAAAGAAATGGAATTTAGACGGACTTGATGGTCATAAATTTTACTGTCATGACCTAAGAAAAGATTCCAAGAACTGTATCAGCAGGCAATAAAGCGCAGGATCCGTAATGACCTGGGGAGTGTTTTTTTTTTTCAATGGCCAAACATTTCTAGGATTTATGGACAGAAAAATGAAATCAGAAGACTATCTGGATATTTTACGTACCAATTTACTGCCAATCATGGATTTACCAGCAGGACCGTACTGTGTTTTCCAAAAAGATGGGACATCCATCCATACCTCCACACCATCGAAAACATAGTTTAGGCTAAACAATACCACACTATTAGATTTGAATACCATAGAGAACATATGGGGGATCTTATCTCGTAAAATACATGAAAATAGAAAGTAATATACATGTGTAAATGACTTAAAAATTGAAATTGACAAAGCGTGGTATAAAATACCTCACTCTGTAATGCAGTGCTTAGTTAGTTCTATGGAACAACGAGTATTTGATGTTAGAAAGTGTCGTGGCAATACAGTAAAATATTAAAAGTAAGTTTTTAGTTACTTTTATAAATGTAAAACCAAAAAAAAAAAATTACAGGTGTCTATACTTTTGGGAGAGCACATTTTTACATAATTTAATGCATATTTTATAATTTCAAACCTTTAATCATAATTTATATGTGTATATCAGCAAAACTACTTTTATTTATTACCTATCTCACGAATTTTATTTGTACCTTATTACTTTTTATGTTAGTTCAAATTTTATTGATTGTCTAAACTTTTGGGACGCGGTATATATATATATATAGAGAGAGAGAGATTGATAGATAGATAGATAAATAGATAGATAGTTCAGTTTTAAGACTTAAAACACACGCTTTTATTTTATATAAAATAACGTCAACCGCATCCGCTGAAGAATTCCTCATTTACGACCCAGTCTCAAACAACATGCACAGTAGAATATGCATAGGACGAAATAATACACAAATGAAGCAAAAAAAGATGCCGTCATTCAAGAAACTCGACAAAAAAACGGCTATCTCATGGATTCAGCACAGCAGGCTTTTATTTGTTTGTAACATTAATATGGATACTTAGTATTAAATATAGTTTATAATATCTCCTTGTTTTAACAGAAATCATTCGCTTATATTTTTTTCAAAATAGCACGTATTTTAATGCAATTTTTACTTTCTTCTATCTTCAATAGAAAGTATTTTAAGAAGTATTTCAAGAAAGTATTGTAATCGAAATTTTTTTCGACTTCCGGTTTTCGACGGATTTACATGTTTTAGGGGTCAGAGATCCCAAAAAACATGTTTATAGAAAATGTCTGTCTGTCCGTGTGTCTGTTGCCATTGTACCATCAAAAAGTGTATGAAGTTATGCATAGAATTGAACCAAATTTTTATTTTAAGTTTTTGGCTATGGCAAGCAGATCCTCCCTGAATTTGAAAAAAATTCGCCGGTAGGGGGCGCTGTAATAGCTATTTTTGTGCGATTTTGAATATTGTACCATCCAAAAGTATATGAAGTTATGCATAGAATTGAACCAAATTTTTATTTTAAGTTTTTGGATATGGCAGGTAGGTCCTCCCTGAATTTGGAAAAAATTCGCCGGTAGGGAGCGCTATAACGATGTTTTTTGGGCGATTTTGAATATTGTACCATCCAAAAGTGAATGAAGTTGCGCATAGAATTGAACCAAATTTTTATTTTAAGTTTTTGGCTTTGGCAAGCAGATCCTCTCTGAGTTTGGAAAACATTCGCAGGTAGGGGGCGCTGTAACAGCGAGTTTTGTGCGATTTTGAATATTGTACCATCCAAAAGTGTATGAAGTTATGCATAGAATTGAACCAAATTTGTATTTTAAGTTTGTGGCTATGACAAGCAGGTCCTCCCTGAATTTGGAAAAAATTCGCCGCTAGGGGGCGCTGTAATAGCGATTTTGCATATTGTACCATCGAAAAGTGTATGAAGTTATGCATAGAATTGAACCAAATTTGTATTTTAAGTTCTTGGCTATGGCAAGCAGGTCCTTCCTTAATTTGGAAGAAAATCGCCGGTAGGAGGCGCTTTAATAGCGATTTTTGTGCCAGAATTGAGCCAAATTTTTTTGTGTTTCTTTTTGGTCATGGCATGAAAGTCCTCCCTGAATTTGGAAAAATTCCGCTAGAAGGGGGCGCTATAATTACGATGTCTGTACCATTTTCTTTATTGTACAATCGAAAAGTGTATAAAATTATGCATACAATTGAACCAAATTTTTTGTGCATGTTTTTGGCTTTGGCCAACAGGTCCTCCTTGAATTTGGAAATATCGCGCGGTAAAGGGACTCTGTGATAGCGATTTTTGTATATTTTTCTTGATTTTCCGTAGTTCTATGGTCCGTCGGCGGCTCGTGCAAAGGCGGGAACTCACTTCCTGCTAAGCCGTCTTTTCGCAAACATCTGATAACAACAGAATAAGATTTTAATTTTAACAAATATCATGATATAGATTAACTCGTTTTTAGTTCATTTAATTGACAGGAATTTAAGATGAAAAAGATAAAAAAGATGAAAGCAGGAATTTAAGATGAAAATCAAAGTTGTATAGTAATAAACTAATAATATTGAAGTATTAACATGTGTAACTAGTTTCTAAAATATTAAGATGTATAAGATAGAAGAAAGTTTTGGGATTGGCACATCCAACTAGTTTTTCGGTTGTTATGCTAAAATGGCAACAAAAATATATAATTACTATTTTAAAACTATTATTATTTTACTTTCTACAGAAATGGAGCACTTCCGTTGCCAATATTAAGCAAATGGCTCTAAAAACTACAAAAAAATTAATATCTCAAAAATAAATTGAGATGCAGTTTTCAAACAAATTGCATTTAAAAGTACTTTTTCCCCCAATACGACGGTATAAAAATTGTAAATGTGCGATGCTTAGAAGTTTAAAAAATTGCAGTAGAGTATTTAATCGTACATTGATACATCTGCTTTGTTTTACGGCTGGCTTATAGAACAAAGCGTTATTTTTTGGAGACCACAAAAAATAAGCTGGGAGAAAGAAATAGCTTACGGGGGCTTAAAAAAAAATTAAAAATATTAATTTCCTGAGGAGATATTTTAAATATACGAATGTATCAAACGCCCATAAACTAAACATTATCGAGGTCGGAAGCTGAGTGACAAGCAGCCTTAAGGGTGCCTAATTGGAAAATTGACAAAGGGCTACTAAAAGTAGCGGGGTTATAATGCACGTAACAAAAATGGATTTGCAATAATATTAAATAACTAAAACAGGCGGCATTAAAATTAATGTTTATTTAAAAGATTGGCTGGTTTTTTTATTCTCAACTCTATCTCTTCTTTGGACCATACAGATGGGTGACAAAATAATACGAACACCGATGCAAAAGGTATGGTCCATTTCAAAGAGGCAGATCGTGCTTGTCACTTTGCACTCAATTCTGCCACCTAGTGATTATGAAAAGTAAGGCATCAGTCGCTCAACATCAGTCATAGGTGCTGCATGCGTTTACCATACACTCTGGAAAACTCAATAATGACTGACCTGTCAGAGTTCGAAAAAAAAATGATTGTTGTAATACAGTGCACTGGTTTCTCAGTGACGGAAACAGCCAAATATTTGAGACGTGCAAGGAGTACTGTGTCAGCCATTATGATAGCGTACACGAAATGCGGTAAAATAACGTCTTCAAAGTACAACAGTGGACGGAAAAGAAAGCTTTCTGAGAGGGATAAAGAGAGTTGACCCGCATAGCGGTCCGAAAGCACAGGCAATCTTTATCCAGATAACATGAGAGATAAATAGTCATCTCCAGAATCCCATTTCAGCAAAAACTGTCCAAAGGGAACTTCATGCTTCGAATATTTATGGAAGAGTTGCAATTCGTAAGCTATTAGTGACATAGGTGTTCGTATTATTTTGCCACCCATCTGTATTTATAACGACAGCATTCCAAAAATTTTTGGGCCTTGAGCCCCTAAAATTTTTCGATTATTACTGCCTGTTTTTAGAGCTTTTTCAGGTGCGTTCGTAATTATAGTTCTTGAAATAAATAGCACCTATCGTCTAGTCCGTCCGTCCAAGGCTTTCTTAATATACCATATGAATATACCATTAACTTTAATATACCATTAATATTATTTCACGATGACCTTGGTCCGTCTGTCTGTCTGTCCGTCTCTCCGCGTATAACAGTGCAAAAACTACCCAACCGAATGGTTTGAAATATAATATATATAGTCGTTGCAGAATTTTGTCGAGTCCTTTCAAATTTTGTGAAAATCGAATGAAAACTTAAAAAGATATTAATAAAATGTTTCTTCATTCTATTAAGTTCTATCATAGTAATTAATTCAATAATAATGCATTGTGTGGTAACAAAGTTTGAAGACTGGTCTGAGAATTCAAAATTTATTAAACATTTTTGTACAGCGAACTAAAATTCTTCTAAATATGACCCTTGGGCATCAACACACCGCTGCCAGCGTTTTTTCCGTTGTTCGTAGGCTCCCCGGAAGTCTTCGCGCGCAAGGCTGTTAAGGGACCTCGTGGAAGCTGAAATCGTAAATCGCTGGAAACGTGTTAATCGCTTCCCTTTCAGGTCTTTCTTGATCCCGAGGAACAAAAAAAAAGTCACTGGGAGCGAGGTCGGCGCTGTAGGGGGACTTTCGGCAGTATTGCCACGTTAAACTTAGCCAAAACTTTGGCGGCTGCGAGCGACGAGTGAGAGGGCGCATTGTCATGGTGAACAATCCAATTGTCTCTGATGTCTGGGCGGACGCGCCGGGTCAGGTCAGTTTTACGCCGGAATGCACCACCATTTGAAGGATCGAGTCCAGCGCGTCCGGCCAGACATCAGAGAGGATTGGATTGTTCTCCACGTCAAGGCGCCCTCTCACACGCCGCTCGCCGCCGCCGAAATTTTGGCTAAGTTTAACGTGGCAATACTGCCGCAAGCCCACCTACAGCCCGACCTTGCTCCCAGCGACATTTTTTGTTCCCCCGGATCAAGAAACACCTGAAAAAGAAGCGATTCGACACGATTCCATCTATCCAGGCAGCTTCGACGTGGTCCTATAACAGTCTTGCGCGCGAGGTCTTCCAGGGAGCCTATAAACAATGGAAAAGACTCCGGCAGCGGTATGTTGATTCCCAAGGGTCATATTTCGAAGAATTTTAGTTCGCTGTACAAAAATGTTTAATAAATTTTGTATTCTCAGACCAGTCTTGAAACTTTGTGAACACACCTTGTATCCCATGATAGGTAATGTTTCTAGGTGCCATGGTGATTATTCTATTAAATCTTATCATACGTAATTAATTCATTGATACCCAAGGATGGGTAATGATTCTAGGTTGCCATGGTGATGACATCCTATTTGAGATAGAGTCATATTATTTCCGTATTAATTAATTTAATATATATATAATCGCAATAAATTTTGTATTCATGCATTTTTGCATAAAAGTGCAACAGCTATTGCACCAAGATCTGAATATTTGTAAAACTAGTTACAATACGAACGCACCTCATTTGCCACGTTTGGCGTACAATTTCCGATTTGTTACTATTTATGGGCGGAATGCACAGAACCCCGTTATTGTGGTCGCAGCATAGTTAGGATATGGAATTTCATTTATTTTACCCAGAAAGGGCCTTCTGTTTAAAATAAATACCCAGAGTGTGTGTAGTGTTACCGTGTAGGCTAACACGGGTAAAACCGACCGATCTGCTAGTATGATTATAAAACAGTAATTAAAATTTAAAAAGTTTTCTTTCCTAGTTAGTTCTCTAACTAAATTGACCCCTGCCCCCCCCCCCCCCCCGCCTCCTCTACGTGACGCTACATGACTGTAGTAAAGGTATTTGAATCTGAGTTAAATATCTAACATCCTATCATAAAACTCCATGAAACGTTTAAAAAAATATATTTTCTGCGTGGAAAACAGTTTTAATTGTTTTTCAAATACTTGAAGCGGCTTTAAGAAAATCTACCGAGTCACTAAAATTAATTTGAAGGCCATAAACTTTCTGGAATTAATCTGTACCACGTAGGCCCTTATTATCGCATGGGCAAATCGGGACTTTGCCCAGGGGCCCCGAATCTCAACGCCCCCCCCCCCCCCCCCCCCCTCAAATCCATACATTAACTTATAAAATATTTACTTTTTTTTTCCAATTCCAACTCTGAAAATTCACAAATACAAAATACAAATTTCGTCTTTAAAAGTTTCCACTAAACTTTCTGAAAAACAAATTTCATTCTGAACTCACAGAGCTCAATGCTTTCGCAAAGCTAACCTCAACCGCTATTAAATAAGATATAATATTTTATTTTAATAGATTGCATTAGCAATGAAATTAATCATATCTAAACTTTAGTGGTTGAAAATAATCAGTTCTAATTGTCATGGGATAAATTTTTTCCGTGTTTAAAGTTTTTTCTTTAAACTTAGAGTTAAATATCAAAAACAAATCCAAAATTGCTATCTTTTTAGATTTATTGAAAAAACACTTTCTACTTGTGCTGTAGAATGTATTTGATTTGATATTATGTTGTGTGTAGTACAACTTAAAAAAATGTAAAAGAAAGTAACTTGTTTAACACATAATTACATGTTAGAGTATTTGACACTCTTCCATAAGTTGAAGGTATTAAATTCATCTTAAAGTAGTATAACAAGTTGCTAAAGTTATATAAAAGATTTTTTTCTGTTCTAAGAAGAAAAAGAGTATTTTTTTTTTTAATTAATGTACTTAATTTAGAATTGACAGAGCTAAGAACTTTCTTCTATTTAAAATCAAAGGTCCGTCGCATGCGCTGAGCCTTTTGCGACGGAAAAAAATCGGTGTTGCCATTCGAAAATTTTGAGTTTCTGTAATTATAACCGTCACCGTGTGATCGACTTTGTCGCCGTTCACAGAATCCTGAGCTCATACCTCTGAATAACTATAGTTGAAATCTCATCTCGATCGGTTGGATGAACCGGCTGCTAGAGGTCCATATATCGGCAAAGTTTTTCATGACCACCCTGTATATAGTGTTTTATTCGTCGAATCTTGAATTTTTTTCCTTTAAGATAGATCATCTTTACAGATTTTATTGTAGTATATTTATGCTTTTCAGAGGTGTACTATAGAGTGAATACGTTTTAACAGTTTTGGAAGATACTGTGAAAACGGAACGTATTTATAAGGAAAACAAATCATAGCCCGAGCGAAAGACATACCTTTGAAATGCTTCCTTCTAAGAAGAACACCTGTCTAAAACGGAATTTTTCATAGGTTCTTTGTGATTCCGTCTTAGCAGATTTGACTTTTTTTGTATCCATGATCCAGTAACCCAGTTTTCGTTCGGGGGTTGGTCCGGACCTAACGGAAACCCTACCCCCTTGGCTGCGCCACTGGCCATGTACGCTAATAGCGCCTGGTGCATGTAAACTCCGTCGTGGGTGCAAAATCCTCCAAGTTCCCTATGAATTATACCTCTGGTGGTGCCTACTCAGGTGAAGGTCTCGTCACCTGATCAAAGTTCTAAATTACGAGACCAACCTGAGTCGTGAGATCCGCCCTTCCGATGGTCGGCATGATGTATAGTTAGCGTAAAAGTAAACAAGCAAATCCACTATAAGTAACCGGCCAACATAGAACAAAAGAAAGTAAAACAAAGCTGCCATTAAGTGCTTGTCCTGCAGATCGCCGCCATGTGGCGTTCAGGTTATTTTGCACCGGCTCTAGGTACTAAAATCCGTAAAGCTGGGTAGGTAGGGGCCTGGTCAGCGGTCTGAAAAAAAAGAAGTTAAGATGATTATGGATATATACAATCACTCCGGACTTAATAATTTAAGGAATCTGTGTTACTTTAAAGCTTCCTTTTCTATCAAGATTTCAAGTCCAAAATTTACTGCTTTAGAAAAATAAATCCCTGCCGGCCTGGCCTACAGACGGAGGTAGATTTCGAATTTAAGTATACTAATTTCACAAACAAAAACTAAATCATGATTAGAGATAAACCCACCTTAACAATTTTATCTGGCCGCTTTTGACGAGTTTTTATTTCATTTTTATATAATAGCTGGTTTTATCAGAATCATGTTAAGGCGGTATTAAAAAAAATATTTTTCCATGCTCAACAACTCGAAATTTTCAGGCACATTTTCAGATTCATTTTTATAAGAAAAAAAGAACATGAAACTTGCTGACGTGATTTTTGAAGAGATTTATAAGCGACATGTGTTTTTATTTTTCGTTCAATTAATTAAAACTTGATTTATAAATAATTATTTTCTCAGTAGGACAGTATTTTTCGTTTCTAACACAATCGCTTCGGGAAATTCTGTTCAAAATGCCCACTTTGACATCTTTTTTTTGAAATATGTTCTGCCTCTATCAAAAATTCGATCATTACGGTACATTATATAGTTTCTGAATAAGAGAATCTACCAATTGGATGCGTTTGAGAGCAAAAATGAGTTTAAAAACGAGTCAGAAAACAAGCAGTTTGGATTTGAATACACCCTTAATAAGATGATTTTTTTTCTTCAACCGCTATGTATTTTTAATTTGTTTTTGCTGTAAGAATTGGTCCTATCAAAAACTTGTCTATATGAATGTTGTAGACAATATTAAGAAGTTATATGATAAATTCATGGGGATTTTATATCTTGTGAATTGACGGAGTTATGGATTTTTTTCTTCTTCAACACCCCCCCCCCCCCATTTTTTTGTTTTCGTTTTTAATTTTTTTTTTTTTTTTTTTTTTTTGCGGTACGAGTTGGTCCTATCAAAAACTTGTGAATATAAAAGTTGTAGATAATATTAAGGAGATTTATAATAAAATTAATTGGATTTGATATCTTGAGAATTGACGAAGTTATGAATTTTTTTCTCCCAAAAACCCTATTTTTGCACCCTTGAGCCGATTTTTAATTTTATCAAAAATCTGTGATGCATAAATTTTTGGACTTATTTTTAGAATTAATAAAAACTTTAAACTGATTTGATATGTACAAAAATTAAGAAGCTATGGGTTTTTTTTCAGTTTTCACAAAACCCCTCCCTATTTCCATCCCCTTGGTCCGATATTGCTCATTAACGAACTTGACCGAGATTTTATGCCCCTTAATTCTATGTATCAGTTTGGAATAGATTTGTGCAAAA
Organism: Maratus speciosus; assembly: GCA_963932465.1. Taxonomy (NCBI): domain Eukaryota; kingdom Metazoa; phylum Arthropoda; class Arachnida; order Araneae; family Salticidae; genus Maratus; species Maratus speciosus. The sequence continues at coordinate 48,160,287 of OZ010795.1, read as the reverse complement.
TTGTGGAAGTTATCGTGTCCAGAAGAAAGTGATATATACAGTTGGCTCTCTGTTTAACGACTTTCAAGAAACCCCAAAAAATCGTCCTTAAACAGAATTTGTGGAAAAATAATATTTGAAAAACATTTATTTCCCTTCACACTTTACAGGCTTAGAACTGTCAATACATTTCTCAATATATTGGTGTGTTTAGAAATGTTTTATATATTTATTTAAATTTATTTTATGTTTTCTTTCTTTCTTTCTTTTTTATTGATACAGATATAATACTACATATTTTTGTTGCATAAATACAAACTGCATTAATTATACTTCATACAAAAACAACAGTACAGTATACAATGTTACTTAAAGTAAAATAAAAATATTTATAATACATTTAATTAATCAAATTAAGTTTTTAAAAAATCAAAAATGTAGATTGCTTCAATCGTGGTCTAGCTTTTAGTACCCTTGCTTCAAGTTTCTCAAGAAGGTTGAATGAGTCATCTTCCATATTTGATGAAACAATGTACTGGCGAAGAATATCTAGGGCAGAATTCGTATCTGAGTAAGAAGGAGGTGGTGCCTCGTTTTCTGCATCATCAGCTTCATCACTATCTTCTGCATCTGAAGTTGCATTTTCATTTGCGATACCTTCATAAATTTGATCTAAATTTATGAAGTCGGTTGTTAAAACGTCTTCGTCAAAATAGATAAAAAGTTTTAGGGGTGGAGAGAGAAAACGAATCATCACATTCCAACAATTACACCCTTCTCCTTTATCAGTACTCATCTGAATTGCAAGAAACATTGTTTTTCTTTCAGAGAACGTTCTCTAGTTTAACACGTTTAAAGGGATCGGGAGAAAAAAAACTACGTGAAAATCGTCGTTAAATAGAAACAAATTCGTCTTTAAATAGAGATTATTTTTACTTAAAGCAGCCGGGAGCGCAAAATATCGTCCTTAAATAGAGATCGTCGTTAAGAAGAGAGACGTTAAACAGAGAGACAACTGTATATAGAGATAGATAGTTAGATAAAGTTTTTTACTGAGGGTGGTTTTGGATTTTAGGGGTCATGATCTGTGTAGATCTGCAAAAATTTTTCAGAAATTCCAACATAGGGGAGAATGCAATAGATAGTATTTCATACGAAATCTACCTAAAAAGAGCGTGAATTTTATGAGCCTGGAGCTTTTTATCTTCTATATCTATCTATACTAATCTTATAAAGAAGAAAAAATTGTTTATTTGTAGGAGGTAAGCTTTGGAACTACGGAACCGATTCTAAAAGTAATGGTATCAAAATGATGGTGTTAGTCCAACTTAAAACATAGGCTATATCTTATGTCCGTGCCACTGGCCAAAAGGAGGTGCAGGAGCAAAAAACGTTCTAAAAATGCGATTTTTGTGTTACTGAAGGGCCTAGAAACATTAAATTTGAAATGGTAGTTACTTATAAGATACTAATGATCTCTAAGGACATTTCTTTAAAAAATCGAAATTAAAAAGGGGTAAAAATGCGCGAAAAGCGTTCTAAAAAACGTTCTAAAGGGCGATTTTTACGCAATTTCAGGAAGTACCAAACTGATTTAAAAATTAATAGTGTCAAAATGATGGTGACAAACCTGGCTCCAACATAGGTTACATTTTATATCCGTGCCACTACCCCTAAAGGGGGTGCAGGAGCAAAAACAAATGCTCGAAATTGTGATTTTTGGTGTTACTGAAGGGCCCACATGCATGGAATTTGGCATGGTAGTTACTTATTAGATATAAACGATCTCTAAGAACATTTCTTAAAAAATTCGAAATTTAAATGGGCTGAAAATGCGCAAAATTTTATTTGCGTGATTTTTATTTATGCTTTGGAGAGGCGCCGGTAGTAAAAATTTGGAAACCACTGCTTTTAAAGCGATTTATTTTAATATCTCGAACCTTCGTTGATGAGTAATTCCCACATAGCATTTTTTGTTTGCAGAAAATTTGCAACAGTCTTGCTTTGAAAACCTGCAAAGTTGCAGCAAGCTCAGTATGACAAGACTGAAATCATAACAAGACTACAGCAAGATAACGCAAACGCTGAAGTCACCGCACTTTGAACTTGTAGCTAACTTGTCGTGCAAGTTAAATTCATGATGTATCAATTTTATTGCAAATTAACGGCAAACAAGTAATCAAAAATACTGCAAACTTACTGCAAAGTAGTAATCTTTCCATGATATACTAAAGGTTTTACCCCTTCGAAGGGGTCCGTAGACCTGATAAGGTTCACTGATGCGAACGCACCGTCAGAAAGTGCATGCATCGTTTTTATCACCATAAACAAGTTAAGGTAATATTTGCACTTTTCAATTCGGCATTTTTCGGTATTTGATATGTATAGCGTTTAGAAAAAGCGTTGCCTACCGAATAAAATTTCTGCAATTTCTGCGTATGTGCTGCTTGTCTATTCTCTCAACAGGGGGATTTTTTGCTTTCGTCACTTTCGTGAATTTAAAAACAGTCTTGCCATCAGTTTCACAACAAACTACTCATGCAAGTGGGTGATGGTATACCTTGCGGGAGATTTGCTGCGAATTTCTCAATTCAAATTCGTCACGATAAGATAATATCAGAAAAAATCAAACTTGCTGCTAATGTTCATGTTATCTGGGTTACTTTTAAGTAGATGAAGAAAATTTCTATGCGCAAAAGAAATACTGAACCTTACCTTAAATTTCTGTATAAAACATTCACACCAGCAAAAAGTTCAAGTATTTATTTGTATATTCGAGATCCAATAGGAATTAACAAGTAAGCGTGCACCCGATATTTCATTTATATCTTGTAAAGGCAGTAATAATATTTTTTATGTGTCCTTTGTTTTTGTTCGCCTAGTCTAGGATTAAAATAGATTATTACTGCGGTTAGATTAGTTTCAAGGGAAAAAATCCTTCGGATAGAGAGCGAAAAAATAAAATGAGAAATAATAAAAAAAAAAGTAGTTCAAGTAATGTTTCATTTTTAATGTTCCGTACTTAAAAAGTAAAAATGGAACCATTATAAGATCACTCCTATGTCTGTCTCTCCCAGCCATTTTACTCCTAAACTATGGAACGTGGAAAGTTCAAATTGGGGGAAGTAATAAAGACTATTGACCCACATATTTAGATATTATTAAACATTCACAAATATATTTAGGAAAAATATAGAGGGGATAATTAAGTTGCTTTGAAAAAAGAATCTTTTCTTTGTATATCGTGTGGAAGCTTTCGTAACGCTGAACTCAAAAATACAACTCTTTTAATTTTAGGTATCATATTTTCAGAAATATCGTTAAAAATGTAGTGCAAAATATGATCCCCCCCCCCCCCCCCACTATTTCCGAATCTACTAAAACTAAAATTATGAAAAAACTAGAGGTAGTAGACGTTAATTTATACCTTGCAGGAAAACTATAGCGATAACCCTAGGTCACATAGTTTTTGAGAAAATCGCATTTTTCCGTTACACACAAATTTCGATTTGTGGCATTCAGCAAAGGTGTCGATGAGCGCTGGAGGTACCTATCGTAGCAGAAGTATAAAAGCATTGTTAATAATGATTTTTTTTTTAAATCGTCGTTAATTAACCGATATATTAATCCTTAAAGACACGGGTGGTTTGGACATACATGGGCGGCGTATGCTACGTACCATCGGCTTTTGAAGCCTAGATAGCAACTTTTAATGATATATTTGTGTAACGCAATGCCCAGTAGCAGTATAAAAGCAGACTAGTTTAATTAGAATTAATCACATAAATACTACGGTATTCGCGACTAGTTTGCATTGAATGGTTCTCTCAATACGCCTCCTGTGTCTTTAAAAGTTAATTAAAAACCTATCTGGAAAAACGGTGCATGGACCAAGGTGAAGTTGCAACTTTGCGATTTCCTTTCGAAGCGCGCTTAGCACAATGCCAACTTTAAACTTTGCACGAGTGTTTTAGGTACACTGTGTAAAGAAAAGTTTATTACTACGCAGTATTTAGTTTTATGAAATGCCAAATGAAGTTTGAAACTGTGCTACTTTTATTGTCAATACCGAATTAAGTTCATCATAAATAGATTAGGATAAGATTAAAAAAATAGTTATACAGAACAGCATTATTTGATATTATTTAGGCTTCATATCTCTTTGAACTTTTATGGTATACCCATTTATAGTTTTCTAGCATCTAGAGCTACACCCAACCCTAAGTTGTCTAGTTTTCTACAAACTCTTATTATTCTTTTATCAACGATGTTTTTTGCATAATACAATTACTAATTCATATATTTATTGTACGAAACCCTCTGAGCGCGAGTAATACTCTCCCTTGACCGTTTATTATTTCGTTCCTGCTGCCCTATCATGAAAAAGAAACTGAACAAAAATTATATATTTGTAATAAATTCATTTGCTTGCTTTTCTACCAAGCGTACAAAAAGCAGTGAATTTTTCATAATCGAGTTCGGTGTCCAAAGCCAAATTAATGTAATGCAACGGATTTTTTTTGGGGGGGGGGAGGGGAGGGAGGAGAGGGCTAGGTTGGTTGGTTGGTTGTATTGGGTTTTATGGCGCAAAATCCCTTTAGGGACATGCTGCGCCAAACATAGAGTATAATACAAAAAAGTGGGAGAGGGCAAGGAAACATGGAATTGCAATAAAATAAGTTAACGTGATTTTCAAACTGCACATTGAATGCTTATAAACAGAAATTTAAAGAAAAGTATTTTTACATTTATATTTATTTTATTAATCGACACCAATTTTTCCAAATTGTAATTTTGACTTTTTTAATCGCTCCAAAATTTGAGATTAGATAAGAAAAAAAATTCCATACTAAAATACTGGTTTTCAAATTCAAAGGCTTTTTGCTCCTTTTAAGGAACTATGCTGAAACAGAGAGTAAATTTGCCGCTCTCCGTGAGTGAGTCAACAGAAATAAATTTTATATATTTATTGCAATTAAAGGTAAATAAAGTAACGAACATAAAGCATGCAGTTCATAAAATTTGAACATGGGTTTTTTTAATTAAATTTCATAAATAAATTAAAATTTTCGTATGTAAATAAAGAGGAATTATTTAACGAAATAGACAATCATTGTGCAGAAGACATCTCAGATGCGTCATGTTTAATAAAAGGATATAATTGTAATTTTCGTATCAGTTTAATTGTGGCATTCGGTTCTTTACAGGTAACACAACCTACAATAAGTTGGTGTTTACTGAAACAGGTATAAGATTTAATACTTCGTATCAGCGTTGCCTCCTTCTTTATTAAGAAATCCCATACAATAATCTTTGCCTTATCTCATGACAGACGTTTTGCTAATACACAAGGTATAATTTCTTCTTTTGGAATTTCTAAATAAAAAATGAAATGCTCTGGCAACAACGCGTGATATGATAATTCCAATTTTGATAGCAGGACACAGGATTGTTAGACATCCATACGCAAAGCTTCTAAGGAGAGAAGTTTATTTCCAGAATAGGTTGTATCTTTGGAAATTCCAGAAATAACAACGTTCGTGGAAAACAGAAATTGTCTGCATTATATTTCCGTAATAACTTAAATGGTAGAGAAATAATAAATAGATTCCCGAAGGATTTTCATTAACATCATGTTTTATAATACGAAGAAATTACTTCGAATAAACAGAGAATTATACGAATATAACAACTTCGAACAACATACAAATACACTTCGAATATAACAACATACTTCGTTTTTATTCTGGCTGTCACCAAAATTGTTGAAACAGAAAACAAAATGAACATTGAGAAAGCTCTTACCTTTACAGTAGCACTGACTAACGTAACGCCCAAGTCGCACGATCGTGCGGGTAACGAAATCTGAAGTCCTGTGAGCAACATGTGTATAGAGCAACATAGTGTATAATTAATGTTTTTTATTATTTTACACTTATTTAGACATTAAAGCAAAAATATTTATCTAAGCAATTAGAAATATACTGATAATTACCTTTCTACGATAGATAAATTGATGAGCTGTTTTCTTTGTACTTGTAAACAAAGATAATCATGCCGGCTAAAAGTAAAACATGTACTACAACCGTCATCCATTGATAAAAAACGATACTTTACTCTTTTTGCAAACCAGAACAATCGTTCGATTCGGGGTTTTATTACATACGACTGCTTCAGAAGCAAAAATTTACATGTATGTCTAACCCACACGGCAACAACGCTTCATATGATAATTCCAAATTTGTTAGCAGAAACTTAGAAATTTTAGACATTCATACTCAAAGCTACTAAGGTGAGAGGCTTATTTCAGAAACAAGTTGTAACTTAAATTTGTGAAAATACATCGTTTGTTTAAAACACACAATTTGTGCATTATATTTCTTTAATAACTTACCTGGTACGGAAATAATAAATTTATTCCCTAAGGATTTTCATAACGATCATGTTTAAAAATACGAACAAATTACTTCGAATAAACAGTTTTGCCTCTGGCAAAAAAAGCTTCATACTATGCTCCCAATTTTGTTAGCAGAAACTTAGAATTTTTAGATATTTATACGCAAAGCCTCTATGGAGATAGACTTATTTCCAGAATAAGTTGTAGCTTTAGAAATTTGTGAAAATACATCGTTTGTTTAAAACACACAATTTGTGCATTACATTTCTGTAATGACTTACCTGGTACGGAAATAATAAATTGATTCCCTAAAGTTTTTCATAACGATCATGTTTAATAATGCTAACAAATTACTTGAAATAAACAGAGACACTATGGCAACAACGCTTCATATGATAATTCCAATTTTGTTAGCAGAAACTTAGAATTTTTATATATTTATACGCAAAGATTCTATGGAGATAGGCTTATTTCCAGAATAAGTTGTAGGTTTAGAGATTTATGAAAAGACATTGTTTGTTTAAAACACACAATTTCTGTATTACTTTTCTGTAATGACTTACTTGGTACGGAAATAATAAATTGATTCCCTAATGTTCTTCATAACGATCATGTTTAATAATGCCAATAAATTACTTGAAATAAACAGAGACCCTATGGCAACAACGCTTCATATGATAATTCCAATTTTGTTAGCAGAAACTTAGAATTTTTAGATATTTATACGCAAAGCCTCTATGGAGATAGAGTTATTTCCAGAATAAGTTGTAGGTTTAGAAATTAAATACATTGTTTGTTTAAAACACACAATTTCTGTATTACTTTTCTGTAATGACTTACCTGATACGGAAATAATAAATTGATTCCCTAATGTTTTTCATAACGATCATGTTTAATAATACGAAGAAATTACTTCGAATAAACAGAGACCATCTGGCAACAACACTTCGTATGATAATTACAATTTTGTTAAGAGTCACTTAGAGTTTTTAGTCCTTTAAACGCAAAGCGTCTATGGAGATAGGCTTATTTCCAGAATACGTTCTACCTTTAGAAATTTGTGAAAAGGCATCGTTTGTTAAAAACACACAATTTCTGTATTGTATTTCTGTAATGACTTACCTGGTACCGAAATAATAAATGGATTCCAAAGGATTTTCATAACATCATGTTTAATAAGAAGAACTAAATACTTCGTGTAAACAGAGACCCTCTGACAAGCATTTTTTGTATGATAAATACAATTTTATTAACAGTCACTTAAAATTTTTATACATTTATACGCAAAGCCTCTCTTTTCATAACAATCATAATTAAAAACACGGAGAATTTACTTCGATTAAACAGAGACCCTCCGGCAACAACGTTTCATATGATAATTCCATTTTCATTAACAGAAACTTAGAATTTTTAGACACTCATACTCAATGCCTCTAAGGTGAGAGGCTTAATTCACGAACAAGTTGTAGCTTAAATTTGTGAAAATACATCGTTTGTTTAAAATACACTATTTGTGTACTACATTTCTGTAATGACTTACCTGGTACGGAAATAATAAGATTATTCCCTAAGGATTTTCATAACGATAATGTTTAAAAATACGAACAAATTACTTCGAATAATCAGAGACTTTCTGGCAAAAACGCTTCATACTATACTCACAAATTTGTTAGCAGAAACTTAGAATTTTTAGATATTTATACGCAAAGCCTCTATGGAGATAGACATATTTCCAGAATAAGTTGTAGGTTTAGAAATTGAATACATTGTTTGTTTAAAACACACAATTTCTGTATTACTTTTCTGTAATGACTTACCTGGTACGGAAATAATAAATTGATTCCCTAATGTTTTTCATAACGATCATGTTTAATAATACGAATAAATTACTTCGAATAAACAGAGACCATCTGGCAACAACACTTGGTATGATAATTACAATTTTGTTAACGGTCACTTAAAATTTTTATATATTTATACGCAAACCCTCTGCGGAGATAGACTTATTTCTAGAATAAGTTTTAACTTTAGAAATTTGTGAATAGGTATCGTTTGTTTAAAACGCACAATTTCTGTATTATATTTCTGTAATGACATACCTCGTACAAATAATAAATGAATTCTTCAAAGATTTTCATAACGATTATGTTTAAAAATACGAACAAATTACCTCGAATAAACAGACCCTCTTGAAACAATACTTCATATGACAATTACAATTGTGTTAGAAGAAACTTAGAATTTTTAGACATTCATAGCCAAAGCCTCTAAGGAGAGAGGCTTATTTCCAGAATAAGTTGTATTTTTGGAAAATCCTGGAATGACAACTTTTGAAGAAAACAGAAATTGTCTGCATTATATTTCCGTAATAACATAAGTGGTACGGAAATAATAAAGGAATTCCCGAAGGATTTTCATAAATATCATGTTTAATAATACAAACGAAATAATTCGAATAAACAGAGACCCTCCGGCAACAACGCTTCGTACGATAATTCCAATTTTGTTAGCAGAATCTTAGAATATTTAGACACTCATACTCAATGCCTCTATGGAAATAGACTTATTTACAGAATACGTTGTAGCTTTAGAAATTTGTGAAAATACATCGTTTGTTTAAAACACATAATTTGTGCATTAAATTTCTGTAATGACTTACCTGGCACGGAAATAATAAGATTATTCCCTAAGGATTTTCATAACGATAATGTTTAAAAATACGAACAATTACTTCGAATAATCAGAGACTTTCGGGCAAAAAAGCTTCATTATACTCCCAATTTTGTTAGCAGAAACTTAGAATTTTTTGATATTTATACGCAAAGCCTCTATGGAGATAGACTTATTTAGAGAATAAGTTGTAGGTTTAGAAATTGAATACATTGTTTGTTTAAAACACACAATTTCTGTATTACATTTCTGTAATGACTTACCTGGTACGGAAATAATAAATTGATTCCCTAATGTTTTTCATAACGATCATGTTTAATAATACGAAGAAATTACTTCGAATAAACAGAGACCATCTGGCAACAACACTTCGTATGATAATTACAATTTTGTTAACGGTCACTTAAAATTTTTATATATTTATACGCAAACCCTCTGCGGAGATAGACTTATTTCTAGAATAAGTTTTAACTTTAGAAATTTGTGAACAGGTATCGTTTGTTTAAAACGCACAATTTCTGTATTATATTTCTGTAATGACATACCTGGTACAAATAATAAATGAATTCTTCAAAGATTTTCATAACGATTATGTTTAAAAATACGAACAACTTACCTCGAATAAACAGACCCTCTTGAAACAACACTTCATATGACAAATACAATTTTGTTAGAAGAAACTTAGAATTTTTAGACATTCATAGCCAAAGCCTCTAAGGAGAGAGGCTTATTTCCAGAATAAGTTGTATTTTTTGAAATTCCTGGAATGACATCGTTTAAAGAAAACAGAACTTGTCTGCATTATATTTCCGTAATAAAATAACTGGTACGGAAATAATAAAGGAATTCCCGAAGGATTTTGATAAAAATCATGTTAGTAATACAAACGAATTAATTCAAATAAACAGAGACCCTCCGGCAACAACGCTTCATATGATAATTCCAATTTTGTTAGCAGAATCTTAGAATATTTAGACACTCATACTCAATGCCTCTGTGGAAATAGACTTATTTCCAGAATAAGTTGTAGGTTTAGAAATTTGTGAAAATACATCGTTTGTTTAAAACACACAATTTGTGCATTACATTTCTGTAATGACTTACCTGGTACGGAAATAATAAGTTTATTCCCTAAGGATTTTCATAAAGATCATGTTTAAAAACACGGACAATTTACTTCGAATAAACAGAGACCCTCTGGCAAAAACGCTTCATTATACTCCCAATTTTGTTAGCATAAACTTAGAATTTTTAGATATTTATACGCAAAGCCTCTATGGAGATAGACTTATTTCCAGAATAAGTTGTAGCTTTAGAAATTTGTGAAAATACATCGTTTGTTTAAAACACACAATTTGTGCATTACATTTCTGTAATGACTTACCTGGTACGGAAATAATAAGTTTATTCCCTAAGGATTTTCATAAAGATCATGTTTAAAAACACGGACAATTTACTTCGAATAAACAGAGACCCTCTGGCAAAAACGCTTCATTATACTCCCAATTTTGTTAGCATAAACTTAGAATTTTTAGATATTTATGCACAAAGCCTCTATGGAGATAGACTTATTTCCAGAATAAGTTGTAGGTTTAGAAATTTGTGAAAATACATCGTTTGTTTAAAACACACAATTTGTGCATTAAATTTCTGTAATGACTTACCTGGTATGGAAATAATAAGATTATTCCCTAAGGATTTTCATAACGATAATGTTTAAAAATACGAACAATTACTTCGAATAATCAGAGACTTTCTGGCAAAAACGCGTCATACTGTACTCCCAATTTTGTTAGCAGAAACTTAGAATTTTTAGATATTTATACGCAAAGCCTCTATGGAGATAGACTTATTTCCAGAATAAGTTGTAGGTTTAGAAATTTGTGAAAATACATCGTTTGTTTAAAACACACAATTTGTGCATTACATTTCTGTAATGACTTACCTGGTACGGAAATAATAAGTTTATTCCCTAAGGATTTTCATAAAGATCATGTTTAAAAACACGGACAATTTACTTCGAATAAACAGAGACCCTCTGGCAAAAACGCTTCATTATACTCCCAATTTTGTTAGCATAAACTTAGAATTTTTAGATATTTATGCACAAAGCCTCTATGGAGATAGACTTATTTCCAGAATAAGTTGTAGGTTTAGAAATTTGTGAAAATACATCGTTTGTTTAAAACACACAATTTGTGCATTAAATTTCTGTAATGACTTACCTGGTATGGAAATAATAAGATTATTCCCTAAGGATTTTCATAACGATAATGTTTAAAAATACGAACAATTACTTCGAATAATCAAAGACTTTCTGGCAAAAACGCGTCATACTGTACTCCCAATTTTGTTAGCAGAAACTTAGAATTTTTAGATATTTATACGCAAAGCCTCTATGGAGATAGACTTATTTCCAGAATAAGTTGTAGCTTTAGAAATTTGTGAAAATACATCGTTTGTTTAAAACACACAATTTGTGCATTACATTTCTGTAATGACTTACCTGGTACGGAAATAATAAGTTTATTCCCTAAGGATTTTCATAAAGATCATGTTTAAAAACACGGACAATTTACTTCGAATAAACAGAGACCCTCTGGCAAAAACGCTTCATTATACTCCCAATTTTGTTAGCATAAACTTAGAATTTTTAGATATTTATGCACAAAGCCTCTATGGAGATAGACTTATTTCCAGAATAAGTTGTAGGTTTAGAAATTTGTGAAAATACATCGTTTGTTTAAAACACACAATTTGTGCATTAAATTTCTGTAATGACTTACCTGGTATGGAAATAATAAGATTATTCCCTAAGGATTTTCATAACGATAATGTTTAAAAATACGAACAATTACTTCGAATAATCAGAGACTTTCTGGCAAAAACGCGTCATACTGTACTCCCAATTTTGTTAGCAGAAACTTAGAATTTTTAGATATTTATACGCAAAGCCTCTATGGAGATAGACTTATTTCCAGAATAAGTTGTAGGTTTAGAAATTTGTGAAAATACATCGTTTGTTTAAAACACACAATTTGTGCATTACATTTCTGTAATGACTTACCTGGTACGGAAATAATAAGTTTATTCCCTAAGGATTTTCATAAAGATCATGTTTAAAAACACGGACAATTTACTTCGAATAAACAGAGACCCTCTGGCAAAAACGCTTCATTATACTCCCAATTTTGTTAGCATAAACTTAGAATTTTTAGATATTTATGCACAAAGCCTCTATGGAGATAGACTTATTTCCAGAATAAGTTGTAGGTTTAGAAATTTGTGAAAATACATCGTTTGTTTAAAACACACAATTTGTGCATTAAATTTCTGTAATGACTTACCTGGTATGGAAATAATAAGATTATTCCCTAAGGATTTTCATAACGATAATGTTTAAAAATACGAACAATTACTTCGAATAATCAGAGACTTTCTGGCAAAAACGCGTCATACTGTACTCCCAATTTTGTTAGCAGAAACTTAGAATTTTTAGATATTTATACGCAAAGCCTCTATGGAGATAGACTTATTTCCAGAATAAGTTGTAGCTTTAGAAATTTGTGAAAATACATCGTTTGTTTAAAACACACAATTTGTGCATTACATTTCTGTAATGACTTACCTGGTACGGAAATAATAAGTTTATTCCCTAAGGATTTTCATAAAGATCATGTTTAAAAACACGGACAATTTACTTCGAATAAACAGAGACCCTCTGGCAAAAACGCTTCATTATACTCCCAATTTTGTTAGCATAAACTTAGAATTTTTAGATATTTATGCACAAAGCCTCTATGGAGATAGACTTATTTCCAGAATAAGTTGTAGGTTTAGAAATTTGTGAAAATACATCGTTTGTTTAAAACACACAATTTGTGCATTAAATTTCTGTAATGACTTACCTGGTATGGAAATAATAAGATTATTCCCTAAGGATTTTCATAACGATAATGTTTAAAAATACGAACAATTACTTCGAATAATCAGAGACTTTCTGGCAAAAACGCGTCATACTGTACTCCCAATTTTGTTAGCAGAAACTTAGAATTTTTAGATATTTATACGCAAAGCCTCTATGGAGATAGACTTATTTCCAGAATAAGTTGTAGGTTTAGAAATTTGTGAAAATACATCGTTTGTTTAAAACACACAATTTGTGCATTACATTTCTGTAATGACTTACCTGGTACGGAAATAATAAGTTTATTCCCTAAGGATTTTCATAAAGATCATGTTTAAAAACACGGACAATTTACTTCGAATAAACAGAGACCCTCTGGCAAAAACGCTTCATTATACTCCCAATTTTGTTAGCATAAACTTAGAATTTTTAGATATTTATGCACAAAGCCTCTATGGAGATAGACTTATTTCCAGAATAAGTTGTAGGTTTAGAAATTTGTGAAAATACATCGTTTGTTTAAAACACACAATTTCTGTATTACATTTTCTGTTATGACTTACCTGGTACGGAAATAATAAATTGATTCCCTAATGTTTTTCATAACGATCATGTTTAATAATACGAAGAAATTACTTCGAATAAACAGAGACCATCTGGCAACAACACTTCGTATGATAATTATAATTTTGTTAACAGTCACTTAGAATTTTTAGTCATTTATACGCAAAGCATCTATGGAGATAGGCTTATCTCCAGAATATGTTCTACCTTTAGAAATTTGTGAAAAGGCATCGTTTGTTAAAAACACACAATTTCTGTATTATATTTCTGTAATGACATACCTGGTACGGAAATAATGAATGGATTCCTTAAGGATTTCCATAACATGATGTTTAATAAGAACTAAATACCTCGTATAAACAGAGACCCTCTGACAAGCATTCTTTGTATGATAATTACAATTTTATTAACAGTCACTTAAAATTTTTATATATTTATAGGCAAAGCCTCTACGGAGATAGACTTATATCTAGAATAAGTTTTACCTTTAGAAATTTGTGAAAAGGTATCGTTTATTTAAAACGCACAATTTCTGTATTAAATTTCTGTAATGACATACCTGGTACGGAAATAATAAATGAATTCTTCAAAGATTTTCATAACGATTATGCTTAACCCTCTATCTACCAGAAGGGTCCAATGGACCCGACATGTACATTTAAAATATTTATTCAAACCAGAAATTTCTTCAAAACAAACTAAATGTATAAATCAGACAATAATAAGTTAAATAAACAAATTAAATAGTTTTAAGTAAAAATTCTGGTGTAGAATGTTTTTATAAAACTTGAGTAAAATTTCCGGTAGTTCTAGGGTTAAAAATACGAACAAATTACCTCGAATAAACAGAGACCCTCTTGAAACAACACTTCATATAACAATTACAATTTTGTTAGAAGATACGTAGAATTTTTATACATTTTTAGCCAAAGCCTCTAAGGAGAGAGGCTTATTTCTAGAATAAGTTGTATTTTTGGAAATTCCTGGAATGACATCGTTTGAAGAAAACAGAACTTGTCTGCATTATATTTCCGTAATAACATAACTGGTACGGAAATAATAAAGGAATTCCCGAAGGATTTTCATAAAAATCATGTTAGTAATAATACAAACGAATTAATTCGAATAAACAGAGACCCTCCGGCAACAACGCTTCGTACGATAATTCCAATTTTGTTAGCAGAATCTTAGAATTTTTAGACACCCACACTCAATGCCTCTAAGGTGAGAGGCTTATTTCACGAACAAGTTGTAGCTTAAATTTGTGAAAATACATCGTTTGTTTAAAATACACAATTTGTGCATTACATTTCTGTAATGACTTACCTGGTACGGAAATAATAAGATTATTCCGTAAGGATTTTCATAACGATAATGTTTAAAAATACGAACAAATTACTTCAAATAATCAGAGACTTTCTGGCAAAAACGCTTCATACTATACTCCCAATTTTGTTAGCAGAAACTTAGAATTTTTAGATATTTATACGCAAAGCCTCTATGGAGATAGACTTATTTCCAGAATAAGTTGTAGCTTTAGAAATTTGTGAAAATAAATTATTTGTTTGAAACACACAATTTATGTATTACTTTTTTGTGATGACTCAGATGGTACGGAAATAATAAATTGATTCCCTAAGGATTTTCATAACGATCATGTTTAATAATACGAACAAATTACTTGAAATAAACAGAGACCCTCTGGCAACAACGCTTCTTATCTCTTTAAGACCCGGAACATTTTCACATTTAAATATTACATTCTTCTGGTTATTAACTCTATACTGACCCTAATGAGACTTAAAAAAATAATTTAAAAAATTTTCGCCACCCCCTGGAGCTTGGAGAGTACCCGTACGAACATGTGGGTTGGGATTTTTTCTAAGAAAGCCACACACGCCCGATCGTACGGATTGGGCTTTCCCTGTGAAATAATATGTGATTTGGGATGGATTGGCTGAAATACTGCAATGGAAGCCTTTCTGGCTCTAGAGCCTAAAAAAGGAGAAAAAAATTACTATTGTAGGTGTACTTATCGACTTCAAAAAAGTCATATTTTAATTAATTTAAAAATGTTTGCCTTATTTAAAAAAAAAATTATGATAAGTATTTTATGTTTTCTATAAATCTGTAACTTTTTTTAATTAAAATTTAAGAAATGAAAGACATACCTGCAATTACATGAAATCTAAATGAGCAGAATGTGGTTCAGAAATGATCTTCTTAACATCCCACATGTATTTTTTGCTGTTGTTGTTGTTTTTTCATTATCTTAGCCTCTGCCGAAACTGGCTTGGAGGTAGAACTTTGAGGAATGAGTTCAGGGGACTTTGATGAGGACGAATGATCCAAAATTGCTATTTCCAAAGAAATATTTGTATTTTTTTCTTCATCGAGCCCATCTGAGCTTGACTATCCTTCTAATAAATCTGCTACAAATATTTTGTCCGCAACCTCTAAATTCAGAGTCTGATTTAGTCATCAATTGCAATATTTCTTCTTGGGTGAGAATTCTTTTCCGTTTAGGCTTCTGAAAATGTATTTTATTTGTCTTTGTTAAAAGTTAACAAAGTATTTTTTTTAATGTCTTAGAAAATTTTATTAATTGAAAAGAAAAAAAAGTAAATTTAATTGAAAAAAAGAATAATTCATCCATGACAACACCCAAGAAAATATGGCATTAATTATATAACAACATACATCGTTTTTATTCTGCCTGTCACCAAAATTGTTGAAACAGAAATCAAAATGAACATTGAGAAAGCTCTTACCTTTACAGTAGCACTGACTAACGTAACGCCCAAGTCGCACGATCGAGCGGGTAACGAAATCTGAAGTCCTGTGAGCAACATAAATAGTGTATAATTAATGCTTTTTATTATATTACACTTATTTAGACATTAAGCAAAAATATTTATCTAAGCAATTAGAAATATACTTATAATTACCTTTTTACGATAGATAAAATGACGAACTGTTTTCGTTGCACATGTAAACAAAGCTAATCATGCCGGCTAAAAGTAAAACATGTACTACAACCGTCATCCGTTGATAAAAAATGATACTTTACTCTTTCTTGCAAACCAGAACAATCGTTCGATTCGGGGTTTTATTACATACGATTGTTTCAGAAGCAAAAATTTACATGTATGTCTAACCCGCACGATCGTGCTGGTTGGGTTTTAAAGGGATATGATAATTCCAATTTTGTTAGCTGAAACTTAGAATTTTTAGATATTTATACGCAAAGCTTCTATAGAGATAGGCTTATTTCCAGAATAAGTTGTAGCTTTAGAAATTTGTGAAAAGACATCGTTTGTTTAAAAGACACAATTTCTCTATTATATTTCCGTAATAACATAACTGGTACGGAAATAATAAATGGATTTCCGAAGGATTTTCATAACATGATGTTTAATAATAAGAACTAAATACTTCGTATAAACAGAGACCCTCTGACAAGCATTCTTTGTATGATAATTACAATTTTATTAACAATCACTTAAAATTTTTATATATTTATACGCAAAGCATCTAAGGAGATCGGCTTATTTCCAGAATAATTTGTACCTTTAGAAATTTTTGAAAAGGCATCGTTTGTCTAAAACACACAATTTCTGTATTATATTTCTGTAATGACTTACCAGGTACGGAAATGATAAATGGGTTTGTAGTGGTTAGTCATAACCGTGAGCATTTTCATTAATTTTTTGAACATTTAAGTGACTTTAACAACTCAACTCTAGCGCCCTGTTACCTGTAACTGTATCTTGTAGTTTGGCGGTTATTCGATGCGTTTTTCGCATGTATCTATCATGCAACTTGTAATTTTCCGTTAATAATATTTTTGTTAAGTTTTTATAAGTCTGCAGATTATTATTTACTTGTTCCAAGCATTCTTAAGTTATTTCCATCTTCCGAATGGAACCACGAGTTATTATTATTATTGTTAGATGTTTTAAAGACGAACATCTACACTGGTGATCCAAACTCGTGTTTTATAACACGCACGGACTAAGTTTTGCATTCTTCTTCGCATCATTTATTTTCGTCACGATGTCGAATGCTTGTTTTCGTGCAGTGCAACAGTACTAATTTTACATGGAATTGTGAAAACTTTTTGTCAATATAATTGATTGGATAAATCGTCAAATTTGTCGATGTTGTAAAACGTATAGATCGGTAAGTTAAGATTTTTTTTTTCCAATTTCGTGTATGGGCGTGATCTGTATTCGTATTTTTGTGTCGCATATGTTGCCAGTATCCTCAATCCTGTAAAAATTTCTAAAATTTTTGTTTTCATAACTTTTTTTCACTTTTGCTACACTTCTATTTGTCTTGTATATATATGTATATGAAATCGTAACATCATAAGCAGTTAATCGCCCAATAACTTTAGTTTAATTGCCCCTATCCCTGTATAGAAAAACGCTATTTTTAAATCATTATGCCAGGCAATACAGGCCCCTCGGCTTCTTCGGAAGTTGCTCGCGTTTCCGTGAAACCTGCAACATTCTGGAAGACCAATTCCTCTTTATGATTTGTTCAGCTCGAAGCACAATTTCCTCTCACCGGCATTACCGCCGATGAAACTAAATTTAACCACGTGATTTCGGCTGTGGATTCCAATATATTGAATTCTGTTAGGGATATTATTTTACGCCCCCTGAAAATGATAAATACGTGGCGCTGAAAACTCGTCTAATCGAGATACATTCTGAAAGTGTAGCCTCAAAAATTAGAACTTTGCTGTAATGTTTAGAGCTGGGCGATCAGCGCCCTTTCCAATTACTTACGCGGATGCGTGGCCTGGCTGGCGAAGCTGTTGGTGAGCCTTTATTAAAATCTTTGTGGCTAGGTAGACTCTCCAGCAACCCACAGACGATTTTGGTTGCTCTCAGTGAGGATCTCACTGGTTTAGCTGCTGTTGCTGACAAAATTAATGATCTTACAAATAATCCTTCTGTAAATGCTGCCACTATCCCGAGTACTGCGAGTGACTTTAAAATAAGTCAACTTGAGCAGCACGTTTCCCAATTATCAGCAATGGTGTCTGAATTGACCACCTCATTAAACAAACGTCACTCTAGGAGAAGTAGACATAATAGCCAGCACAGAAACCCATCCGAAACTCGCAGCCAGAGACGTAATAAATATAAAGAACCTTCCAACGGTATCTGTTTTTATCACACGAATTTTGGAAGCAGTGCCAAAAATGCAACTTACCCTGTACGTTTTCGGGAAACTAAGCCGGCGATCACCGATTGACCATAAAGGCGACCGCCAGGTAAATAGACTTATGTTGGCCGATAAAAAAACAGGTAAAAATTTTCTGATCGACACGGGGGCAGATTTGTCTGTGTCGCCTAAACGTTACACTTCAGTAACCCCTCCCTCTTCAGATTTATCCCATTTTGCGGCAAATGGTACTAAAATTGCCACTTATGGCATAAAATTTATAACTCTAAACCTAAATTTACGTCGCGCTTTTCCTTACCGTTTCGTCATCTCTAATATTAATCAACCAATAATCGGCATTGATTTTCTCAAACATTTTAATCTACTGCACACTCAGAACGCCGTGTACATTTTAACCCTCAGTATCTCTAGTCCTCAATGCTTGAGTACTGGCGGTGTGGGAGTAATGTAGTGGTTAGTCATAACCGTGAACATTTTCATTAATTTTTTAAACATTTCAGTGCTTCAACAACTCAACTCTAGCGTCCTGTTACCTGTAACTGTATCTTGTAGCTTGGCGATTATTCGATGCTTACGCATATATCTATCATGCAACTTGTAATTTTTCGTTAATAATATTTTTGTTACGTTTTTATAAGTTTGCAGCTTATTATTTACTTGTTACAAGTATTCTTAAGTTCTTTCCAGCTTCCGAATGCAACTACGAGTTTTTATTATTATTGTTAGATGTTTTAGAGACGAACATCTACACTGATAACCCAAATTCGTGTTTATAACACGCACGGACTACAATTTTGTTAACAGTCACTTATAATTTTTATATATTTATACACAAAGCCTCTAAGGAGATAGGCTTATTTCTAGAATAAGTTGTACCTTTAGAAATTTATGAAAAGACATTGTTTGCTTAAAACATAAAATTTCTATATTACATTTCTGTAATGACTTACCTGGTACAAAAACAATAAATGAATTCCCTAAGGATTTTCATAACGATCATGTTTAATATACCAAAAAAATTACTTCTAATAAACAAAGACCCTCTGGCATCAACACTTTATATGATAACTAGCAGGCTATGCCCGCTGCGCTGGTCAATATTTCCAAATGAACCTTGGATTAAACCAAATGGTGAATTTGAACTTGTATTTTAAACAATATGGATCTTCAGCTTGACCTTGCACATTACTGAAAACGATGCGAACGCCATTGCGATATAATGTTATCTTAAGCGTTGGACAAAATTTAGCAATTAAGAAGTAATTGTTTTAGTTGATTATAAACAGCGCACTTATGGTCGGGGAATGAGACCGTTATGACAACAGGAATTAATACCTCTGTAACTAATCAACATATAATGAAATCGTATATACTAACACCATTCCTAAAAGTCATGCAACAGGGCCACTTGTAACAAAATATGTTCTGTAGATTTTTTTAAAAAGGCTAAACTTTCATAATCAGGTTCACTTAATTTTTGAACTTTTACTGTTGCTCTATAACTAAGTACCCTTGAACAATATGTATACACTAAAACCTTTCCAAAATTATTACCTAACTAATTGTGGTATATCCTACGAAAGTATTATAAACAATCGGAATGAAATACAAATTTCCGTTGTAAATATATAGTAGATGATGATGATGCGATTTTGTGTAATAGAATTCATAGTAAAGTTTTCACTTCAAACAAAAACGATGCTTTCAACATTAAAGCTAATACACCAATATGTGAAGTATCCGATTACTGAAGGTTAACTTGAATTCTCATGAGCAACTACTCAAAGAAAAGTGAATATGTGGCTTTTGTGATACTTTTATGTCAGCCGGGCGCAGGTAATAAATCAATAAAGATTGTTTTCATAGCATATTCTTATTTTATTATTTTCATTTAAAATACAAACCTTTCACTCATTTAATTTTAAATGCATGCCTTATACTAATTTCATTTAAAAAACTGAAAAGATAAACAATAACAGGAAATACTGCCATAATTAAAAGCAAAATAATATTTTTAATTTACTTACGCAAAATGTAACTACTGCTACTGGGAATTTTAAAAATGCTATCAGCGAGATGTGCGCACGGTTGTTATAAATGTACCCATTTTTTCTTCTTATCGAGGAGCAATTTATAAATCGCACAATATTATTCCAATTCCAATTTCTTTCATTGAGGAACCTATGACCGGAAAAAATGGAAAAAGACTCTTGTAGATTCTTCGGATGACGGCATCTGACGCCATAAACCGAGTTTATATATATGAAAATAATTTTTAAGTCGTTACAAACATTGCTTTCATACTTAAATATTTTCATTGGTACTACTTGTTATCCCGTCGACCAATTTCGCCAAATTACATAAATCGCCAAACCATTCGCCAAATTATATAAATTGACATAATCTTTATTTTAAATAACGAAATAACAAATAAATTAGTATAACATTAATAAAAATACAAATAAAACGTCGAAATTAAAATCACTTGATGACGTAAACACGTGTAGTTTGTTTAAATTCAAGTGAATTTGATATTTACGATCAACCATTATTGGCATTTAATCTTATAGTTTGACGATAGATTTTTGGTCGACGGAATATCTAAGTAGTACCTTTTCCATTTTTGTTTTATAACGCTAAATTCTCAGTAATTTTTTCCCTTTTATTTTACATAAAATCACTATTTTTTAAAAAAATTAAGATGCTTGCATTTTTATTTCAAACTCATAGAGCCGTTTTTATTTTTTAGCCAAAAGGGTTGATTTGAATTTTTTCCGTTGCTAGAGTAACGGATGTAATGATAGACATTTTGAGGTTTAGATGCCAAAGACACCACCAAATTAGAAAAATATGAAATGTGTCATGAACTGTTGGACTTATAAAAATTTATTTGGTAGCATTCGATTCAGCATACAAAACTACATTAAAATATGCTATCATTTGACGCATAATTTTGATATTCGATTTTTTTTCCCCTCCCCGTGCAAAAACCATTAGGGGTGACACTTTAGAAAATCCTTTCTTAGCAGAAGTTTATGTCATAAGAAGTATTTTTACCACGATTTTCAAGATTTTAGGTTCAGTAGTTTGCGCTGTGCGTTAATTAGTCCCCTAATCCAGACTTTATTTTATATACTATATTAGATATGCGATTTTGCGGTTAATCGATGATCGAAAATTAGTCCAATATCATTTGAAATATTACATAACAGAGGAGAAAGTACGAAGAAAGACGAAGAAGAAATGACGAATTACAAAAGACTTGTAATTTTTTTTTTCAAAATGTTGAATTTTTCCATAGTAATAACGTATTAAAACATAAATTTCCTTAAAAATTATCTTTATTTCCTAGATTTCGAATCTGTGAATTTTCCTATAAATGAAATTGGCGATATGACTTGAGAAAATAGATAATATTTGCTTAAATAAAATGGGTAATATTCGTTGATCTGAGTTCGAGTTTATAAATATCACATGCTTTCGGAATTACGGCGAAAAACATTTTAAAAAGTATGAAATTATTTTACAATATGTATGTGTGGCAGAAATTCACACTGAAATTTAAGTATTCGATTCCATTTTTAAAATATAAACTGATATCTATATAAGTTACAATTGAATATGAAAATGTACTCAAAAATGATCTCTTTCACCTAAAAAAACACCATTTGTGGAACATCCTCAAGCTAATGTCATGCTTATGCAATTTTAGCTTAAAATCACATTGTTTGGCGACAAAAGAAAAATAAAAAATTGTAAAGAAACAAATAGTAATTACACATGTGACTCACAATTACATCTGCTTGTTTCTTCTATAAGTCACGTGATGGGACAATTAGATATAAAAAAAAAAGAAAAGAACAGAACAGAAAGAAAATGTCGTCAAAATTTCATCTAATCAAATTTTCAGATTCGTTTCCATATCTAACGCAAGCGATAAAGAGCCAAATATTGCGCATCAAGTGTAATATTACTTATTAAATTAATTTTTAAGCATTACAAATATTTCTTTCAGGTTTTGATTAAATGTTTCCGTTTTTTAATATTATCACTCATTAAAACGGATTTTCTTCTTCTTTTTTTCTTTTTTTTTCATTTAAATAAAATTAGTAACAGTTTTTCTTTTATTTTTCGAGGTTTAATAGCCGTTTCAATTTTTTTATCAACGATGAATTTCGGCAAGAAATAAAATGGTAACCTTATCGCCCAAAATAACAGAACTTTCCGTCATAATTCTAAAACTAATATAGGTAGAATAATGTGTTATAGCTTAAAACCTTCCCTGAAACAATACCTATCTAACGGTATAGGTTCCGTAAAAATCCATGCAGTAGAACTCGAAATCTAGGCGTTCGGAACGAAATTTCCGTTTGGATTTTATATATATAATAGATAATAGAATAGATAATAGATTTTATATATATATATAATAGAATAGATAATAGATTATGTGTTATGAACTATCTCAAAGTTTAAAACAGATCGCAATGTTAGATTTCCTAATTTTAACAATATCGCGTTATGTTAGTTACATATTACACCACCAGGGAGCGCACTCTATTCTTAACGAAAGCGTATCTGAACGAAACTCCTTCATGCAACCTTTCCGTAGATACATGAATCGGGAGGGTGGCGGTCTTAACCAATAATTTAAGATAATTGCTGAAATTACTACGAAAAATATTTTAAAGGGGCTCTACGCAGGCCCCTAATAGAGTTAGAGGAAATCGGAAGACGGCAACATAATCGCGGGGAAAAGTTTGCTTGGGTGTTTTGGAGCTACTTTTGGCGCGAGATCTAAGCTCTACGACCAATAGGAGCCCAGATATTTAAGGAAATATGAAGTAACAAAGTCCAAAATAATAGAATTTTCCGTAATAATTCTATAACTAATCTGGGTAGAATGATGTGTTATAGCTTAAAACCTTCCCTGGAACGATACCTATCTAACGATATAAGTTCCGTAAAAATCCATGCGGTAGAACTCGAAATCTCGGCGTTCGGAACGAAATTTCCGTTTGGATTTTATATATACGAGTTGGAACCCGTCGAAATTCGACGAACTAAAATGTTAGAAAGGAACTGTCAGATCGAATTTATAATAAACCTACAAAAATAATTGCAATAAAAAAATCATCTAACATTGGTTGTCTCACTCTTAAAACAAATAATATTTTTAACCTAAAATTACCAAAATATTATTTCCACAAACTTGAACTGCTGAAATTATTGAAAAATTAAACTGTATTAGAATACGTAATCAAGGTGAGTAATTATGATGAAGTTATTGATTGAGGCTCTCATGTTTATTTTTACGGGATGATAAATCAGTAAAAAGGATTTCGCTTTTTCACATCATAAAATTTTACCCCATAAAATCTAAACTGTACATTATTTTCAAATTCTCATAATTTACATACGCACCACTCAAATTCACAATTTGAAAGTATTTTAACGCGCAATAGATTATTAATGAATGTATTTCCAAACTTAAAGACACATTTGTCCGATACATTTTTTCACGTGAACATTCGCACAAACTTTAAGTTCTAATCTCTGTACCCGCGAAAAAAAATTCAGAAATTTGCCTTTACTTGTCATAATTTTATTTAAAAAAATGATCCTTTTGTTTTAAATATGACATCATTTTTACTCACTGAATCATTTTGCCTAGCGTCTCAAACTCGGTATAAGCGTAATGTAAAAATATTGAAATGTAACTGATTTATGAAGAAGAATCTGTGTTTTGTTTAATGTCTGACGTCATTTTCTGTTCAAAAATTCTATAAAAGTTACTCTTATTTGCAATGTGAAAATGGCATCAATAAGGATATAATCAATAAAAATAATAAACCATGACTATTTTCCCTTTAAGTTCATTGTAAATGGAGTACTTCAGTTGCCACGATTACAAAATTTGTATTAAAAACTACAAAAAAATTAATATCTCAAAAATAAATTGAGATAGAGCTTTCCAACAAATTGCATTTAAAAGCACATTTTTTTCCCTGTACGAAGGTGAATAAATTGAAAATGTGCGATGTTTAGAAGTTTAAAAATTTAAAAATTTGCAGTAGTGAAAATTGCAAAACCGAAATTTCATTTAAAATTTCAAAGTGTTGCCATTCGCAAAATGACGTATGCGTTACGCACAGATATGTTTGTCCTTTATAATATAGATGGATTTTATATATATAATAGATTACAATTTTATTAAGGATCACTTAGAATCAGGGTTCGTACGGGTCCTTAAATTTCCGGGCAAAGAAATTCTTCGGTACCAGTATTTTCTTATAGAAAATCTATCCTTAAATAAAGCGAAATTTCGCATGTCAAAACTAGATTTTTTTTTTCTATAAAAAAAATACTGATATTTTTCCTTGAAAGTAACGGTACCTGTAGGAACACTAGAAATTTTTAGACATTTATACGCGAAGCCTCTAAGTAGATAAGCTCATTTCCAGAGTAAGTTGTAGCTTTTGAAATTTGTGAAAACACAAAGTTTGTTTAAAATACACAAATCCTGTTATTATATTTCTGTAATGACTTGCCTGGTACGGAAATGATAAATGAATTCTTTAAAGAATTTCACAGCGATCGTGTTTACGATCGCTACGAAATTCCTCGATCGAGTGATACGAACAAATTACTTCGAATAAACAGAGACCCTCTGGAAAAAACACTTCATATGATAATTGCAATTTTGTTAACAGTCACTTAGAATTTTTAGACACTTATACGCAATGCCTGTAAGCAGATAGGCATATTTCCAGAATAATTTGTAGCTTTAGAAATTTGAGAAAGGGTATCGTTTGTTTAAAACACACAATTTCTGTATCACCTTTCCCTAATGACTTACCTGGTACGGAAATAATAAAAGAATTCCCTAGGGATTTTCATAAGTATCTTGTTTAACCCTCCGTCTACCAGACGGGTCCATTGGACCCGACAGGTACATACAAAATATTCATTCAAACCAGAAATTTATTTAAAATAAACTAAGTATATAAACCAGACAAAAATAAGGTAAATAAATAAGTTAAATAGTTTTAAATAAAAATTCTGGTGTAGAACGTTTTATTAAAACTTGAATAAAATTCCCGGTAGATCTAGGGTTAATAATGCGAACTAATTACTTCGAATAAACAGAGACCCTCTAGAAACAACATTTTATATAATAATTACAAGTTTGTTAACATTCACTTAGAATTTTTAGACATTTTTACGCAAAGCCTCCAAGGAGATAGGCTTATTTCCAGAATAAATTGTAGCTTTAGAAATTTGTGAAAAGACGTTGTTAGTTTAAAACACATAATTTAAGTATTACATCTCTGTAATGACTTACCTGGTACGGAAATAATACATGGATTCCTGAAGGATTTTCATAGCGATCATATTTAATAATACGAACAAATTACTTCAAATGAACAGAGACCCTCTTGCAACAACACTTCACATGATAATTACAATTTTGTTAACAGTCACTTACAAATAAAGGTACTATAGTCCGTGGCGGCGAATTTCAATTTGTATAGCTCATTCGATTCGTCTCATCGAGCTAAATAATTTGCCACCCTGCATATCGGCTATTGTGTTTTATGAATTACAGGGATCCCGGTCAAAGTTTAAAAATTTGCATAATGCAGGGCTGCCAAAGGCGATTATTTTTCTATTTTATTGGCACCGCTATTTTAAGAGAAAAATTTTGTTGTACATTTCTCTTGCAGATGATGTCACAGTGTATCTGAATAAATTCTGTTTTATAAAAATGGTGCGAGATAGAATTTAAAAATAGTGCCTGTAGCAGCCCTGTAATGCAAGCTGCCGAAAATAAAACAGTTGTAGAAAATTCCTTCGCATGCAACCGTACTCAGACGTTCCGCAAGTTACGAAGTGGCTGAAAAACTGACAAAAGAACCGACAACGTGTAGTTACAAAGATTTTTTTCTCTGAATATGGGAAAAAGTATTGACAAGATGAACAAAACTAGACGAGGACATCATAACTTGCGAAAACATGCCTGTCAAGTAGCATACGAATATTTTATCTGCAATTACAAATTCTTATAATAACAGCATTAATATAACATTATAGTTGTTATTGGTGCTGGGAAAACAGTTAGTAAACTTAAATCTCACTTATTTCTTTGAGGGCATAGGTTTTTCAATGAAAGAAATTTCGAAATTTGACCCGCCGCCCTGTCATTATTAAAACTCAATAGCTGATATGCGAGGTATAAAATTATTATGCTCGATGAGACGAATCGAATGGCCTATAAAATCGAAATTCGCCGCCACAGACTATGGTACCTTCACTTAGTAATTTTATATCTCGCATATCGGCTATTGAGTTTTAATAATGACAGGGGGCCGGGTTAAATTTCAAAATTTCGTTCATTGGAAAACAGACACCCTCAAAGAAATAAGTGAGATTTAAGTTTACTAATTGTTTTTACAGTGCCATGCATTGCCAATAACCACTATAATGTTATATTATTGCTGTTATTATAAGAATTTGTAATTGCAGATATAATATTCGTATGCTACTTGAGAAGCAGGTTTTCGCAAGTTATGATGCCCCCGTCTAGTTTTGTTCATCCTGTCAATACTTTTTTCCCGAATTACGAGCAAAATCTTTCTAACCACAATTTGTTATTTTTAGATTTTTCAGTCACTTTGTAACTTTCGGAACGTCTACGTACGGATGCATGCGAAGGAATTTTCTGCCACTGTTTTATTTTCGGCAGCTCGCATTACAGGGTTGCCACAGGCACTATTTTTTAATTCTATCTCGCACCACATTTATAAAACAGAATTTTTTAAGATGCACTATGACAACATCTGCAAGAGATATGTACAACAAAATTTTTCTCTTAAAATATCGGTGCCAATAAATTATAAAAATAGTCGCCTTTGGCAGCGTTGCATTATTCAAATTTTTAAACTTTGACCCGGCCCCCTGTCATTATTAAAACTCAATATCCGATATGCGAGGTGGCAAATTATTTAGCTCGGTGAGACAAATCGAATGAGCTATAAAAATTGAAATTCGCCGCCACGGCCTATAGTACCTTTACTTGTAAGAACATTTCTTAAAAAATTCGAAATGTAAAAGTGGTTAAAATGCGCTAAAAGAGATCTAATTAACGTTCTAAATGGCGATTTCTACGCAATCTCAGAAAGTACCCAACCTATTTTAAAAGTAATTGTAGGAAATTGATGATGACAGCCCTTGCTCCAGCATAGGCTCTATTTCATGTTGGTGTCACGATCACCTAGGGGTTGCAGAAGAAAAAAGTTCTAAATTGCGATTTTTGTATTACTGAAGGGCCTAGAATCCTGAAATTAGACAGGACAGTTATTTTTAAGATACAAATTATCTATCTCTAAGAGCATTTCCTTAAAAATCAAAATTTAAAAGGGGTGAAAATTAGCGAAAAGCGTTCTAAAAAACTTTCTAAATTGCGATTTCTATGCAATCTCAGGAAGTACCGAATCGATTAAAAAAATAATGGTGTGAAAACGATGGTGACAGCCCTCGCTCCAACATAGGCTGTATTTCATGTCGGTGCCACTACCCTAAAGGGGGTGAAGGAGCAAAAAACGATCTAAATTGCGTTTTTTTTTTTTTTTTTTTTTTTTTTTTTTTTTTTTTGTAATACTGCAGGGACTAGCGACTTGAAACTAGCCATAATAGTTATTTATAAGATATAAATGATCTCTAAGAACATTTCTTAAATAATTCGAAATTTAAAAGGGGTGAAAATGGGCGAAAAACGTTCTAAATTGCGATTTCTACGCAATCTCAGAAAGTACCCAACCGATTTCAAAAGTAATGGTTGGAAATAGATGATGACAGCCCTTGCCCCAATATAGGATCTATTTCATGTCAGTGTCACTACCACCTTGCGGTTGCATTTTAAAAAACGTTCTAAATTGGGATTTTTGTGATACTGAAGGGGCTAGCGACTTGAAATTTGGCATGGTACTTACTTATGAGATGTAAATACTCTCTAAAAAGAGCTCCTTAAAAATTTGAAATTTGAAAGTGGTGAAAATGAACGAAAAGCGTTCTAAAAATGTCCTAAATAGCGATTTCTTCGCAATCTCAGGAAATATAAACTGATTTCAGAAGTAATGGTTTAAAATTGATGGTGACAGTCCCCGCTCCAACATAGCCTATATTTTACGTTTTTGTCACAACCACCTGGGGGTTACAGGAGCAAAAAATGTTCTAAATTGCGTTTTTTGTGTTACTGAGGTAGTCAAACATTTTAAATTTGGAATGATAATTACTAAAGATGCAAATGCTTTCTAAGAATTGTCGAAAGAAAATACCAAATACCAAATTTAAAAGAATGAAGTGAGCGAAAAGCGTTCTATAACCGTTCTAATTTACGATTTTTATGCAATCGTATGAAATACGAAATCGATTTCAAACATAATGGTTGCAAATTAATGGTGATAGAACCTGCTCAAACATAAGCTATATTTTATGTCGAGGGTTGCAGAAGCAAAAAACTTTCTAAATTGCGATTTCTGCGGTACTGGAGAAGCTAGAAGCTTTTAATATAGCACAGTAGTTACTTTTAAAGTATAAATGTCCTCTAACAACAGTCGAAAATAAATTCGAAATTAAAAATGGGTGACGCGAAGGGAAGGAGCGAGAAGCATTCTGAAAGAGCTCTAAATTACGATTTCTATGGAATCTCAATAAACCGATTACAGAAGTTATTGGTTGCGAATCAAGAGTGATAGTCCCTGATCCTATATCCTATACTGGCTATATTTTATGCGGGTGTCACTACCACGTGGTTGGCAGGAACAACAAGAAAGTCTTTAAAAACATCTAAATTCCATTTCTATAGAATATTAGAAAATACCAAGAGATTTCAAGGTTAATGTTGGCAAATTAATGGTGACAGTCTCTGGTTCGACAATTTTCGAGACATTCTATTTCAACTCTGTTTCGGCATTTTATGTTGGTGCCAGTAACACCAGAGACATGGTAGACTGTTAGACAGGAAGCTTGGAATTTGACATGATGGTTAATTTTACGATGTAAATGTGTTAAGATGGTTTCTAAAAAATTCAAAACCTCAAATGAATACTGAAATGAGCATATGAAATGAGCATAAATCTCAAAATACTTTCTAAATTATCATTTAATTGGAATTAGTTTTAGTTCTTCTTAGTAATTAAAATCTCATATCTGCCTATTTCACTTTTATAGTGAAGTTTAGTCAAACTTTAACTTAATTTATAATTTTTGAATTATTTCAAAAAGTGTTCTTCTAATAAAAAATAGTCATGCAAATATCACTTGGCATATTTCAACTACACTGCTCAAAACAATTAAAGGATATTTGAAGTTTTATATAAAATAAAGATATAAACGAAATTTTTTTTGCCGAAAATAGAAGAAGAGAATCACAAATGCAAATTTTGAAACTTTTTTGAAAAAATTTTGATTTTTTTTTTTTTTTTTTCAAACTGTGGAGTATACAAATTTTGAGTTCGACGTCAAAAACGTCGCTTCAGCGGCAGCGAATGAAATTTGACTTTCAACTGGATAAAAGAGAATGAAGACAAGGATGATCGGCATTCAGTGATTGCTTTGTTTCGATGAGTACGATGTCTCAGCAAAGTCATTTGACAGATTCAAAAGCTTTGAGAATTGTTGGTAGGTTAGAAGGGGGCCAAACTCAAGCCGAAGTAGCGCAAGCCATTGGAGTGTCACAAAGTGTCATTTCCAGGATCTGGAACCGTTTTTTGGAGAGTGTATGTGCAGGCCGAAGACCAGGGCAAGGTCGTAGACGGGCAACAACGCCCAATGAAGATCGGTATCTAGCGTTAACAGCTCGGAGACACCGAACCATGAACGGTACTCTTCTCCAACAACACCTTCGCTCGGCTACAGGCACCACGATTTCAACTCAGACTGTCCGAAACCGGCTCCATGCTGTAGGTCTGTATGCTCGCCGACCGATGGTATGTGTTAGATTAACATCAAGCATCGTCGCGACCGCAGGGAGTGGGCAACCGAGCATGTCAACTGGAGGAGAAATGAATGGAGCAATATTCTGTTTTCTGACGAGTCCCGTTTTTCTGTGCATCCGGATAA
Organism: Maratus speciosus; assembly: GCA_963932465.1. Taxonomy (NCBI): domain Eukaryota; kingdom Metazoa; phylum Arthropoda; class Arachnida; order Araneae; family Salticidae; genus Maratus; species Maratus speciosus. The sequence continues at coordinate 48,129,448 of OZ010795.1, read as the reverse complement.
TAAGCGTATTTTCATCTGGAGGGACCGTGGCAGTAGGAATAATCCTGCGTTCGTGCACGAAAGTGTCAGATTTGGCGGTGGAGGAGTGTTGGTGTATGGTGGCATCTCCATTGACGGGCTCACTGACCTCTACATCATTCGAGATGGAGCTCTGACTGGTCGTCGATATAGGGATGAGATCCTCAGACCTATTGTAGTCCCTTACGCTGCAGCAATCGGAGATAACTTCATTTTAATGGACGATAACTACAGGCCACATCGTGCAAACCTGGTGGAGGATTTCCTTTTCGAGGAAGGAATCGTTCGAATGGAATGGCCAGCGTGTTCTCCAGACATGAATCCAATCGAGCACGTTTGGGACGCTCTAGGAAGACGAGTTTCTGGCCGCTAACAACCCCCACAAACTCTCCAAGAACTGGAAAGAGCTCTTCTGGAAGAGTGGGGCAGAATACCCCAACTCGTCATTAATAGCCTCATTGAGTCCATGCCTCAAAGGTGTTCAACGTTGCTGGCCGCCCGTGGAAACCATACCCCCTACTGAAAATGATTTTCTTTGAAGAAAACACCTTTTCTTATTCTTTTTTTCTCATATGCACAAATTGTGTTTTTTTCCTTTAGTACACAAATGCGCAATAAAATGCATTTTTTTCTGCCAAACATGTGTAGTTTATTCTCATATAACCTACTATGTCTGTCGACCATGTATCAATCAACTAAACAGTTTACCAGATACAAAATCCACCTAAAACTGCAATATCTTTAATTGTTTTGAGCAGTGTATTACGCGTGCAAAGCCGCGTGGTTTGCTAGTATAAAATATTTAATGGTAGCATTTTTAATTAGCCAGCTACTTTTAAACCAAACATAAAACGGTACTACTTGATTATCCCGGCGACAAAAAAAACTATCGCCAAACTATAAGATTAAATGCCAATAATAGTTGATCGTAAATTTTACATTCACTTGACATTAAACACGGTACACGTGTTTGTTGCGTCATCAAGTGATTTTTAATTTGACTTCTATTTGTAATTTTATGAATGTTTACAAATTTATTTATTCTTTCGTTGTTTAAAATAAAATTTTGTCAATTTGTTTAATTTGTTGAGTAGTTTGGCAATTTATATAATTTGGCGAAATTGGTCGACAGGATAATCAAATAGTACCCTTAAAACTTTTCCAGCCGGTGAAGCCATGTAAAATTATATAGCTAGTGCAACACGCAATTTCTATCTACCCTATATATATAAAATCCTAATGAAACGGATATTATGAAACGAATTTATGTAACGATTCTATGAAACGACTGATTAAACAACTGATTAAGTTTCATGGCGATTTCTCCTTAAATACGGAATACTTTGTCGTGAAATTAACACCAAAAATCCGTTTTGATCTGCAGATCTCAAAACTGGTATTAGAATTTTTAAATTCGAATTAGTTTTTGAAATTTTAATTGTTTTCTAATTTTATATACTTTTCTCTAATGATGCCAACTCAAATTTTAATCATAACAGATATTTTTTTTTCGTATTTTAGAGAAGGTTACTATTTTATACTAATTTGGCGACCAGTTTGACCTCCCTTAAATGTATGCTAAAAAATTTATCATGTTACTTTTATTCATAATTCAATTTGTATTCCATTATTATTTTATTTAATACAAACTGAAACATTTAAAATAAATGGCTTTCTCTTCTTTCTTTTTTTTTTTTAAAAACGAGACGAAAAGAAAAATATTAGGCACAGATATCATATACGCACCGGGGTACCTAATTGGCGCCGAAATTGGATTATTTTGGTTGACATAGTAACCCGGCTATTGTTGTTTATTTAATAATAAATGTTTATTTACTTTATTTTCTTTTTTTAATTACATAAATTGTTTTGTTCTATAGTTAATTATTTTTTGGTTATTTTCTTTTAAAAATAATAGAAAATAATTAAAAAATGCGGTACTACTTAGTTATTCCGCCGACCCATTTCGCCAAATTATATAAATCGCCAAACCACTCGCCAAATTATACAAATTGACATAAATTTTATTTTAAATAACGAAAGAACAAATAAAATAGTATACCATTAATAAATATACAAATAAAACGTCGAAATAAAAATCACTTGATGACGTAAAGACATGTAACTTGCTTAAAGTCAAGTGAATGTGACATTTACAGACCAGCCAAGTCTCCAGCTTTTTGTACATCACTATTATCTTGCAGAAAATATGGTTATTTTAAATCGACTAATTGTTTCAATTAAATAAAACGACATTTTCTGTCTTAAAATACTGGTATCCAAAAAGCCGGAGCCTTGGCAGCTCTGCATTTACGATCAACCATTATTGGCATTTAATCTTATAGTTTGGTGGTAGATTTTTGGTCGACGCGATAACTAAGTAGTACCAAAAATACATATGTAACTGGTATTCGAAAACGAAGTTTTCGCCAAATTTTCATTAAAAAAAAAATCGCGCCTAACCCGGTGTGTATGTGACATCTGGCCAAATATTAAATGATGTAACAAACCATGACATTTAATTTCAACTTCAAAGCAATGTTTTAATTTACCACTCGAAAAATTAAAAAAATGCTAACTGGCGTGTTGAAAAAAGCTATTGGCGAGATTTGCACCCGGCTAGCGTAACAGTACCAAGAATTCTTTGCGGTCATGGCAACTTTTATGTATTTTTATTCGAAAAAGAAATCTGATTTTTTAATTAAAATGGAAAACTTTCGGCACAGATGTCATATACGGACCCATATTGGGGCGATTTTTTCTGAAGCCAATGTCATATACGCAACTGGTACTTAACTGGCGCCATAGTATCGTTATTTTGCTTGATTTTGTAAGCCGGATCTTGTTGTTTATGCTGTTCATGATTTCACGAAATTAGCGTCGGAAACAAATAGCGCCAATATGGGGCCGTATATGATATTGGGCTAAACTTTCATATGAAAAGCGAAGAGATCAGAGCGTATTTATTTATGGTAGTTACATGATTTGAACTATTATAATATAGATGAAATGATGGCGGTAGAATAATATTTGGCGTACCTATCACCTGCGCATGGCTAACATTAAAGTACCAAAATGGCACCTGGAATATAAAAAGTGAAGTGGTCCACCAAGAACTGTTGATGATAGTCATATGACTTATGCTATTGTTATAGAAATTGTTTCAAAATACCGGGAGACAAAGACTCTGTACACTTAAATCATTTTATTTTAGCTTCTTTTCAAATGTTTAAATGATCCTCTTTAATCAAACACGGAAACAACCATTGGATGTCCTAACAGCAACTGATTCGGCCTTAAATTTTTGCAATCAAAGGGAATTGAATGGAAAACCGTTTACAGGGAGATCTGCACAGCTTTTTTCAGTATAATTCAATCTTCTCTAATATTTTTAAAACCGATCAGATTAGCGTGTTTTTAGATTCTGCGGTGTCTGAACGGGGGGTTGGCGAGCGTAGCTTGCAGGGGACAAAGCCCCCTAGTATATTATATACGCTTAAAGATTTAAAAAATAATAATACGCTAATCCTTCCTCTAGGTTTAAATTCATTGAGTTTTCGGCATTTAAACACTTATTTAACCAGCAATTTTCAAATGCATTTAAATATCTTGCATTTGGGAAGGAAATGTGTTGGCTAGCCAAATAGCGTGAAACGTTCGTCTTTTTTGCGCCAAATACTCGAATATATTTTTTTTTCTGATTTTTACTGAGATTCCGCCTTGTGGTAACAATTTTGTTTTTGATTTGTTCTTTTTTATTTCTAACTCCTCTATCATGTGATTTACAGATGAAACTAGCAGATGTAATTGTAAAAATGAGGGTACTTATGATTTACATGGTATATGTTTATTTGTGATTTTTTAGTTCACTTTTGTCGCCAAACAATTTGATTTTAGGCCAAAAAGACGTAAGCGTAAATTAGGTTCAAGCTATGTTTACAGTAAAGGTGATTTAGCAAGTGTACGAAAGCATTTTTAGAGTATTTTTTAAAATTCAAATGTACAATATATAAATAGCAATTAATATTTTAAAAATGGAGTCAAATATTTTAATTTTAGTATAACTGTCTCCCACACACGCACATACATATTGTAAATTAATTTAATTTCAGACATTTAAAAGATTTCTCATCATACTTTACTGCGAAAGCATGTCGGTTTGTTTTCCCCAAATTTGTGACTTTTATAACTTCGAAACCAGATTAGCTAATATAGTCCATTCTTTTTTTAATAAAAAACATATCGCCAATTTCCCTTATACAAACGTTCAATGCTTGCAATTTTAAATAGTAAAGATTATTCTTAAGAAAATGTAAGCAATTATGCGTCATTTCTATCACGAAAAAAAGACATTTTACAATAAAAATTGCTTTCTGAAATCACTTTTCGATATTCCATTCCATTCGTCATTTCTTTTTTTTTTCATATCTACCCTTCTTTTAGAAATGCTATAAAAAGATATTGGATGAATCTTCCATAATCAGCCACCCTACAATTGGCGAATTTACTATATAATGTTGGAAGATTCGTTTATATTTTAAAGGAACCGTGGACGGTAAATTCGATTTCAGAAGATTACGCGAAATTTGTACTTAGCGATTAGGAAATTTATGTTTTTTTTTATTATGGAGCAAATGGACAATAGAAGATTTACTATTATATATTTTTCATGTGCAGTTATTTTACTATCACTAAAAAAGCATTAATTTGAATGTACAAAAAAAAATATTCGAATGCCAAAGGTGGCCAAAGGAACAATATTTGTTCATTTAGCCTAGGTTTGTTTGTTTTTTTTTTTAAGTACCTCAAATTCAAATAAAATTTCAATCATTATAAAGCAATTTTATCTGATGCACAGCCCGAGCAGCTGATCGTAGTGAAAAATTTTAGGTTTATTTTACTATCACTAAAAAAGCATTACTTTGAATGTACAAAAATAAAAAACCTTTCAAATGCCAAAGGTGGCCAATAGAACAATATTTGTTCATTTACCCTAGGTTTTTAAAAAAAGTACCTCAGATTTAAATAAAATTTCAATCATTATAAAAAAATTTTGGTTGATGGGAAATTTTGGTTGGCCACCTTACCAGCTCATTATAGTCACAAATTAACGTTTTTAGTTTTATTTAGGCAACAGACTGATGAATAATGACTTCTTAAAACTAAAAGCATGTTTATTTTTTCGTCTTATTACGCTCATTAGAGAAATGCGAAAAAAATCTTCGGTTTGCCAAAAAGATCACTACTAAAAATTTTGCATAACTAACTTTATTCATCATTCGCAAAGAGTTTTGATAGTGAAAGATCTAAAATTGAATCAACAGCAATTTGACATTATTTAATGGAATGTAGTTTGGCGCGTAATTAACTCTGTTTTGTAGCTAACTCTGGTACATTTGTAGCCATACCGTTACGAACATTTTTAACGTTTCACATCAAACTTGGTTGTGGATCCGATTACGGATGATTGGGAAAATTTTATTGAATGAAAACTAGAAATTTAGTTTTCTATTTGAATTAGTTGTCGAGGTTATTTTCCTAGGTTAATAGTTGCATAATTAAAACTGGTATATAAAAAGAAACGGCAGTTAAAATGATATTGTTTTAGTTTTATTCACACAATTCCGCTTTAAATATCCACTATTACATGATTCACATATTTTAAATATAAAAGTTAAATACTGTTTTGACTGTATTTACTCTACTGGAAATCGGTGATAAGAAACTGTAGAAAACCTACCAAAATAAGACGTATATTACCAAATATAATGTAACGTAGAGAGAGATTATTATGGTATCAGATCCACACATAGCACCAAGCTGAGAAGCCCGGAGTAAAAGAACTAACAAACGAAAGTGAATAACCCGAACATTCTTTAAGTTAAATGGTCAGTCTCTGCAATCATTGTAATTCTCTTTTTTTTAGTAGTGTGGTGATTAGAACACATTTTAACTTTTGATGATCGTAATGGCCGCATTTCCCCTCCAAACTCTACATGATTTACTAAACAGTTGCTTCTGAATTGCCCGAATTTTATCTAACGCATCAGATAATATAATAGCACAATTGCGTCCAATGCTTATTCAGAAAATGCGGAAGGACTTCCCAGTTGAAGGTCCATATTAATTTAAAATACAGGGTCGAATTCTCCATTTCGTTTGATTGAAGGTTTGTTTGAAAAATGGTCCAGCGCAGCGGGCTCAGCCTGCTAGTATACTTATAAATTATATGTACTTAAATAAAAATATTAATTAATATTAATTGTCTGAGCGAAGCGAAGGCTAATACTCAGCGAAATATTACTGTCCAGACACATTACAGCTACGATGGATATTAACGCCATGTCCTACTAAAAAAAAAGCCTAATAAAAACCTTTCGTCAAGCATAACTCAAAAAATATTTGTCGGATTTCGTTTCTGATTGCACCAGAATGTACCTATGAGGGCCAACTCATGGAGGAATGAGATAGATGGAGGTGCAGTAAGGTGGTTGTAGGTGACGCCAAAAAAGTAACCCTAAAATCCGCTACAGAAAGCCCAAACAAAACCATGTGCTTTGACACGCCTATCAATTCAAACCGGTTTAAACCTGTATTTCTTTGCTTTCATTTTTTACCGTCAGAAATTGTTATTCAAGATATGATTAAAATTTCGATAAAAAATGACTTATGCACTGTTATAGGATGTAGTACTAGATCAGAATGTATCAAAGATACTAATATATCACTTCACAGAATTATTTGATTATTTTATTATATGTATTTCAAATATAAATATCAGAAGCGTCTTTTAAGATTTTACTTGAAAGTGTAACATTCTTTCGTTATTGTCCTAAAATCGTTTGCACTCGAAAATCTAGATTTTCGATTAGTATTTGTAATTTAAGTTTTCATATATAATTTTAAAAGAATGCTTTCATCATTATATTTTATCTATTTACATGCAATTATTAATATGCTGTTAAAAACAAATAAAGACGTTTAATTAAATTAGTAGCGATTGATACAGTCAAAAATGGTGGCCTATTTGAAGCGCAATTATAAAATTTCATTCCATCAAAGAAACTCCATTAATTAGTTTGAATTACTTGAGTTTTGAAACATTATTATTTGCAAAAAAATAAGTTCACCTGATAGGAAAATTTTAGCTGTAAAATGAAATTATTATCAATAAATGCTTAGCTCGCATTTGAGTAATTGGGCTTGACCTTTCGATACAAAGTTTTATTTTTCACAAAATTGTTGTGCATTTCTCAAGAATACCTTTTTTTTTTCTTTTCAGAAAATTGACACACACACACAGGAAAAAAAAAACTTCCATCTATATCAATCCCAAAACTTCCTTCTATCTCATACATGTTAATACTTCAAAATTCGCTAGCACACTGCCAAAATTAAATGGCAGTCTATACCCATCATGAGGATTCTAAAGATACGAAATTCCGTGCATTAGTTCTTGAGATATGACTATCGCTGAAATCGTGTAAATCCAGCAAACTGCAGCCTAGCAGCACCACCTATTTGGTGCTTTACACCAAAACCTATGATACACCAAAACCTATGATACACCAAAACCACCAAACAACAACATATGTCAACGTTAAACTGAATCTGAAGTTTGGGGAGAATCCGTGTATTAGTTTTTGAGATAGAGCCATTGCGAACATCATGAAAATTCTAGTGTAGCAGCGCCACCTATTGGACGATTAACACCAAAATCTAGTCAGCAACAACTTGTGTTAGCATCTAACTCTGAAGTTAGAGGAAAATTGGTGCATTAGTTCTTGATAGAGCTATTGCGGAAATCGTGAAAAATGCAGCACAGCAACGCCACCTGATGGGTAATTTATACCAACACGCAATCAGCACCAAGTCATATCAAGGACTAACTGAATCTGAAGTTTGTGAAAAATCCGTACATCAGTTCTTCAAATAGAGCTATTGCGAAAATCGTGTAAATCCCAGAAAATGCAGCATAGCAGCGCCACCTGTTGGGCGATTTACACCAAAACGTAATCAGCACCAACTCATATTAAGGACCAACTGAAACTGAAGTTTGATGAAAATGCGTGTATTAGTTCTTGAGATACAACTATTGCTGAAATCGCGAAAAATGCAGCATAGCAGTGCCACCTGTTGGGCGATTTACACCAAAAACTAATCAGCACCAATTTATATTAGGGACTACATGAATATAAATTTTTATTAAATTCCGTGCAATAGTTCTTCTGATAGAGCGCCCACAAAATTTGTGTGACATACTGACAAGTACTTTAGATACAGTAGTGTATCCGAATCTTTTGTGTGTCCTTGTAAATGAACGATAAATGCTATGCACATCATATTTCACCGCAAGTACATTATAGTAAATCTGAGTAATTTATGTCTATTCCATTCTATTTCAGTAACATAATATCGCTGTAAACAGCCCCCCCCGCCCCCATATATCATTATATAACGGAATTCTTTTGTGTGCCCTGTAAATGAATAATAAATGCTTTGCAAACCCCATATTCTACGAAATGCAGGTTTTACTGCACTTTATAAATGCATATCAATTTCTTTATGTTTTAAATTGTCTAGCATCATTAAAATGCACTTGAAACGATTTTTCCCATTGAGCGTAATGTAACAAAGTACTTTTAACCGCCCATGCAAATGAACTATAAGTGCCACACTTTTTTTTTCAATAGCGATCACGCTATAGTAAACGTCAATAACAGATAAAAAATGTAAGGTGATCCCAGTATATTTACAAGAGTTAGAGCTCGGCCAGAAGGCCATACAAACCGAAGACAAACATTTTTCATCTATGCTGGAAAGGGTTAAAGAAAGAAAACTTTTAATAATACAATTTTTAGTTTTTATCAGATGTTTTCAATATTTTAATCTTATTTTGACATTTATTTATTGCTAATTTTCCAATTCCAATTATTTTAAAAGCAAGCATTTATTTTAATAAATAACAACACAACAAAGGACCTTTAAAAAATGTACCATTTTTTCTTAAAATATACTTCAGCTGTGATTCATCTCTTTGAATTCGTCTTATTAATGCAAAATCTCTTCCACGTGCTTGTTTTGTTTGGGCTTTCTTGGACGTTTAAATTTGAGCGATAAATGGTTTCATACTGCAAATCTTTTTTAAGGCACACTGCAACTCCATCTATCTCTTTCCTCCATGATTTGTTTGCCCACCAAAACCAAATTTTTTACGATTTCCGCAATAGCTCTATCAAAAACTAATACACCAATTTTCCTCTAACTTCAAAGTTAGATGTTAACACAAGTTGTTGCTGACTAGATTTTGGTGTTAATCGTCCAATAGGTGGCGCTGCTACGCTAGAATTTTCATGATTTTCGCAATGGCTCTATCTCAAAAACTAATGCACGGATTCTCCCCAAACTTCAGATTCAGTTTAACGTTGACATATGTTGTTGTTTGGTGGTTTTGGTGTAAAGCACCAAATAGGTGGTGCTGCTAGGCTGCAATTTGCTGGATTTACACGATTTCAGCGATAGTCATATCTCAAGAACTAATGCACGGAATTTCGTATCTTTAGAATCCTCATGATGGGTAGAGACTGCCATTTAATTTTGGCAGTGTGCTAGCGAATTTTGAAGTATTAACATGTATGAGATAGAAGGAAGTTTTGGGATTGATATAGATGGAAGTTTTTTTTTTTTTTTCCTGTGTGTGTGTGTCAATTTTCTGAAAAGAAAAAAAAAGTTATTCTTGAGAAATGCACAACAATTTTGTGAAAAATAAAACTTTGTATCGAAAGGTCAAGCCCAATTACTCAAATGCGAGCTAAGCATTTATTGATAATAATTTCATTTTACAGCTAAAATTTTCCTATCAGGTGAACTTATTTTTTTGCAAATAATAATGTTTCAAAACTCAAGTAATTCAAACTAATTAATGGAGTTTCTTTGATGGAATGAAATTTTATAATTGCGCTTCAAATAGGCCACCATTTTTGACTGTATCAATCGCTACTAATTTAATTAAACGTCTTTATTTGTTTTTAACAGCATACTAATAATTGCATGTAAATAGATAAAATATAATGATGAAAGCATTCTTTTAAAATTATATATGAAAACTTAAATTACAAATACTAATCGAAAATCTAGATTTTCGAGTGCGAACGATTTTAGGACAATAACGAAAGAATGTTACCCTTTCAAGTAAAATCTTAAAAGACGCTTCTGATATTTTTTATATTTGAAATACATATGATAAAATAATCAAATAATTCTGTGAAGTGATATATTAGTATCTTTGATACATTCTGATCTAGTACTACATCCTATAACAGCGCATAAATCATTTTTTTTTTCGAAATTTGAATCATATCTTGAATAACAATTTCCGACGGTAAAAAATGAAAGCAAAGAAATATAGGTTTAAACCGGTTTGAATTGACAGGCGTGTCAAGGCACGTGGTTTTGTTTGGGCTTTCTGTAGCGGATTTTAGGGTTACTTTTTTGGCGTCACCTACAACCACCTTACTGCACCTCCATCTATCTCATTCCTCCATGCAAACAAATAATAATGCAGTACTCCGTACCACGGTGACCGTTTTTAGCCTGTTGCATAAAATCTGGCCTGTTGTATGACATACAGCAGGCTAAATCCGGCTAAAAACTCAGGCTAAGAGATAGTTGTCAGTCTATCGACTGGAAATTAACAGATTTTTTGAATACTCGTATAACGAAATTTAGAAACGATTGTGGATGTTTAAAACAAAAGGCACGAGTGTTTATTGCTCCAGGAGGTTATCTTTCTCTGGATGTCTGTCTGTCTATCATACAGCATGCAATTTTCTTGTAAAGGATGATATTATTATGCAGTAAAACCTCCATAACGGACACACCTGATAAGTGGACACCTCTATTTAGCGGGCATTTTTTCGATTACCAACCCTTAAATAATTGTACATTTTTTACTCTCAGTAGCGGACACCTCCAAATAGAGGACAAATTCTGCCCTCCCGAAGTGTTCGCTATTCAGAGGTTTTACTGGTAAAACCTCCATAACGGACACACCCGATTAGCGGATACCTCTATTTAGCGGACATTTTTTCGATTACCAACTCTTAAATAACCGTACATGTTTTACTCTCAGTAGCGGACACCTCCAAATAGAGCACAAATTCTGCATTCTCGAGGTGTCCGCTATTCAGAGGTTTTACTGTATATATTATTGATAGTTATTTTACAGGGGCCGCACAAATAATAAGAATATATGAAATGAATATAAACTAAATTCGGGATTGGTAGATCGCAGATGGTAATGTAATTTTAGGATGTTGTTACAGTCATCCGCAGCATGTTTTTAGAGTTTCGTTCATCTAACGAAACCCTAGCTGTCTCACTCCTTTGTCTGTCTGTCTGTCTGTCCGTCTGTCACAGAGCCCGTTCTCAGAAACTATATATGTCGGAGACTTGAAAATTTGCATACTTATAGCTGAACACCACACATCAAACGGCAAATAATAAAATTTTGAAAAAGTCTAATATTTAACCCTCTGGGCTCTAACTTGTGTATTTTAAGCAATTTTTCTAACTCAGCCCCTAATTAAGTTGGAGACATGAAATTTTGCATACTTATAGCTGAACACCTCACATCAAACGACAAATAATAAAATTTTGAAAAACGTCTAATATTTAACCCTCTGGGCTCTAACTTATGCATTTTAAGCAATTTTTCTAACTCATCCTCTAATTAAGTTGGAGACTTGAAAGTGTGCATACTTATAGCTGAACACTTGCAATAACACGATAAATCATAAAATTTTGAAAAAGTCATATTTAACACTCCAGTCTCTAACTTCTGTATTTTAAGCATTTTTTCTAACTCAGTCCCTAATTAAGTTGGAGACATAAAATTTTGCATACTTATAGCTGAACACCTCACATCAAACGACAAATAATAAAATTTTGAAAAAGTATAATATTTAACCCTCTGGGCTCTAACTTGTGTATTTTAAGGAATTTTTCTAACTCAGCCCCTAATTAAGTTGGAGACATGAAAGTTTGCATGCTTATATGTATTTTAAGCAATTTTTCTAACTCTGCCCCTAATTAAGTTGGAGACATGAAATTTTGCATACTTATAGCTGAACACCTCACATCAAACGACAAATAATAAAATTTTGAAAAAGTCTAATATTTAACCCTCTGGGCTCTAACTTGTGTATTTTAAGGAATTTTTCTAACTCAGCCCCTAATTAAGGGGTCTCAGGAGTCTTACTTTTCATTGATGGTGCAATATAGCAACGTGTCGCATTTAATTTTATTTCACATTCCGTATAGAACAGAAATACATAATTTTTTTTTAAACTGACAGCTTAATATCTGTTATGTGTAGCATAATAATTTCAATGTTCTATTAATATTATTTTACACTTTTTAAAATGTTTAATTTTGAGGAAAGTTTTAAAATTGTTTTTTGACTTGCATTCATTGCGCGCAACATTTCTCAAAAACTAATGAAGCAATTTGTACAAAACTTGAAACATTTATTCACTTTGATACAAGGAATAACTTATACCTCAAATTTATTAATATAATTGTATTGAACATTTAAAATTAGCATTTTTTCAACAAAAAATGATTTTTTTTTCAAAATTTTATAATTTAAACGTATCTATTTAAATGAAATAAAATTTTAATTGCTTTAAATTGAAGTATACGTTCAAAGTACATTAGTTTTACAACATTATCAATATTATTTGGGATTCTAGAACCAATAGTTTCGCTACAATCTTGCGCGCAGTAGATGCAAGTAAAAATGCAATTTAAATTTTTTTTTATAATAAATAAACATTTAAAAAATAGTGAAATATCAATTGTATAATATTGAAATAATTATGCTACATAGAACAAATAGTTAGCAATCAGTGGTAAAAAATTTATGCATTTGTGTTTCATGGGGAATCAGAAATAAAATTAAATGTGACATGATGCTAAAAAGCATCTTCGGTGAAAAATTTAAGACTCCTGAGACCCCTTAAGTTGGAGACATGAAAGTTTGCATGCATATATGTATTTTAAGCAATTTTTCTAACTCAGCCCCTAATTAAGTTGGAGACATGAAATTTTGCATACTTATAGCTGAACACCTCACATCAAACAACAAATAATAAAATTTTGATAAAGTCTAATATTTAACCCTCTGGGCTCTAACTTGTGTTTTTTGAACAATTTTTCTAACTCAGCCCCTAATTAAGCTGGAGACATGACATTTTGCATACTTATAGCTGAACATCTCACATCAAACGACAAATAATAAAATTTTGATAAAGTCTAATATTTAACCCTCTGGGCTCTAACTTATGCATTCTAAACAATTTTTCTAATTCAGCCCCTAATTAAATTGGAGACATGAAATTTTGTATACTGACAGCTGAACACCTCACATCAAACGACAAATAATAAAATTTTGAAAAAGATCTAATATTTAACCCTCTGGGCTCTAACTTGTGTATCTTAAACAATTTTTCTAACTCAGCCCCTAATTAAGTTGGAGACATGAAATTTTGCATACTTATAGCTGAACACCTCACATCAAACGACAAATAATGAAATTTTGAAAAAGTCTAATATTTAACCTCTAATATTTTGTCTCGCGCAATTTTTAAATTTAAACTGTTTTTCAATATTATTTTTTGTTCATTTTGCATAGTAAGTGTAATGTAACGTAATTTCTTCTATTTAAGACTTCTAACGCATGTTAATGAATTTATTTTACAATATCCTTTCTCTTTTAAAATTCACATGTAAACATAGTTTTTATGGCGTAATTTCCAATAAGTGCCTGCTTTTTATACCTAATTATTCAATTCTAATTTGAAGGTTTTTTTCTGTTTATAATAGTAACGTTTAAATATTTTTTTTTATGTGAAGCAAACATTATTGATAGCGCTGTTTATACAGTTGGCAACAGTTTAAATTAATACCATTTTCTAAAATATATAAAAAATATCTGTCGAAATGCTGAATATTTGAATTTAAAATAGAAATAAAACCTCAAATAATGAGTCAAATTAAAAAAATTAATAGAATCTGCACACCGGGATCTTCTATTGAATAAAATGATCTAAAAATGATTAAATTCCCATGTATAGTTTTTGCTCCTATAAAACTTTTTTAATGGAACGATTTTGTCCAACTTTAGCATTAAATATCTCTTAAAATAATTCTTCGATTTGAAAACTGTATGCATCAGCGTATCCATCAAACATTTCTCTATAATACCACCGATTTTCATATTTTTGTATGCAATAGTTTTCTTAATATTAACGAATAAAGACCTCCGGTCACAAAAATTTCAAAACCGGCGGCGGCGGCGATGACAGCGTTAGTTACTTTTTTTAGAATAGAGAAATATATAAAAATGAAAACTTGTCTATCTGTTTGTTTGTAATTCTATAAAAATCCACAAGTTGGAAGTCAAAATTGTGAAAAGGTACCTACATGTGTATTAAAACATGGCCGAGGCAACTAAAGTAATCCGGAATCGAAATGATTTATAGTTAATTTTTAATTAATAAAAAACCACCAATTTAACAGCAATTTCTTATAAAATTTAAACATTTTTCGTTATAGCAGCTGCCAACAATTAAAATACACAATAAAATTATTACTACAACAATTAATATTCTACTGCCAGATTTCCACGTGAAAAATGAAAATGAAATAAATAGTTTGCCGAATTTAAAAAAAGGTGAATATTACATCATAACTTTTCTATTGCAAGATGTTCACGTGAAAAATGAAAATGAAATAAATAGTTTGACGAATTTAAATGAAAGTGAATATAACTTCATAACTTTTCTATTTCAAGGTTTCCGCGTGAAAGATGAAAATATTACGTCATGTTGGAAATATAAAGGACGTGGTGGATATAGTATAACGTCATATGAGTGTGAAAAATGTATTGAAGCATGATAAAAACCCGATTAGGGAAATATTGGCGTATTTTAACATTATTGCTCCTATTATACACTGTAAAAAAATCCGAAAAAGTTTCCTGTACGAAACGGAAAAATAGTTGCTCTTATCTGTACGGAAATTTTTCCGAAACAGCCGATAATAAAATCCGAAAAAAATAGAAAGTTTCCTCTATCTGCCAGGAAACTTTTCCTATTGGATTCAGAAATTAATCTTTAAACACAGAATAAATTCCGGTTTCTTACGGAAATATATCCTTATGTAGAAAGAAAAGTTTCTGTAGAGTTAGAAAACTATCCCTTTTATAAAGGAAAGTTTTCCAAATAAATAAATAAACTCATCTGTAATAATAGAACGTATTCCGACAAAATAAGGAAAACTTTCCATTCACACAAAGAAATGTTTTGGTAGGATGGTAGAATGGATAGAAATTATTCCATGTTAAAACGGAAACTTTTCCGAATCAGTCAGTAAACCAATCTTGAAGAAAGTAAAAATTCCCGTGTAGAACAGAAACTTTTTCTTTTATTTATGGAAATGTATTTTTTTAATCAGAAAAAAATTCTGTATCGTAGAGAAACTTTTCTTATAGGGATTAGAAACAATGACAGACGAAAATAGTCGCTTTTAGGTAGCTTTCTTTACAAAAAGCTACCTATTGCAGCCGTTCGGAGGAAAGCGATTTCAAAAAATTTTGGTATATTTTCATCGATCATGACCCTCAGACCCCGAAACCACCCTCCGTTCAAAATTGATATATATATATATATATATATCAATATATATATATATATATATATATATCTGAACTATGTCACACTGTAACTCTCGTATTTATGAACCGATTTGGATGTAATTCGGTGTGTACATAGTACATACCAATGTCTCGACCGAGTTCGTTGGCCAGCTTCATCCGCCATTTTGTTTCAAAATGGCGGCCATTTAAAAATGTTAAAAAAATTTAAAATTTGAAATGTGGTACCAAAAAATTGAAAATGGAAAAATATTTTTTCTTATGTATTTGACCTTTATACAAAGACTCCGTAGCAGTTTTTGTTTCGTCTATATCTTAAAAAATGGCTGAGTTATAGCATTTTGAATTTTTAGCGAAGCTGACATTTTGAAACGTCCTGAATTTTGTCACGCGATAAAACGCATATTTATGAACCGATTTGGATGTAACTTCGTTTATACATAGTACAGACCAATGTCTCGACCGAGTTTGTTGGCCAGCTTCATCCGCCATTTTGTTTAAAAATGGCGGCCATTTAAAATTTTAAGAAAAATTTAAATATGAAATGTTGTACCAAAAAATTGAAAATTGAAAAAATAATTTTTTCTTATTTGTTTTACTTCGATAAAAAGATTCGGGAGCAGTTTTTGTTTCGTCTATACCTTAAAAAATGGCTGAGTTATAGCATTTTGAATTTCTAGTGTGGCTGACATTTTGAAACGCCCTGATTTTTGCCACGTGATAACAGACGTATTTATGAACCGATTTGGATGTACCTTGGTGTGTACATAGTACATACAAATAACTCAACCGAGTTCGTCGGCCAGCTTCATCCGCCATCTTGTTTCAAAATGGCGGCCATTTAAAA
This sequence comes from Maratus speciosus, assembly GCA_963932465.1. Lineage (NCBI taxonomy): Eukaryota > Metazoa > Arthropoda > Arachnida > Araneae > Salticidae > Maratus > Maratus speciosus. The sequence continues at coordinate 48,112,868 of OZ010795.1, read as the reverse complement.
AAATTAAAAAAAAAAAAATTTAAAATGAGATACCAAAAAATTGGAAAATGAAAAAGAGTTTTTTCGTATGTGTTTGACCTTGATACAAAGATTCCGGAACAGGTTTTGTTTCGTCTATATCTAAAAAAATGGCTGAGTTATAACATTTTGAATTTCTATTGTGGCTGACATTTTAAAACGACCTGATTTTTGTCACGCGATAACAGGCGTATTTATGAACCGATTTGAATGTAACTTGGTCCGTACATAGTACATACCAATGTCTCGACCGAGTTCTTGGCCAGCTTCATTCGCCATCTTGTTTCAAAAGGGTTGCCATTTAAAAAAAAAAATGTAATTTAAAATTTAAAATGAGGTATTAAAAAATTGGAAAATGAAAAAGATTTTTTTTATGTGTTTGGCCTTGATACAAAGATTCTGGAGCAGTTTTTGTTTCTGAAAATTTGTTCTTTTGTTTATATCTTAAAAAGTGGTTGAATTATAGCACTTTGAATTTCTATCATGGCTAACACTTTGAAACGATCTTGTATTTGTCTCGCGATACCACACGTATTCGCCTATTTCGATGGAAGAAGGCATGTGGATAGTATGCATCAATATCTCGACCAAGTTCGCTGGCCAGCTTCATCAGCCATCTTGTTTCAAAATGGCGGCCATTAAATTAAAAAAATGTATATATTTAAAGTGAGGTGCAAAAAAATTAGAAATTGAAAAAGATTTCTTTCTTAAGTATTTGACCTTGATATAAGGATTCAGGAGCATTTTTTGTTTGTCTTTATCTTAAAAAATGGCTCAGATATAGTAGTATCAATTTCTAACGTGGGTGACATTTTGAAAAATCTGATTTTTTGCCTGCGACAGCACTCGTATATATCAACCGATTCCGATGTGAGTGAGCATGTGCACAGCAATTACTAAGGTCTCGACCAAGTTCACTGGTTAGCCTCATCCACCATGTTGTCTTAAAATGGCAGGCACTTTAAGAAATCGCCGAATTTGGCAGCCAAATATAAGTTACTTTAAATAAAAGCAGCTTGGATAAAGCTTACTAATTTCGCGAAATTCTCATTCATAATGATTTAGTATTGATAAAAATTAGTATTGAATCTCCTACATTCGGTTTCCACTTAATTGAGCTTCGTGTGTTTGAATAATATAAGTTGGCTTTTTTAAAATAAGGAATATGAAAGCTACCTCTTCTTCCCGGCACTGGCCGGAAGGACTTTTTGATACTGTTTCGATTTCCTTTTACCTCTCTTAAATATTAAATATTTTTTAATGCATATACGCACGTTCAGAATTACAGATAAATGGGAAACAAGAGTTAATATTTTAAGTATTTTGAGATCATAAAACATTCGTATGATTTGTATTACAATTGTACAATTTATTAACGTATTATCACCTTGAAATTATATATTTTTTGTTGCTAGTATAGTTATACTAAGATTAATCAATTATTTATATTTTTAGAAAACACGAATTTTATACATGAAATATTAGTGTTTTTTATATTTAAATTTCTTTTTCAAACAATATAATTATGCTAAAAGGCATTTTAAGATTATAAGTAACTTAAACAAGGAGGAACAATTTTAAGGTGATATATTAAACAATTTTCCTTAAAAAGTGTACAAGTATACCCTTATAATAAGATATGATGTTTTACGATATCAAAATACTTAAAATATTAAATCTTGTTTCCTATTTATCTGCAATTCTGAATGTGTGTATATGCATCCAAAACAATATATAATATTCAAGAGAGATAAAAGGAAATCGAAATAATGTCCAAGTATAATGAAAAGTACACCATTAAAATAGATTTTATGTTCATAAAGTACAAAACATATTTTTCTTTTATTTTTAATCCCGAATGTTTATATATATATATCCTCAAAAAATCTTAATATATTTAAGAGAAATAAAAGGAAACCAAAATAGTGTTCAAACAAATCTTTTCATCTGTTGATATGTCCCTGCTCTCCTAAAAGCAAAAGAAAAATTTCGTGAGGCATGTAAATCGTCCTATAAATGAAAAACAAATCTGACTCAAACAAACTAACTTCTCACCTTGAAATAGCTCCTTTCATTATGCAAAAAAATATGCTCATACATACAACAAAGAGAATTGTATAAAGATGAAATGCCAACTTATCAGAGCCAAACTGTGCACAGTTGTAGCCAATAGCAAAGTGTGTGTGGAAGATGATTGCTCCGGTTACTAAGTATTTAGATCATACACAAAATTTTTTCAATATAAAGTATTATAAAGCGAACACAACATTTTCAATTGTCCTGGATCCTTTAAAACCCACATCTATGTATAGCAGAAGTATAAGGTATGTTGCATGAACATTAAATGCATGAACGACACTCACGTTTCATTAGCGCTGGAAAGAATTTCTATTGCTGTACAACCAAAAGAAAATAAACACCCCATACATTTTTCAATCACTATACATCCCTCCACCCCCCCCCCCCAAAAAAAAATAAACAGAAATAGCCATTTCACTGAAAATTGTCTTCTTTCACTTAAAGATAAAAAAATATAAGCTTGCGGGGTTGTCTTCATTCATAAATTGCACCAAACTTTAAACATTTCAATATAACCTAATTTTGACATTATATTTGGCTTTTATGGTAAATTTATTTTAGGATATAGGAAGTCATTTGTCAAATAGTTTAAGAATTATGAAATTTAAAGTTTCGAACTCCTAATGTTAAATTAATCTGCAATTTATGCAAAACAGATTGCAATGACCATAGTTTTTTAAGCGTAATTCATAAAGTACTCGCTGGAATAAGCTTTAATTTTGGATTCGCATATTTAAAACAACTAGATATCAATTTCTGTTTAAAAAAATATAGGTTATGTTTTATAGTTCTTTATAAAAATGTTATTTTTTAATTCATTTTCGAAAAACAAAATAATTTTAACCTATGAATTTTTAATAGAAATAGACTTCTAGAAGCTTCAAATGTGCAAAAGTCAAACAGAATATCAAAATTATGTGTACGAATGGAAATTTTTGGAGTTTGCTATGATTTCAGCATGAAGACAACCTTCAAAACTAATTTTTTTCTATAGACAGTTTCCAATAGAATAGGCATTTCAATTTTCTTCTATTATTATTTGGATTTTTTTTCCCTTTGCTAGCACATTAATTTGTTGAATTTTTTTAACTTGTCATTTTCTTAATTTTACTTTCAACTGATTGAAACAAGTTATGAATTAATAAAAATTAATTTTTTGTTATGAAATCTTTTGTTTTTTACTTGTGCAAATAATAATTCATTACAGCCACCTTTTACTTATGGTATCTCTCGGTTATAAATAATTTTAAATATCCTGAAAAATGATATACTGTGGGAGAAGATGATGCTTTAGATCTCTGACGCGTACATTGTTTTATTTAAATGTGCTTGCCTTTAGTTGATTGTATTTGAGAAGTCATCTTACAGAAGTTACTTTATAGAGTAAATTACTGGGTGGTAACAAATATTTTCCGTAATGAAAATGATTTAAATAAAATTCACAAATTACTTATTTCAGCTCAGTTTAAAACCATAACTTTTATTTCTGAATTTGCATTATATTTCTCTCCCTGTCAGTTTATTCACTTGAGAATTTTTCGCATAGTAAAATGAATTTTAACTGAATGTACAGCAAAATTTATTGACACTACTTCCACCGGTGTCATTTGACACCGGCAGAAGTTGTGTTAAAAAATATATAACACTGATGATTTGCACAATATGAAAGCAACAAATATTCAATTGCTAATCTTTAATGACAAACCCTTAAACTCAGTACTCCGTGCACTTGATTCAAATATAACGAAAAACAATGTACACAAGAAAACTACTTATTTGCATAAAATTTAATTAAAAAATCATGGATGATCAGTTTACTTGTAGGCAAGAAGAGGGAAGACTAGTACTTTATTTGGTGTACGGCAAATCTAATTTAACCATTTTCCAGTCTGGGTCCAAACACATGCGACCATTTTTTTTACCCCAAATATCCTTTACCCATGGTTTTATTTTTATGCATACACGGTCTTTAGTACAAATAAAATCAAATCCTATATGTACAAAAATAATGTTATACAAAATATATTTTCAAGTTCTCAAAATTAAAGTTTTTTTTATCTTGAAATTTAAAATTTCTGAAAAGAGAAATGTAAGGATTAACACCTAATTCTTTTACACCTTTTTTTTGTAGAAATTTCTGATATGGGACTAAATAATATAAGTATTAAACAAAAACGTAATTTGAAGAACAAATTAAAAAAACAAAATTTATTTCCTACATTGTTTAAGCCTGAGAAGGGACAGATATTAAGTTATTTCATTCAATTAGTTCTACATTTAATGTTAAATTTTTGTAACAAATTAGTTAAGCCAATTGAAGATTAAAAAATAAAAATAAAATTCATAGAATATGATACTTAAAACATCCTAAAAAACTTAGATTCCGTTCAAATGAAATCGAAATAAATCTTAGACTTCTTCCATTTTTAATTGAAAATATTTGTATTGCAGATTTAGTATTATGTTTATGAAATTTGTGCATAAAATGATAAGATGCATGCAAAATACAAAACTTTAAAAAAAGTCTAAGATTTATTTCGCTAAAATATGGCTAATATTAAAAGCAATCTTTTATGGCTTGGAAATATGTTAATCGCTTTGTTGATATTGAAAGCTTGTTCAAATTATTCTGTGAAGGAAAAGCTTCTAAAACTTCTGTTTAGTCTCGTGTTCAAATATACTTTTTTTTATTTTAATAGGGCAACACTGTCCTTGTTAAGAGAAAACACATACTCCGCAATCATAAAAAAAAATATTGTTAACCCTTTCGGCCCTGACTTTTTTCTTAAAGTCCAAAAAAATTAAAACTTTTGTCAGGCAGCAATTTTGAGTAGTAAAATACATATAAATTTATTTTATTTTGATTTCTTGAAAATTATACATTTTATCAAATACACACATATGTGGCCATTAGGTCTTGCAGCATTACATGATCATTTCATATATAAAGCATTTTAAAAGTAAGAGATAAATTATTTTTTTATTAAAACAAAACACACAATAAGAAATATGTACATAAAATTTTGGGAGATATTATCTTCCATAAAATTAATTTTATGTTTATAGTTTTTTTAGATTATGTTTTAAAGATAATTTCTTTCCTTGGAGTATGTAAAAGTTTGCTAAAAGTCTATGGCTATCTTCTGACTTCTTCACAGCAGCACCTAAAAAAAAAAAAAAAAAGTTTTTAATTCGGTTTTGGTGAGAAATCAGCTAAATACTGAGTGCATACCGCAATGTAGACCAATATGCCATCGATCTTCAAATTATATCTTCAGAATCTCTAATTGTACCTTCAGAAGAAAATATGACTATGAGCACTTAGTAATAACAATAACTTTTCATTATTTCTATAATAAAAATAAAACAAGATACGTTTAAAATATAATGACAGAAGTTGCACTGGATCTAAATAGCATACAATCACTGTGAATCTTTCCTTATTTGTTTTTTAATTCACAATTCTTTTGACACTTTCATTTATTTCCAAATGATATTTTTCAGGTAACTTTTCAATCAACAAGTAACCTCTCCCACCCTCTTTTTTAGTTTGAGAATGTTTGAATTTATTTAGGTTTTGTTGTTGTTGTACGTCATCTCGTGGTACGAATATTCAAGGCCTTTTTTCCTCGTGAAGGAAGGTGGCTCCAAGGATTTTCCCAGATTTTTCTGGATGTTACTTAAAATACGTGTATTTTTCGAAACATGTTTTTTTTTATCACGTTTAGAATTCTTTTATATTATGGATGCTATTTTATAGAAAACTACGTTATACCTTTTGCAGGAAACTGCGTTTTTAACAAGACGCCGAATATTTAAAGAGTTGCCGAATATTCCGGCAAATATGGCGGCGTTTCTATGGAGCCCACGTGTTTGTCGGATCACTCTCGTCACTTTGTGGTTTTGATGTGTCATTTTTTGAAGACTTGTGTATTCTCTGTGTATTTCGTGATTGAAATCTGTATTATTTTCTCTTCGTGTGCTGTCAAGCTCGTCAGCGTGTCGTTAAATTACATCTATAACTCTGGTCCTTGGACCTGGATTTTCGTGACATAAGCTGTCCTCGATGACATAGCAAAAGTCACAGTATCAAGAAACCAAACCAAACTTGAATTTATTTATATACTAGCTGACCAGCCCAAAGTTGCCCGGTGCCGTTATAATAACATTAAACGAAACTCAAATTTGTATGATCTATATCTTCGGAAAATCTTTCAAATGAACCTAGTTTTGGGGGTGTCACATCCTTAGGCAGCATACAGTGTTTCAAATGAACTTGGTTTCCGGGGCCTATGGCAGCGTCTAGTGTGCTTCTTTCAGGACGAACCTGTAATCTGGCTGCCAGCTGCCTACGTCAGCGTACACTGGGAGTGCTCCGCATGCGCCGGAGTCATTCTAATAACAAGTTGAACAAGTTTGAACCAGAGATAAGAATGCAACCCCTGGCGGTGGAAGGTGGAACTAAAAACATGTAAAACTATAGTACGCTAAGTTGAATGAACCAATTTCCGTTGAAATCCAGCCCATAGAAACAAGGATATGATAAAAGAATGCGTCGCTAATGTTCGAAAATGGTGGTAACAGAAGTCTAATATAAACTTTCATTTTGCAGAAAATAGCCGATTCGTAATCTAAGTTGAATGAAAAAATTCCCTTTGAAATCGGTCCAATAGAGCCCGGAAAAAAATGCACCATTAATATTCGTAAATGTTGGTAACTGAAATCTAAGATAAATTTTCATAATACAGAAAGTAGTTGAATCGTAATCTAAGTTGAATGAACCAATTCCCGCTGTAATCGGGATCATGGAAACCGAGGAATGATCTTGAACCCAAGTGGTAGAAGGTGCCCCACCCCCGTAAATTTAACAAATTACGTTTAAACTTTAACGGATGTGAAAGAAACTGTCACATAACTACTGTGAAGCGGTCTGTGAGGCCGCTACATCGAAAGATGAATTTAACCCGTAACGGGAAACGGGAGTCAGAATGACTCCGCGTTGTTCTTTGGCTCTGATTATCATGTGTTTTTTTTTTTCTTGAATAAAATCATTCCCCAGTACCGACAATTAGTTCTTTTATCATTACATGATTTCCAGAATATATTGCGTTTCTAAAAAAATTCCAATGCTGTTTACAAAAGCCAAAAAATTAAAATAACATTACATCTCCGAACGCGTAAGAAAATTAATGTCTCCAGTTACGGGTTAATGCGCGTTTAACTCAAAGGATGGTGTTTTTGTACCAAACTTTTTGTACAGGTAATCATAATTAAATTCATGAACGTCATAATTAAAATTCACCTATTCAAAAGCCTCAAGTGATAGTACTAAAGTTCAAAAGGAAACAAAATTTCGGTAGTGTTTGTAGTTAAACTGAAAGTTACAAGTTAAACTATAAAAATTGAAAAAAAAACAGCGGTCTGTGAGACTGGTAACATCTGTTAAAGGTTAACATTAACGCGATATTTAATTTACCGATGAAATCTCCCCAATCTAAAGTTAACCACTTACTTTTAACAGTAATGCGATTTTTAATTCACAGGTGTAATAAGTAAACATAAGTTCATGCCGAAAAAGAAGATTAATATTTGATAGAAATTAAGCAGAGTTCTAAAAACGCAAGGGTTTAAGATCTTTGGTGTGGTGTCAAGTATAAAGCACATAGATGAAACAGTTTAACCTTTAACTGATGTTACCGGTCTATCAGACCGCAGTTTTTTTAATGTTTATAGTTTAACTTTCAATTTTCAGTTTAACTACAAACACTACCGAAATTTTGTTCCGTTTGGAACTTTAGTACTATCACCAGAGACTTTTGAATAGGTGAATTTTAATTATAACAGTCCTGTGCAAAAAGTTTAGTACAAGAACGCCATCCTATGAGTTAATCGTGCCTTTTTATTCATCTTTCGATGAAGCGGTCTCACAGACCACTTCAAACTAGTTATGTGACAATTTCTGTGACATCAGTTAAAGGTTAATTTGAAAAAACAGTTCCATTTAATAATACAGCTTGAATGTTAAACTTAAATAATAAAGACATATACATGTATCTCCAGCACTTGGTGAAAAGTTGGTTATTATCATATGTTACTAACCTAACTAAAATATAAAGATTTGCCTAAAAGTTATGTTATGTTACCTTTCAAAAGTGGCGTGTATTATTATACCCCAATAAAAAAATCTAACAGAATTAATTGCAAAATCTAACAGGAAATCATTTACAAGAAATTATTTGTATAAATGCATTTCTAGGCAAATTCTCGATAGAGTGTATATGGATTTTTGTAGTCCTAGCCCGGTTAACTCGTTAGGAGGGGAGAAATACTTTTTGTCAATAATTGATGATTATTCTAGAAGGAGTGAAGTTTATATAATTAGGGATAAAACGGAAGTTTTCGAATACTTTAAAAGGTTTTTATTTAAAGCTGAGAGACAGCCTGGTAAAAAATTAAAGTGTGAAAGAACTCCATGGATGGTGATGGAAGGAGGAATAAACCGACGAGTTTAAGCTTACTCTTTGTAGAAATTATATTTTAGTCATGTTAGTAACATGTGAAAACAACCAAGTTTCCATCAGATGCTGGAAGTACATGCATATTTCTTTATTATTTAAGTTTAACATTCAAACTGTATTATTAAATGGAACTGTTATTTCAAATTAAACTGTTTCATCAATGTACTTTATACTTGACACCACACCAAAGACCTTAAACCCTGCGTTTTTAAAAAATCTGCTCAATTTCTATCATGGTTAAAGAGCCATGTCATGCTATTTGAAGATCAAATTAGGGCCGAAACTAGCCTTTTTTGCAGCAGGGACAAACATGGATTTTGGCGCCCCCCCCCTTCCACCTCGAAGTATATTTACAAAGAGATTTTTTACTAAATTTCTAATTGCTGACTTATATTAAAATTTAAAATATGTAATCATAAAATATGTAATACTGAACTGCGCAATCTGCTTTGTCAAATATTGATTCATTAAAATCTTGAAAACGGAAAAAAAAAATCCGTTTTATACAGGATCCTTATGCAATGTCATCCTTAGATTCTTCTATGCTTTGGCATACCCCTGATAAGACGATTTTCACAATACCGTGCTAAACATAGACGTGAGAAAAATCGACAAACAAAAATCTTCATTTGGCGACCATTCGTTTTGGCGTCCGGGGCACATACAACCTCCCCCCCCCCCATCCCCTTAGTTTCGGTACTGGGTCATATAGATGTAATGTGGTGTGTTTTAGTTGAAATAGATACTGTTTTGAAAGTATAATGGCACAGGTTCAAGAATTAACTATTCTTTCCCGAAACTATTGGATTATAACTATCCTGCGTGGAAACTCGACGTAAAAGGCGTATTGATTGATCGAAGTTAAACTCGCAAGAATAAATCATCGGTTTATATAGTAAAAAAATTGAAGAAAAAAGGTTCAAATTAACCCCTTCATGCTCGAATTAAATTGCGGTTAAAAAATTCAAATTGCTTATTGGCACCACTTTTATGAAAAAGAAGTATTCACCTTATTTAATGACAGGTAAATCCATACTAAAATATAGCCAATTTCACTACAGTCGGACCTCTATTTAACGAACCTCTATTTTGCGAATTTCTCTATTTTGCGAACTTTTCCTTAGAACCAAGAACATTTTTCAAATTTCTTCGTAAAATAACCTCCAAATAGCGAAGTGCATTCTCTATTTAACGAATTTTTTCTTGTGATCTAATTTTTTTTTCTCCCATTTCTCAAAATATTTCTGGATATTTCAAACTTATTCTTTCTTTAAACACATTTTATGATGTTCAATGGCCTTGAACTGGTTTTACCAGGCGCCTTCTTTGTTAGCAGTGAGAATTCGGTAAGTACGGAGGACGAAGACGATAATCCCTTAGAGTAACTTTTAAAAAATGTGGATACAGATGAGAAAAAAAAAAGAAGAAATTAACCATGATGTGCTGATTGATGATTGTATTTCACTTAATACTGAAATTGAGACACCGGAAACACTATCCGAATTGGATATTTTCGACAGTGTGAAAAATAAAAACAACACAGCAATGAATTGCGATGAAGACGAATATGATGATGATGGAAATGATCATGATGCAGGAATTAACGAAACTTCGTATGATGAAATTCTAAAAGCATTTGAAACAATCCGACGCGGATTACAGTTAGAAGAAAATACGCATGAAGGGGTTTTTGGTGCATTGCAAAGATGCGAGACATATTATGAGAGAAAGCACTTTTTAAAAGAAAAAACTCAGGCAAAATAAACAGAGTTTTACAGAAATTAAATTTAAGGACGCATATGTTGATGTATGGTTAAACTTATTTGTTATAATAATAACAAATATGATAATGTCATTAAAATTCGTTAATTTTAATGTATAACTATTTGCTTTAAACAAAAAATACAGTGTATTCCCGGACAATGTTTTGTTTTCCTTGCAGAGTTCAAGGATTTAAACACATAGAAAAAATGAATTGATGATGGATATCGGTGCGTAAAATAAATAAAACAAATCGATATAGGGGAGACTAGGGAGGGTTGACCCACTTTTTACAAAAATATTTTTAATTTTTTAAATATTGATTGTAGAATAAAGTTTTATATATCATTTTATTCGTTATACAATCAGTTATCAAAATAAAATTGCTACATAAGTGTAATATGTAAGAAATTTGAAAAATGATCGATTTTAACCATGAGCAAATAATGGGTCAAGGCTCCCCACATATGTGAGGGTTGACCCACTATATGGGAGGCTTGACCCACTTTGTTTTATATTGAAATATTCGTGAAGAGAAATAAAGTCTATTTAAAAAAAAGGGCAATAAAACGTTATGCTACATGCTTTAGTTATTATAAAAAACCTTTTTGAAAATATGATGCTTAAACAAACCCGTTTTGACGCAATTGCAAATCAGAGGAGAAAAATTTTGTTTTAAGCAAAATTACGTCTGAGCAGGTATAATTGTACAGCAGGGAAAATGAAATTTTAACATTTAAGACAGCATTCCTTTAGAGACAGGTTCCGTTTACATGGATTATTATGCCCGGAATTTATAGCCACTGTCCCGCTCTTTTTTGTCTCTTTTTCCTACTTTTTCTGACACTCGACTTGACAACTCTAATTGTCACATAGTTTGGCTTCATCTCACTGTATTCATGCTGGTGAAATTTGTCTACATACCTTCCAAAAGTTTTTCGATCAATTCTATGTTCTTTTACCGCCGTATGTGTAATTAACTGATCATTATCTTCTTTATCCCTTTCAGTGGTAAAGCACTTTCAGTACTAAAATGCTGAAATAAATGACTGGCACCGCAATTTACGAAGACATTTATTTGGAAATAAGAAAAAGGGTATATTTCACATAAATATTAAATGGAAAAAATTTTAGCAAATTTCTGGTGTCAATGTGGTGTTTGGGAATTAAAATTAAGTGGTTTCAGAAACATGCCACTGCCCCTGAAAATGTCAAGACTGTTGCTTTCATATTTTCTAGTATTTTACACTGTTTCTATTTACCTATTTTAGTAATATTTAAATGGAAAAAGTTCCTATCAACTTTCCCATCTATATCTCATTAAATTTTTTCTTGCAGTGGATACTGTAGCGATTTTTCACAGCTCTCTTTAATCTAAACATTTTCTTTTCCATCACCCTAGTTTACCGTGGCTTTGCAGAATACATATTTATATATTTTTTATATATAACCATTAAACTTTCATTATGCATAGTGTATAATAAAAAGATTTCATCTGGTCAACCCTCCCTCACATTGACTGTGTCAAGCCTCCCCACATAGCCTTTTTCTAAAGAATAGCACATTGTTATGTTAAGCCTAAGTTACTGTACAATCTTTATGCCTGGAATGAAAGCTCGACATTTCTGCATTACTTAAAACCTACTTACTTAAATTTCTATGATATATTTTATCTGAAAAAAGCTTACAAAATATTTCTAAAAAACACAACTTTTAGGTTAAAAACCCTCACAAGTGATTTTTTCCACATCTATTTTGATTATCTGGATGAAACAAAGACTGTTGTTTGAGCATTCCAGTGGCTTTTCTTGACACCTAATGATAAAACTCTGAAATTCTTTTAAATATGAAAACTGATGGGTGGGTCAAGCCTCCCGTATGGTCAACCGTCCCTAGTCTCCGCTAATTTATAAAAAAAAATGTGATTAATTACTTTTAGTAAAAATATTTAGTGTTTATGAATTTAAAATCTGTTTTATGTAGTTGAAAGTATTTTAAAAGGTGAATCTCTATTTAACGAATTTTCCATATAACGAACTTTTTTCCGGGATTTAGCGACTTCGTTAAATAGAGGTTCGACTGTATTTTATAAAACTGGTGGGAGTCAAACAATCTGAGTAAAAGACGCAGTTTTTTTTTTTTGGGGGGGGGGGGGGCGGGGGTGCAATTATATAACTAACAATTCTAAACTTTGCTCTTTTTTTTTCAATTAATTTATGAAAAACTGTTGTGGTTTTTGAAAATCACTGATTCTCATCACTGATTAGTGGAATACAGTCAGATTTTTTTTTTTTTTATGTATAAAATTCAACGTACAGCAATGTTTTATTGTTAGAATATTTTTCTTATAAACGGAGTGAGAAATGAGAAATACATTAAATTTCTCAGGCTACAACGGCTCTATAGACATGCCTATTCTATTTGATAATCCTGCTCTGTTAAAAAGGTACATATGACAAATAGAAACGTACTTGAGTAGTATAGGTTTATAGATTATAAAATATAAATAAACTGCAGTGAACAGCGATCAAATCCAAAATATGTTTATAAATTAAATTTTTGATCAGCTAGTTACATTACTGATATCTATCTAAAAGAAAATATCTCGCTAAGCGTCGGGACTTTATTATGCTGCAAAACAGAAAGTTACCGATTTATATGTTTTGATTTTCTTTTAATTTCGCATTTAATATTTTAGTTCTACAGCGCAGAATACTAACAGTACAAACGAAAATTGCCACAACATATACTCAAATATAAACATGGAACTAATAATATGCAAAGTACTACTATTACCAAGAAATATAAATATATAAAAATACTACTATTACCAAGAATAAGAGCAGCTGGACTTGCAAACAAAACATTCTATCGGACAAAATGGACGCAATACGTTCAAAGTAATTTCAAAAACTTGCTTCTATTTTCTTACACTACGTCACACCTTCTTTTATCACACGTCAGCTGAATTTGCGCAGAACATTCCGCGAAATACGTCTTCATGATATCGGAAACCAATCCGATTCGAATTGTTTATCTTTCTGACGCTGGTAATATATTCCATTGCCATCCAGAATCTTCTGTCTATCAGCTGTTTTCCGTATCGTAAAGGAAAATTTTCCTTTAAAAATCAGATAACGGTTGAAATTTTTTTACAGTGTAAATTGAAAAAAGTTCATTTATAGCTGTATTCTTTTGCGTCTGTTATATGCATTTATACATTTTTATATAGCGTTTTCATATGATTCATTCATACAACATTTCGACTGCTTTTTTTAATGTTTGTTTTGTGTTGTATGTTAAATTTTGAAATTGATTTTTCAGAACAAGCATCCTTCAAATTTTGGGCAACGCCGGGCACTTTAGTTTGTAACAGATAAATGGCTTTTGTATCTGTACATCTAATGCTAATATTATAAAGCGTTATAATATTATAAAGCGTATAATATTATTAATGCTTGTACGTTTGTGAGGTGTTATCTCTGAAACTACATAGCCAACTTAAAAAAATGTTGGTGGCCATCTCTGCTCCGAAAAAAAGACTGTATTTTATGTCAGCGCAAGATAATAAGCGCAGTAATATTATTTAATATAAATTATACGCATTTAAATAATAGTATTAATGGTAATATTAATTATATACATTTAAACACACATTAATTACATATTTAAATAATAATATAAATTACATATATTTAATTAATAATATTATTTAATATAAATTATACATATTTAAATATTGATATTAATTATATATATTTAAGTTCAATATTAATTGTAAATTTAAATAGTAATAATACTATAAGGAAAAGAAGAAAATTTTTAATTATACTAATCTTCCACTACTTTATAATTACAGGTGAATCAGAAATTAGTAAAAAGAATAATAGTAAATTAATAGCGATTTTTATATATGAAGATAATGCTGGATTTTAAAAGATGAGAACTTAAATATCAAATTAGTAGAATCTACTAATCTCTTACAACACTAACAGAAAAAGGTTTTTATGTAAGTGTAGGAGATATTGCATTTTAATAAATGTCTATTTAATTATTAAAAAATAGCTTATATGAATTTTAAAAAATATTTTTATTATTGAAATTTATTTAAAATAAAATTTTATGTACTAAAAATTATTAAATTCCATTTAAGTTAATTTTAATTTAATTTTGTTTACTTAATTGTAAGTACAATTTAATTTACTTATCTAATTGACAATTAAAAAAAATACAAAGCAACTGATCTTTATATGTGTACTAGGGGGCTCTGCCCCCTGCAAGCTACGCTCGCCAACCCCCGTTCAGACACCGCAGAATCTAAAAACAAGCTAATCTGATCGGTTTTAAAAATATTAGAGAAGATTGAGTGATACTGAAAAAAGCTGTGCAGATCTCCCTGTAAATGGGTTTTCATTCAATTCCCTTTGATTGCAAAAATTTAAGGGCGAATCTGTTGCTGTTAAGACATCCAATGATTGTTTTCGTTTTTGATTAAAGAGGATCAGTTAAACATTTGAAAAGAAGCTAAAATAAAATTAATTAAGTGTACAGAGTTTTTGTCTCCCGGTATTTTAAAACAATTCCTATAACAATAGCCTAAGTCATGTGACTATCATCAACAGTTCCAGGCGAACCATTTCGCTTTTTATACTCTAGGTGCCATTTTGGTACTTTAAAGTTAGCCAGCACAGATGATAAGTCTCCAAATATTATTCTATCGCCTTCATTTCATCTATATTATAATAGTTCAAGTCATCAACTGCCATAAACAGATACGGTCTGATCCCTTCTCCGTTCATATGAAAGTTTGGCAAACATGTCATATACGTCCCATACTTTTATTTTTCCATTATGATTTTTTTGACGACACCAATTTGGGGAACGCATCAACAGCATAAACAGCAACATCCGGCTTACCATATGAAGCAAAATAACGATACTTTGGCGCCAGTTATGTGCCCGTTCCGTATATGACATTGGCGTCAGAAAAAAATCGTGCCAATATGGGACCGTAAGTTTTCCAATTTGATTAAAAAATCAAAAAAAAATTTCGAATAAAACTACATAAAAGTTGCCATGGTCGCGAAGAATTCTAGGTACTGTTACGCTAGCAGGATGCAAATCTTGCCAATAGCTTTTTTTCAACTCGTTAGTTAGCATTTTTTTTTTTTTCGAGTGGTAATATTTGGCCAGATACGGTTATACAGGTTACAGATATACAGGTTTGGCGTGATTTTTGTTTTTTTACGAAAATTTGGCGAAAACCTCGTTTTTAAATATCAGTTACATATGCCTTTTTGGTATTCCTTAGATATCCCGACGACCAAAAATCTATCGCCAAACTATAAGATTAAATGCCAATAATGGTTGATCGTAAATGTCACATTCACTTGACTTTAAGCAAGTTACACTTGTTTACGTCATCAAGTGATCTTTATTTCGACGTTTTATTCGTATATTTATTAATGTTATACTAATTTATTTGTTCTTTCGTTATTTAAAATAAAAATTATGTCAATTTGTATAATTTGGCGAGTGGTTTGGCGATTTATATAATTTGGCGAAATTAGCCGACGGAATAACTAAGTAGTACTGTATTTCTTAATTATTTTCTATTATTTTCTAAAGGAAATATAAAAAAAATAATTAATAATCATAGAACAAAATAATTTATATAATTTGTAAAAAGGAATAAAAGTAAATAAACATTTATTATCAAATAAACAACAATAGCCGGGTTACCATGTCAACCTTTTCTGAAAAAAAAAAAAAAAAAAAAAAAAAAAAAATCTGTTTGATTAAAATTTGAGTTGCTATCATTAGAAAAATGTATATAAAATTAGAAAGAAATTAATATTTCGAAAACTAATTCGAATTAAAAAATTCTAATACCAGTTTTGAAATCTGCGGATTAATATTGATTTTTGGTGTTAATTTCATCGCAAAGTATTCCATATTTTAGGAGAAATCGCCGTGAAACATAAAAAGTTGTTTAATCAGTCGACTCATACTTCCGTTTCATATTTCCGTTTCATAAATTCGTTTCATTAGGATTTTATATATATAGGGTAGAT
The DNA here is from genome assembly GCA_963932465.1 of Maratus speciosus. Taxonomy (NCBI): domain Eukaryota; kingdom Metazoa; phylum Arthropoda; class Arachnida; order Araneae; family Salticidae; genus Maratus; species Maratus speciosus. Next base: position 48,096,418 of record OZ010795.1, on the reverse strand, counting down.
AAATATTCTTTATTAACTAATTTAATAAAGATCAAAACAAAACTCTATAAAAGATAAAACAGCAGCAAGTACACAACTTAAAACTTAACGATTAAAAGGTTTTGCTTTAAACAGCATGCTACGCCGTTCATACACGGCTTTATCGTTCAACAAAGTACCCAGCAGGAGCGAATGCTCCTAAGGAGACCTGCGCACGAAAAGTTGCGCGCAGGAATTTGAAGTTGAAGACGCTTCTCGGATGCCGGGTTTGTTATTGATTGTGAGCATCGCGTCCGTAATCCCGTCATTTTCCCATATAATCTGCTATTCATAGATTATCAGATAGAACAAAAATGACCATGAAAGTCTGAAAGGTAAGCTTTGTAGTACCTAATCTAAATCTAACAAGTAATAATTGTAATTTTAGCGTAGAATATTGCAGTCGTCGGCTTTGTATAAGTTAGAGTGAAGCACGAATGAGAAAAAAAGCTTCTCCCTGGAGAACTGATTTATTGATTGAGTTTAGCTGTTTTAATTTTTAATTTCATAAGTTAATTCTTTTTTTTTTTAAGTTTCTTGTTCTATTTGTTATTTTTCATAAATGATAAATAATCCTTTTTTTTTTTTAACTATCGTCATTCTATCTCTACTTCTTCATTAGTACCTTACCATATAAATTTAAAAATATTTAAAGAAAATTTTTTGCCTTATACTGCTTGGAAAGAACGTACATGCATTTAATATATGGTTCATTTTTTTCATTTTATTTATTTTGTTTGTTGTTTTGCGCTAGTGCCATGGTTGTCTTATTCGTTACTTGAAAGCAATGAAAAATAATCATTCTAAATTTCCCATTGGGGGTTGCTAAATATGGAGCTGGTAGGGGAGAGAGCAAAGTGCTTTAACTTTTTTTATGGATAGGCCTATTATCAGTTTTGTTTGGGCTTCAGGGCTTGATTGTTCACACTGAAAGTTTTTACAATTAATTAAATTTTTCGCTGAAAGCATTGTCATTTCCTGCCACGGGTGTAATTTATATTTCATTTATGTAAATAATTTTAAAAACAAAAATATTAAATCTTTGGCTTTTATTTTTAAAGATTTGTTTATTTTTATAATTCAAATAATAGGGGAGAGTGGCTCACCTTGCTATACTTTTTTTCTTTCATTTTTAGGGTTCCGTACTTGAAAAGTAAAAACGGGACCATTATAAGATCACTTCTGTGTCTGTCTGTCACAGCCATTTTACTCGTAAACGATGGAATGTGGAAAATTCAAAATTAGGGAAAGTAATAAAGACTAGATATTCACCCACATATTTACAGATAATTAAATATTCACAAATATATTTAGGAAAATTGTAGAGGAGCTAATTAAGCGGGTAGGGTACATTTAAACCTTCAAAATTTTTGAAAATTTTTAATACATATTTTGATTTTGTAATCATTTCTGAACAATATGCAAAAAAACCGCAATAGAAAATTCCCATTACTTTACTAATTATGGCAGTTTTATTAAGACTACATATTAAAAACTACATAGGATAATTAAACTTTGCGTTGCGTTTATTCAAAACGGTGAATTTTGATACTGCGCGCAGTGTTACTAAAAAACTATGTATGGCAATCAAAAGAAATTTTTACCAAATATTCATTTCTGTATCATCTACAACTTAAAACCAGAAAAATGTGAGATTTTATTTTTTTTTCTGTTTTTGTACTTTGAAAATATTTTTTAAAAAAGTGAAAATTTTCAATTTTTTGTTAATTTTTTAATTTAGTCAATATTTTTTAAAAACATTCTGGTTTTAGTATAAAGATAGCACTATTATGTATTTATTTTCACCAAATTATCATGCGAGCAAGATTTTCTTCTTCTATTTTCCTATATTTTTAAACTTATCATTTCAATATTTATTTATGAATTTAAAAGTATATATATTTTTTTAATATAAATATAAATATTAGCTTTATATTTAAATAAAGTTTGATTTTTATTTTTGACTTATTACACAAGTTTTGAAGCTTGGAACATAGTGATATTTTTTTACTTTTTCGACGTGTTCAAAGGTATCCTACCCCTTAAGTTGCTTGAAAAAAAGAATATTTTCTTTGTATATCTTGTGGAAGCTTTGGTAACGCTGAACTCAAAAATACATGTCTTTTAATTTTAGGTGTTATATTATCAGAGATATCGTCGAAAATGTTGTGCAAAAATATGTCACCCCCCCCCCCTCCTCTATTTTCGAATCTACTGAAACTAAAATCATGAAAAACATTGAGGTAGTAGATGTTAATATATACCTTGCAGGAAAACTAGCAATAACCCTAGGTCACATAGTTTTTGAAAAAACTGCTTTTAACCGTTGCACACAAATTTCGATTTTTTGGCTTTCAGCAAAGGTGTTGACGAGTGCTGGAGGTACCCACAGTAGCAGAAGTATAACAGCATTGTTGATAATGATTTTTGAAAAGAATCGTCGATAATTACCTGAGATATTAACCCTTAAAGACACGGACGTTTTTAACATATATAATGACAGGGGCTATGTACAGTAGTGGGAAAAAATGTAAACACGCCCTATACTAACTCTGCAACAAATAATGGTAGAAAGGAGTTACTAGTACCAAACAATTGGAAATTAAGTCTACTTTTAAATTATGTATATAAAATTTTCTTTGAGGCCCATCTACAAATCAAAACGTGCCCAAACTTTGTTTTTTTTCAATGGCAACGCCCAATTTTGAATAGCTATTTTAAATCTTCGGTTCAAACCATGCCTAGAAACGAAATTTGATGTTATTTGAATACTACTAAGTTTTTGAATTTTAAATATTCAAAATTTAGAGGTTTAAATGCTAATTTACATTTTTATATTTTTATTAATATCTCCTGAAATTATAATTTTAATGTGAAAAGTTTTTTGTGTGGTTATAATATTAAAAAACCCAAACATACATACATTGAATTTGTAATTAAAAAAAATTTATAATATTAATTATGAATTATAAATTATAAATTAATATTCGAAAAAAATATGAATTGCAACCTACTTTTTTTTTTTTTTTTTTTTTTTTTATGGATTTATATTTATGTCCTGCTTTATGCAAATTCAAAATTTCCAATTTTTTTCCAAATAGTTTTCAAGTTATGCTTAAAAAACTTCAAAATGCTGATTTAAATAAACTAAATTTTTTTACTCATGTTACTGAAGTATTTGGGCTGGGATTATGGTTTCTCGCTTAAGATCAGCTTAAAGCTTAAGTCAGTTTGACGATGTAAACAAAACGTAAACTTATTTCAGTATCTCGCGATCTTACGTTAACCTGAATTCTTTCTACATTCATGTGCTAGGCAAATTAAAAGAGATCCTGATATTGCTAACAGTCTCATTGAATCAATGACATGCAGATTGCAAGAAATTTTTAATAAAAATTGTTTCTATACATCACATTAACAGATCCTCTCTTTTGAATTTAAGCAAAACATGTGGCTTACTCGGAAAGGGGATGGGGATTTTTTGCCCTTTCATTTTTTGTGTACTAATCTATTCATAATTTTCTTCTACTCTTTTGTTAAAGTTCTATAATATGAAATAATTTTTCTTATTTGGCTAATCATATTTTTTTATTTAGATAAATTTCAGTATTTTAAAATTTTGGTAGCAAGTTGCTGCAACTGTTGCTTTTTAAGTTTCATTATACGGACCAATTTGACCTTGTATACATGTTTGCGTTTGGGTGACGTTTAATTTTGATGAAAGAAATTGTGATGATTACATTAACATGAAATTTCAGAGAGCAAATCTTAATTGGTAGTCTAAATACGAAATTATTCATTTCAATGCTTTCCTCAAAATGAAAGAACATGTGAAATATTTTTTTTTTCTGTTAGCAAATGATTAATCTAATTCTCGTAGGTAATATCTACAAAACTTTGGTAAATAGGTTTTACATCATTTAAACCATTATTATAATTCATAATGTAGTCATTGAGATATTTAATACTTATTAATTTAATTTACTCAAATCTTGTTAAACTGTTCCGCGTATTACACTGAATATCTGTTAGATAAAATATTCTCACGAAAGTATTTTATTGTTATTCAAAACTGCTACTTTAGTCTTTTACTAACTTTTCTATATCAATCAAAAATTGTAATCTTTACAAATAAGAACTGTGTAGCTTGAAATAATTAAACCTTTTCTTTCATAGCTTGAAATTTAGATCTATTCAAGTACATAGGCTAGTTTTTTTTTTAAAAATTAAAGTTATTTGTTATGACTTCAGATGGGCAAGTTTTCTTAACAAACAGAAGTAGTATGCAAAAAAATCTAAAATATGAAGAAAAAGAAACTTCCGAATGGCAAATTTTGTTTCAATAGGCATTAATGAGTTAATTGCAAAATTTCAAATGAAGTAGCAGAAGAGATTCAATCATACAATTATTAACGGTATTTCAAATCAGAATACTGAATGTCAAGTTATTCTGATTCTTTTTAAAGTAGATTTAATTTTAGTTCTTGAAATAAATCTGAATATAAATCATGCGAAGATATCTAAAAAGATCTAACAAGAATCAATCCCTCCCATCTACTCCTCAAAAACTTTTTTTCTTCAAAATATGGCATTATTAATTGACTTGGGATTTTTTTTCAGGCAAAAAAGTAATTTGTCTGATATTTTCTGCTTTGATTCCTTATACTGCTTTGTACTATATATTTTATTCTAAATTTTGCATTAGTCGATGTTCTTTATGTTTCTGCCAATAAATTAAAAAAAAAAACTGTGAGTTAAAAAAACTGTGATTAAATAAAACTGTGAGGAAATCACAAATAAATAATGTGTGAAAAAGAATTATAAAAACACTTATGAAATTTTAATCACATTCACATAATCGAAAACTATTTTAATTACAGATATCTTATATCTTTTTATGCTGATAATTCAACATCTGTAAGCATTATAAAATGAATATGGAAGAGGATTTTACGGCATATAACAATAGCCAGAGCATACTAAGTTAGTGAAATGGTTATATTGGCAAGAAATAATACATTAATAGAAGTGACCTTGTCAATCTGTCGCTTTTCAACAACCTTGAAGTACTGAGATTCAATTTGGAAACAGCTCCTAAAGTAATCCCATTTTGAAATAATTAATTTCTCGTAAACTAATCGCACGACTTTCGTGCAAATTTAGATTTAGGCTAATTGAAGGGTGTAGAATTTATTTAGAATGTCAAAATTGGGTCTTACTATTGAAACAAAATAAAATTTTGGTTCGTTTTGATATGTAGATGGCTCCCTAAGCCACTTAAATGTAGTTTATATACACCACTTAAAAGTAGACTTTATTTCCAATCGTTTGCTATAAGTAATTTTATTCTACGACAATTTGTTCCAGAGTTATTAGGGGGTGTTTACTTTTTTTTTCAAGGCTGTACCATCGGCTTTTGAAGCCTAGATAAGAACTTTTAATGATATATTTGTGTAATGCAAAGCCAAGTAGCAGTATAAAAGCAATAAACGTCAAATATTGTTAAAAACAGACTAGTTTAATTAGAATAAATCACATAAATACTATAGGATTCGCTACTAGTTTGCATTGAGTGGCTCTCACAATATGCCTCCCGTGTCTTTAAAAGTTAATTAAAAACTTATCTGGAAAAACGCTGCACGGATCAAGACGGTGTTGCAATTTTACGACTTCCTTTCGAAGCGCACTTAGCAGAATGCTCAATTTTAAACTTTGAACAGGGGTTTTAGGTACACTGTAAAAAGAAAAGATTTTTACAACACTGAATTTAGTTTTATGAAATGCCAAATGAAGTTTAAATGTGCACTACTTTTACTGTCAGTACCGAATTAAGTTCATCATAAACAGATTAGGATAAGATTAAAAAATAGTTATACAGAATAGCCATATTTGATATTATTTAGGCTTCATATCTCTTTGAACATTTATGGTATACCCATTTATATTCTAGTATATATAGCTATACCCAACCCTACGTTCTATAGTTTTTTACAAAATCTTATTATTCTTTTAGCAATGATATATTTTAATAATACAATTACTTATTCATATATTTATTGAACGGAACCCTCTGAGCACGAGTAATACTTGCACTTGACCGTTTATTTTTTATATTGATCAATCGTCAAAATTTTACCTGGTATTCATTCTTTTAACCTTTGCCTACATCATAAAATAGCTTTTTATCTAATATCCATTATAGAAAAATTTAAAAAATATATATTTATTAAACTTGTGCGTTGTCCCAAGGTATATCACCTGGTGGTACTTAGGTGGTAACCTTGGTACTGTTAAAAATAGATGTGAAAAGTTCAATAAATTGGATTACAGTATACTTCGAATCGTTTGTTCAGGAAAAGAAATTTATTTAAACTGATAAAGAAAAGATAACTATTGTAACTTTTGTAAATTTTATGGATGCAACGAATATTCTGTTGATATTCGCTATTCGGCCTTGGTATTTCTTTTCAGTTTTTTTTTTCATGCTCCTAATTTGAAGGAATGTTCTTTTTATTTGCTGAAGCATATTCATAAGCAAGGATACGCACATCATTAATTGTTAGTCCATAATGATATTTTGAAGCTTGTAAAATGTTGTCTACAAACTTTCCTTCCTCATCATCAGTGAATATTTTTCAGCTTTCTATCTTTAATATATATACTTGAATTTCAAATTCGGCTGTTCTCTTTTTAAAAAGTACTTACATGACAATTCAGAGTGGTCTCACTAACATTGTAGACTGCAGCAGATTTCCTAAAAGACATTTCACCTGATAAAATTTTTGCATCAGCTTTCTGAATATTGTCCGCAGAAATTGTTGCATTTTTTTATATTCTAAATTTCTTATCCTTGCCATTGAAAAGCCTAATGACTTCCTAAATGAAGAAATAATAACTATTAATAAATACATGTTATGTAGATTAAATCAAAAATGTTTTAAACACAATATTTCTTTGTTAAAATATTTTGTATAAAAGTTAGCTAGGCATATCTTGTGTCCCAAGGTGCCACACCTTCTACCTGTCCCAAGGTGCACCCTATACCCACTATGAAATTCTAGAATGCCATGCTGTTAGGCTTAGCACTAGAACTGTTATTATACATCAGTTTTATAGAGAAAGCTTTAAATTTCATTATATTACCTTTTATATCAAAATATTTTCAATCAAATTCCACTTTGTAACTTACCAAACTTTTGCATGAAAGTTACTAGACATGTTTGTAAAATAAAAATCTTAATAAATTCTTGCCTGCTTCATCAATGGAACCAAAACGCGTCTGAAATTTTGATTGTGCTGCTATCTATCTTCATCTGCAAGAGCTAAAAGTTAATTTAAAATCTAGGGCAGAAAACAAAGCTGTCCCGAGCTGTATCGTGACGCAAGGTGAGCCACTCTTCCCTATACCAAATGCAATATGTCAGGTGGAAATGACTCATTCTTGCAAATATCATACTTCGAACCCCCAAAGGGGAGGTGCTGGGTTCGAACCCAATCGCGCCCGTCGGCCTAATCGTTCGGAGTTTTCGTGGTTTTCTTCGAACCTTGGATTCCCAAGCGTTAATACGGGTTAGGTTCCCTTAGAAAGACCCCCACGAAGGGCACCCCCCCCCCTGGGCCCATATCCCTCGTGCAGATAATTGGCCGTCATAAACACAACCAACCAACCATCGAACCCCCAAAGTATTTTTCTTGTTGACATTGGAGGTAAATTCGTGCTCTTTTGTCTGAAGTCAGAGTCCAAAAATTTTTTTGTCATTAGAGTCTGTTTCTAAACCACATTGTAAAAAATTGATAATAACATTTTAAAATTGTTTCGAGAATAATTTTGTCATTTAAAATCGTTTCTTACGTCGAAATAAGTATTAATTGTTAATGCTACCTCATGACAACGTTTTGTGATTTTTATGACTTTTATAGGGGCTTAAAATAGCAAATTCTTTACTGATACAAAACGATATATAAATGGATGTTACAGACAAAATATACAACATTATAAAAGTACCATATGAACGCAATAGAATGTAGAATGAAATGTAAAATTCCATTAGGTATTAAAACTTTTGGACAATAATTGAAAAACCTTTAGCACCATTTGGGGGGCCCAGAAAATCAAGGGCTCTGGGCTCGTGCCCCGAATGCCCTGCCGTAAATCAGGCACTGGGTGCCTGCACAACCTACGACCATGTAGGTCCCGAAATTGACGTAAATGGCTCGAGGAACATCAGATGGAGCTTACGAAGATGATTGTAAGATGCAGAGACGAAATAAGCGTGTTCGGTTCACAAAGAGGTTTCCGAGTCAAATTCTTTTTTTCCCATTAATCTCCCAGTTATTCCTTACATAGACAGATAAAGATATAGCTTTATTTAATGCATATGCGCTGAATTTAAGTATATATGAAATATATTGTATATATGAAATATATTTAGCTTTTAAAATGACGAAAACAGCCATTTGTATTCGCCGTACTAAGAAGACGGAAAAGTACTGATAATTTGTAAGATTTGAGAAGGGAAAATTTGAAGACAGATATCCCACATTTTATTATTTGGCTTTCCTCCATGCCAATTTGAAGAAAAAATGGAATTTTCAATAAAGAAGAAATAATAGCTTTACTTGTTGTTCTTCCAGCTAAATCCATTTTGCATTGGTTCACAGAAGTCCCCATTACACGAAAATATTCATATGAAATTCTAAGAACTCAAAAATCGGCGTAAAAATCAATCTATGTGTGTGACGGAGATAGCTATAAGTATCTACCGCACGTGCAAGTCTGAAAATTTAGGTGAGGGTAAGGGTAGTCCAGAGCAGATTCTAATGCATATGAAGCTTAGATTTCTAATTGTTTTATAATTGTCCGAGACTAATCGAAAACGGATTTTTATCACAGAATGGCAAAATCGCGTGCACATCTGAACCTGATTCCACAGTCGAAACGAAAGAAATTAAGAATGTTCACTAATCAAAGAAAATTAAGAAAACTAATTAAGATATCGATTTGAAATTTTCAAAGCACATGCAGAAAAATATTTTGCATCTATGTATAAAATTTTTCTTAATTTTTTTCAAAAAATTGACGGTGACAGTACAAAAGTTCAGAGAAAGAACCATTCAGGGACGGACATTCATTAAAACGAAACTAAAAAGAGGTCTTTTTTCCGGCCGCCGCCTCCATTTAATTTCCGAAAATCGGTGGATCAGAGATTATATGACATGTAGACGATTTTCTTAATTTTAAAACGTTTCCAACTGCAAACATAATTTAAAATCATTTTATCAATTTAATCGAAGATTATTAATATGTTCTGGGGCAAAAATCCCGTGATATGAGTTAAGAGTTCGCCTACAAGTGTTTCTCCCCTTTATTTACATTTAAAAGTATGTTTTCCAAAACATAGACTTCTTTTACCACAATTATCGAACATTAACGGCAATTCTTTTCTCGAATTCTATGGGCCAAATTTCATTGGGAATTGATTAATTCAATTTAGCTTACGATTTTCTTGGTGTTTTTAACGCAGGGCTTGCAGTTCCAGCGCATGGGTCGCATTCTTATCTCGGGTTCTGTGAACCCAATTTCAACTGGGTTTTGCTCATTCAACTTGGTTTTCGATTGTCTTACAGTTTTTAGTTCTACTTTCCCCCACCAGGGGACATTTTCAATCTAAGGTTTCGTGGGCCTGATTTTTTTCTTTCACTGCGGAATTTTTTTCTTTCAAATCATATTACGATTCTCTTCATTTTTTTCGACGCGTGCGCAATAAGCCTGCTATACGGAGGCACAGAAAGCAGGGGCCCTTGCAGGAGATTCCTTTTGAGAAAAATAAATTTGAATGTAGGTTTTTAGTGTTTAGAGATGCAGGTCTGGTCTACGCTGCCGAAGCAGTGAGGACCTATCCCAGAGGTTCATTTTGAGAAATTCGTTATTATTTTTTGAAATTTTAATATGAATAGAAGTTTTAATCATTCGCGGTTCGTTTGGAAAAATCTACGGGAGGGTCAGCTACTGTACAAATGAACAATGTTCTTTTGATACCAGAAATTAAAATTCAAGTCGCCAAAAGGCCTCTTGATTTATAAACTGGAGGCTAGACAGTTAGAATCCTCCATCAGCGATTAGCAATTATAGATCTCTCCTTTCCTCCCACCTTCATCGAATTTCTTCAAAACGTTCACACACACAGAAAAGGAAAGGTCAACAATTCTTATTTATTTTCAAAGTATGTGAAATGATTTCAGTTTAAAGCTCTTCTCAATTTGGCGCCCCCTCTTTAATTACATTGCGCCTCAATTTAGGTACATAATTATCTTAGGTACCAAGTGTGTTGAGCTATCCCTAAAGAAGCTTTTTCTTTATTCATTATTTGGATATAACAGAATATCTTACTAAAGAAAACATTCACATACAAAAGAAAATTTAAAAAATCAACAATTTTATTTTTTGCCAAAATATGAGAAATAACGTCGGTTTAAACTTCTTTCAATTTGGCGCCCCCAGGTCTTGACGCCCGGGGCAGCCTCCCCCCCCCCCCTTAGCTACGCCACTGAGCAGATGTAAAAAAATACTATAAAATAACAAACAGGAGAGATGATTTAAAAAAGAAACACGTATAGATTTTAAACTTTGCGTGATTTCGTGGAAGTAGAAATTTTTGAGGGCGGTAAATTTAGATGAAATCTTTAGAAAAAGTGACGATTTAGAAAATCTGCGATCTGCAAAATTTTAAAAATTTTAAAAAACCCTGCTCTGTTTGTTATTTTGCTAAAATAACAAATAAAAAATCTGTCGTCTAAATTTCACTTTAAATTTCAATTTCTCCTACCCATTTCTCAGATATATAATCCTGAAATATTTATATTAAAAATAGTTTTCCATATTCGTTGAAACAATAACCAATCATCTAAATTCCCCCTTGAAATTTCCGCTATTTTTTTTTACCCCCCCCCCCCCCCCCTTTTAACATAACAAAGCTCAGTTTGTAGATAGTACATCTTAAAGTTTTTTTTTTCTTTTTTGTATGCACATTTCTTTATACTCAACATTTGAATGACTATTCTGAATATGTTAAGGAAATTAACATGTTACTTTTGAAAATGATCCGCAAATCGTTAGTTTATTTTCTTTTGAAGAAGAAGAAAAAATAAATTATTTGTTATTAATTTACCTGTATGATGTTATTTAAAGAAAAATAACCTAATGCTTACAAATTCGAATATATTGTTCAAACATAAAACAGTATTTATCCATTTAAAAATGGCATCATCTAAAAACCCATACACTTTTTTTTACTGAAAAAAGTTGAAGATCCAATTATATTATTGCCTAAAGCTGTTACAATATCCTCAGAATGTAGAATATGTTATTTGAAAAGTTTTACATAAAATAGATAAGAATTTTAGATACAAAAATGTATGATTTGAATAATATACATGACAATTCCATATCAAATCAACACAGCTAAATTCTTACCTCCTTAGAATTTTATGATATTAAACTCATACACTCTAAATTAAAATGTCTGAAATTCAGACACTTAAGTGTCTGAAATGGAGTGTTCAATTTTCAGACATTTTAAAATGTCTGAATTTTTTCAGACACTTTTTGCGTCTGAATTTCAGACACTTCAAACGTCTGAATCGCATCCATTTTTTGTAAGCATCATACGTAGCCATGTTTGACCACGTTGAATCCTGGAAAAATATTTGGCTGTGGTCCTGCCCCCCCCCCCCCCCCAATACAGCCTGATTTTTTTGGTGCTCTCAGTTTTGGTATACAATTTTCGTTACGTTGATAATTTAAATCTTTTACGACATTGTACTGATTATAATCAATATCGTGAATTTCAGGAGTAGAACAAGATTAAAAAACAAAAAATATTTATCTAAATATTAGATTTTTTAAAATTTATTTTGTTTTTAACCTTATTTTACTTTAAAAGTTCAAAATATTGATTATAATCAGTACAATTTCGAAACAGATTTAAAATATAAGCTTTACAAATATTGCACATCAAATTTGGGGGCACTACAGTCGTAGGGGGACGGGGCACTTCCCAGTTTGCCCTTCCTTTAATCAAGAAGTACTTTTGCAAAAAACGCAACCCTGCATTATAGTTGTCTAAATTGAGATGTCCGGTATTCGGGAGTATCCGTTGTGGAGGTTAATGGAGATTCTCGAATAGCGAACACCTCTATTTAACGAATACTTTTTTAATCAGCAGACATACATATTTGTATATTTTTACCTCAAAAAAGTAGACATCTCCAATTATCGGACAAATTCCGCGGTCCCGAAGTGTTCGCTATTAAGGGCTTTTAAGGTACATAGATAAATATATATATATATTTTATAATCTTGTCCTACTCTAAAAGTTCAAAATATTTATTATACTCGGTTGAATGTGGAAAAAGATTTAAAATATCAGATGTACGAAAATTGCAAAAATCCCCCCCCCCCAAAAAAAAAAAATTAAAATATAAAAAAATATATTGCCACATAGGCAATTTTACATATACATCACTTGATAATCACAACAGCCATTTAACTATGAATAATGAAAATAAATAAATAAATATTCTACTTTAATAACATTGGGGAAAAAATGACTTTGGTATTTTGTTAAATATATTTGCGTTTTTAAACTTGTCCTACTCTAAAAGTTCAAAACTTTCATTATAATCAGTGCAAGATTTAAGATATCAGCTTTACAAAAATTCATGCAAAATCCCCCCCTCCCCCCCCCCCAAAAAAAATGAAAATACTTATTTAAAAATTATGTTTTTAAAAAATTTATATTTCCACATGGACAAGTTTTTATGTAGATCAGAGGGTACTCACAAAAGCTATTCAACTATCAATAAAAACAAATAAGTACATATTCTATATTAAAAACATGAGGAAAAAATAACTTATGATTTCCAAACTTCTTTCGTCTTAAATATATACAGTAACATCTGTCATTTTTGTATTTTTCGTATAAGTGCATATAAATAAAGTTACCACAATTTTAAATACGAAATCTAGTTAGAGGTTTTTACTTTTTCCCATTATAAATTTCAAATTACTTTTTTATTAAAAATAATAAAAAAAATCAGTATTAGAGTTGATTGACAAATCAAATAGATATGTATATTTTTACAGGCAGGTTCATATAATAGACCAGTCTCATTTACTTTATTTATCTTTTTTTAATCTGCGGTTTTATGCCAGGAAGTAAGAAAGCATTAGGTCAACTTTCAAAGTTTTTTTTTTCTTTACTTCCTTGTGGCCGTGATTTACTGCGAGATAAAAATTATCCATTTGAAACTAAGAACTGACATTGAATATATAATTCGTAATAAAAAAGAACGTCATAAGTTTAAAAATATATACTTCTAGAATTAGTGGGGTTTTTTGCGAACAGATTCAAAACTAATTAAATTTCATGCAGGATTTTGTTTAGTACAATAAATAAAATCATAAAATACACTAATTTTACTACTATAAAGAAACTTACTTGAGTTGCTGCAAGGGGTAAGAAATATTCCTCGATTTGAAATTTTAAAAACTACCACAACCACAGTGAGGGAGAAAGACTTTCATCAGTTTAAAAGGTAATCCCATAATACATCCGACTAGCCATATTTAAAGGATGAGATGTTTCATCCTAAAAACAGGACCCGCCAGACAAAAGTTTCTTTTTTTTGCCAGTTTCGACAGGACGAAGATGAATAACACAATATTATTGATATAAATTGATACGAGTTAACACTAAGCCCATTGCACACGCTTTGTAGAATTTCCGGGTGTAATCTTCAACCGCCGTCTACTTCTGTTCTGTGTCTATCCCGCCCTTGTATCGACGACAGCTTCTAAGAGACATTTGATGTCGAGCACACACGTCAGATGTATGTATTCAATAAATAAATACTCCAAGTTAATACGAATTAAAATCACAGTACTTCACATTTCGCAAAAAACGAATTAAAATACACGCGTACATAAAAACAAACTTTGTTTGAATTACAACGTATACCACTTCGAACGAAGACATCTAAAACGCATGCGCAACTGGGAGTGCTAGTGCCCCCTGGTGGTTATTGCGTCGGAAGAATCAAAACATCTTAAATTAAGACACGTTTAAAGCAATGAAGTGTCTTAAAATAAGACGTTTGCGGATATTTTAGACATTATTCTCAGTTCGTTTACACCATGGTCATAGTAAGACGCTTATGTATCTTAAATTAAGACATCTATAGTGTCTTAATTTTCAGATTAAGACACTTAAGTGTCTAAAATTCTTTTTCAGTCACATATGTGTCTAAATTTAAGACGCTTCTATTTGCAGTGTATGTTAGATTCATTACATTAGAAGTGAATAAATACCAATGATACACCTCTATCTCATTTGGTTTCTGAAATAATTAGCTTTAAAGATGTACGCAAAACGTAATATTTTGTATTTCATACAATACAAATTTAGTCATAATTTGTTCCCTAATTGTCACAAGGACTTACTTTTTGTGTCTTTGGGAAGTGTCTGAATTGGGCTTTCATGCGATATATCACGTGAACATTCAATCACATAAAAATTCAAAAGAATTTTTAACGCATCCAAAAATACGGTTCAAAACGCAAACTTTGACAGTATTTTCTAAAAGATATTCTGCTTTTACCAAAAAAAATTGAAAACACCATTGGATTACATAGTTTATTAATAAGAACACCTGCCAATTTCATGTGTTTCCGAACAAAAATGAATTCAGAAAGGTATTTGAGAACAGCCGTGAAATTTTCTGACACATACTTAAGAATCGAATAGTGTTTTCCTTTTTTCATAAATAAATGATTTATAGAGTTGTAAGCGATTGTTGTCACGTGACGACAGCTTTTTCTCATTTCCCGCACTGTCGCATCCGAAAATTCGGTTCAAAACGCCACCATTGACAGTATTTTCTGAAAGATAGTCTGTTTTTACCAAAAAACTGAAAACACTATTCGATTACATAGTTTATTAATAAGAACACCAGCCAATTTCATGTGTTTCCGAACAAAAAATGAATTCAGAAAGCTATTTGAGAACAACCGTATTATTTCAATTTTAAAAGACAAACATAACTTATCGAGATTCCTTCGGACAGGTTATTTTCGGAAATTGGCCCTGACAAGGACCGCTTTTCATTAATTTCAGACGACATAATGTATGAATCATTAATTTAAAAGAATTTGTGAACGAAAAAAATCTTACACTACAAAAAACAGAAAATTAAAACAAAGAAGTGCTTTTCGCCAAGCACAATTCCCGCCAAGAAACATCAAATTTATGCCGAAGTCTCTGACCAATCAGATTGTGACATACAGTTTAGATGGCAAATCTTGGTTGGGGGAAAAAAAATACCTACCGCTTCACAATCTGATGTTTAGTCGATTTAGCAGGATCCGATTTAAGCAAACATTGCAAATCTCAATGCTCTCCGATTTAAAAAAAAAGTTAATTTAAGTAAAAATTATTATTATTATTAGTTAGTAAACGAAATCCAGAGTTTATGAGATTGGAATGTATATTCTTTGAAAATTAAGCACCTACATGGTTGAAGGATGAAAAGAAAAAGTAAAGTTTAATATACTTAAAATCCAAATTGATCACATTTGAGTTTAAGAAGTCTTTTGTTGAAAATTTAAGTTTCCACATGTTTGGTTAATATTTTAGTATATATTTTTTTATTTTCGATTATTCTGCATTTAATTAAAATAGTTTAAAGTAGAATTCTGCATTGTTTCGAGATTATTTTCCTTAAATTGATTCAGTATTTATGGGATTAAAAACAAATAATAATATATTTTATAGTATTTAAAATCCAAATTCATCGACTATCAATTTATATTTTTATGCATTCTTTTGATGAAAAATTAATTTTTTACATGTTTTACTAATATTTTAATATATATATTTTTTTCTACTACATTGTATAATTAATTAAAATATTGTAGAGTCTTACATTATTTCATGTACACTGATTTGGCCGTGATCTGTGTGAAATATTTTTATTTATCAAGATCTCATTCCTGAAAATGATTATTTATAGTTGAAAAAAAGAATAAAGTTTCATATTTAAAATTCGAATTCGTCTAATTTCATTTTTTGTATTTATCTGTCTAATTTTAATGAAAAATTCATTTTTCACATGTTTGAGTAATATTTTAATGTATATTCTTTATTTTATATTATTCTGTAATTAATGAAAATATTTAAAAATAGAGTCATGCATCGGGTTTGGCATCCGATTTCAACGCTGGTCATGTGAAATTTTTTTTTAGCACATTTTTAATTTGTACCTCTTTGCAAATTGGGAGTATTTTGCTGTACTATTCACTATTTATGTACGATTCACTATTTATGAATTTTATATATATATTAAAAAAAAACATTAAATCTTAAGGTTAAAATCCAAATTCATCTAATTTCAGTTTATATTTTTATGCATTATTTTAAGGAAAAATTAATTTTCATATGTCTAAGTAATATTGGAATATTTTAGTTTTAATTTATTATTATTTTGAAACTAATTAAAAATCTTTTAATAGAGTTCTGTAAAGAGTCGGTAACTTCATTTTGATAGCATAATGGAAGTGAGAATGGGGGTACAATCGTTAGATTTTTCCTTAAATCTGCGTTTTTTGACCATTAAAAATAGACATATTTTATTAGGTATTAACCTTACAGCGGTGCAAACGGACATGAAATAATCAGCAATTTCAGTAATTATGTACAATCGTGGGGAAAAAAAGTAAACACCCCTTACTAACTCTGCAAAAAAAAAAAAAAAAAAAAAAAAAAAAAAAAAAAACGCAGAAGAAAGTTACTGTTACCACACGAATGGTAATAAAGTCTACTTTTAAATGATGTATATAAAATTTGCTTAAGGAGGGGGGGGGGGGCATCTACATATTAAAACAAACCATAACTTTGTTTTTTCCAATATCAGTACACAATTCTGACAGCATAAATGAACTCTACACCCTTCAATTAGCCTAAAAACAATTTTTTATGCAATTCGTACGATAAGTTTCCGAGAAATTAATTATTTTAAAACGAGCGTATTTTAGGGACTGTATCGCAATTGAAGTTCGGTACTGGATTCCTGACCGAGAGAGCTCTCTTCTTGATCAAGGCAATTTAAGCACCACTCAAGCAATCATTGAAGACTGCCAGATTACGGGATAGCATAAGAAATTTCAAAATATCTAGTCACTTCTATCATAGACGGCCCCTTAAACCATCATTTTGCCGTTTTTTAAGCATAATTTGAAACTACTTGGAAGAAAACTGTGAAATTTTGGATTTCCATAAAGCAGGACTTAATAAATCTAAATCCATCAAAAAAATTGTAGGTTGCAATTCATAATTTTTTCGAATATCAATTTCATAATTCATAATTCCTATCATAAAATTATAAAAAATGCAAATTCGACGTATTTATGTTTGGATATTTTAGCTTTATTGCTACAGAAAAAATTAGCACATTAGGAGTATAATTTCAGCAGATATTAATAAAAATATGAAAATGTAATTTAAAATTAGAAGCACTAAATTCCGCATGTTTATAATTCAAAACTTATCATTTAAATGACTTGAAATTGGGTGTTTAGGCATAGTTTGAACCAAAGATTTGAAATACCTTGTTAAAGTTGGGTATTGCCATTGAAAAAAATGAAGTTTGGGTTCATTTTAATATGTAGATGGCCCCCTAAGCAAATTTTATATACATCATTTAAAAGTGGACTTTACTTCCAATCTTTCGGTATCAGTAACTTTTTTCTAAAATAATTTGTGGAGGAGTTAGTAGGGGGTGTTTACTTTTTTTTTCCACGACTGTACACTTTCAATCCTTCTCCATCCACGAATGTCAGGATATATGTTAAACAAATTTTATTTTAATCTAAAGAGTAAAAAGAAATAAAATTACACCTTATTACTCATATATCTTCCTTTTTTCTTTTTTTTTTTTTTTTCTTTTGTACTACTTTTCTTATCATGGTAAATAAACGGTTAAATTCATCATTGAATCTGCTTCTGTTTTACCTCAATAACTTTTTAATTCTGAGTCAGTAAAAAAATTTATGTCTTTAGCAAAAATTTATGTCTTGTGGTGCTAGGGGGTGGGCTAGGTAGAAGTCCCGCCCCCCTCTTAAAGAATTTATATTCCAGTGGCCATAACAAGTCAGACAAAAAAAATCTTTTTATATTATTTCTTAAGGCTGTTCTTAACTGCTCTGCTCAACAAGCGCAAAACGTGTTGTCACATTTACAGATTCGTTTTTTAACGGAAAGGTATAAAATTGGAAAGCCTGGCCATGGAAGCGATTTGGAATTGAACTGCTTTTTCCATTTTTTGATCAATCAATTACCTATTAAGTTATAAGGAATTTTGATCACGTGACAAACACGTTTTTCGCCCGCTCTCGAGTCTCTTTCTTCCTTCGCGCGGAAATTCGGTTCAAAACGCCCACTTTGACATTATTTTCTGAAAGATGTATTGCGTTTGCAAAAAAATGGAAAAAACAGCTCAATTGCATAGTTTCTGAACAACAACACCAGCTAGTTTCATGCATTTTCGAACAAAAATAAATTAAAACTTATGTCAGAAAGTTGCCCTTTTGGATTTGAGAACACCCTTAAATAATGAGTTTATCAAACTTATTAAAATAGTTTACTAATTTTTAAAATAAATAAAACTGAGTGTTTTGGGGCATTCAAACTTTTCTTATGTGTATACCTATATTTCTTTTCAAAGGTATTTGAAAAATTAAAAGCTAAGTATACTATATAATATAGCAGAGGCGCGTATTTTTTTACTAAAAATTAAAAAAATAGGCTTTCTCATTCTAAAGGTAAAATCGGTGTTAAATCGTGGATTAGCACTGAATCGCGATGTTGGATGAATGATAAATCGATTTAAGAAATTTCTACATCGCCCAATCCTATTAATAAGTTATAATTTTATGCATATGGTACTTTAAACTTTTTCTTTTTAAAGTAGAAGAACATTCAAATGTTATAAATTTAGGTGTAAAAATATATGTACAGTCGTGGGGGGGGGAAAGTAAACACCCCCTACTAAATCTGCAACTAATTATAATAGAAGAAAGTTACTAGTACCAATCAACTGGAAATAAAGTCTACTTTTAAATGATGTATATAATCTAAAACTTACTTAGAGGGCCATCTACAAATCAAAACCAGATGAAACTTTGTTTCTTTTTTCAATACAAACACCCAATTTTGACAGTATATTTTAAATCTTTGTTTCAAACTATGACTAGAAACGAAATTTCTAGTCATTACAATGATACGTTTTTGAATTATAAACATTCAAACTTTAGAGCTTCAAATGTTAAATTACATTTTCATATTTTTATTAATATATCCTAGAATTATAATCCTAATGTGATAATTTTGTGTGTGGTTATAAGACTAAGAAACTCAAACATGAATACATTGAATTTGTAATTTTACAAATTTTAATATGAGTTATGAAATTAATATTCGAAAAAAATATGAATTTCAACATACAATTTTTTTGATAGATTGATATTTCTTATGCCCTGCTTTATTTCAATTCTCAATTTAAAATTTTTCTTTCAAATAATTTTCGAATTATCATTAAAAAACATCAAAACGATGGTTAAGGGGTCGTCTATGATGGGCAGAAAAGCAGAATTTGGAAAATATATTTTACTCATTTTATTGAAATATTTGTGCTGGCAATAATCGAAACATATTAAGCGAGTATTGCATAATGGCAAGAAATAATACATCAATAGAAGTGACATAGTCATTCTGTAGCATTTCAGCAATCAAGTACAGAACAACAATTTGGATAAAGCCCTTAAAATATGCTCATTTTAAAATTAATTAATTTCTCGAAAACTAATCGAACGAATTTCATGAAAATTTGGATTTAGGCTAATTGAGGGGTTTAGAATTTATTTATGGTGTCAAACTTGGGTATTGCTATTGAAAAAAAATCTAAATTTGGAGTCGTTTTGATATGTAGACGACTCCTTAAGCAAATTTTAAATACATCTTTTAAAAGTATACTTTATTTCTAGTCGTTTGGTACTTGTAACTTTCTTCTGCGATAATTTGTTGCAGAATTAGCAGGTATGTTTACTTTATTTTATTTCCTATTCTATTTGCCTAAATGTATAATATCTGAATTTTATTTTTTACTTAAAATAAATAATAATAACAAATAAAAATAAATAAATATGTGTTATTAAATATTAAAGAAAAAGAAAAAAATCCTCACAACGTAGTGTGAGTGATACTTATTTTTACCTCTTACCTTTTTATTTTAAACAAGTTGAAAATTGCACGTCAAACGTGGCAAATGGGGTGCGTTCGTACTATGACTAGTTTTATATATATATATTTTGCACCGTATATTGTACTGAATGTATATTTTAGTGCACTTCATAAGTGCATATCAATTTCATTCTGATCGAAAGGCTGTAACATCATTAAAATGCACTTGAAATAATTATTCCCATTGGCCGTAATGCAAAGGAAAACTTTTGACCTATCCCAGCAAAGAGGAAATTGCTGGCCAGCAGCAAGATAGGTGCTGGCAATGATGGAGAAGTGCTGGCTAATGGTCTACCACTGCATGACCACTGCTGGACAGCTTCAGTCAACTTTGCTGTTGGAAATCATCAGATAAAATTCTGGTAGGCTTCCATTTATCTCATGCGCTGGCCCACCACTACATGGAAGTTCACGAACTTTTGCAGTATTATTGCTGGGAACCCTTACGGTAGGTGGCGTTGCGAAATATCGAAGACATTGAGTATTTGAACACAAATCTGAAATGAATATCTTAACACAATTTAACCTGTGAAGCTAATTTTTTTTTTAACTGTAAATAATATAGCACCACTGCCACCAACAAAATAAATAAGTAAATGAATAAATAAATAAATTCTTTATTTCAACGCACTTTTTTCTTATCCTTAAATCTGGTTTTACTAAGTTACAAAGGATTTCGGTTTTCATAATTTACACAGTTGAGAATCAATAATAAAAAAAAAGCGTATAAAATATATAGGATTTCTATACTATACAATAATTTCTATACCAGTTTAATGATTGGGAACGTAAATCACAAAAGAAACAAACTTTAAATAGTCTAATAAGAGCTTGAAAACCACGAGCGGTCGTAGAATACGCTGAAAGTACTTGTTCATGTCCGATCACGAAAACAAAACAGCACCGATCGCGGCTAGTACTTGGGTACTACACATGGAAACCGCTGTAAGCTCAATTATTTCTATAGATTTCTATTATAGACACTTCTACTGATATTTCTATAGCTCTGAAGCTGAAAAATTTACAATGTTTTAAGTACTTTTTAAGAAAGTATAATCCTGTAATAAATAAAAGGTAAATAAATTTTGAGTAATTACTTAAAACAGTATATATATTTTTAGTTTTATATCATATTTTAGACCGTCGTTCATCGGTGAATGACGCATTCAAAACGGAAAGTTTAGTGTCAGTCACCGGTACTGACGTGGCGCTTAACGTGTTAAGGGGTGAAATGGAGCTAATCCCCCCCTTAATTTAGCTAAATGGGTTTTTTGTCGATTTCTTTATATTTTGTGGAGCATTATTATTTGAAATAAGAGTATAATATACAATGAGCATGAATAGCCTGTGAGCTCAATGCTATCAGTTTATCTGGGCACTTTACTTTTAATTGCCCTACCAGTGGCTGAGAGGTTCTGCTCTCGAAGCTAATAGACAGGAGGTGACTGGGTTCAAACCCAATCGCGCCCGTCGGCCTAATCGTTTCGGAGTTTTCGTGGTTTTCTTCGAAACCTTGGATTTCCAAGCGTAAATACGGGTTAGTTTCCCTTAGAAAGACTCCCACGAAGGGCACTCCCCCCCTTAGTGCCTATATCCCTCCTGTTGATAATTGGCCGTCATAAACACAACCAACCAACCAACTTTTAATTTTTATTACCCGACTACCAAGAAGGGTTACGTGTATTACGCGTATCTGGGTATGTGGATTTCTTTATACCCCCGAAACATCCCAGCGGCTAGATGGATTTTAATGAATGGGGTCTCTATCGATTCGTCTTAACCGTCCGATTGTTATAGGCTTGGTTTTGTTTTTATAAATTCAAAATGGCGGCCGTAAAACACAAAATGGCGGTAGAGACGAAAAAAATTACACACCCTACTGAGTGGCATATCATTGGATAGAGCTTTCAATATGAAGACGATGTTTGATTGACTATTTTACAGTCAGAAGCTCCGTTTAAATATGACACAGCCTGGAAGTTGTGAAGGTAGGTTATCTAGATTTACTGCAACTCTAACTTTCATAGACATCTATAGGCCTCATCAAAACAGTGTTTGATAGGAAGTTAATAAAAAAAATAGGTAAGTACGTAATATAAAAATGTTTCACATTGATGAGAAATAATTAATTAGTTCGCCTTTTACGCAGTCGGGTTTTTTGATTTTTTAAATTTAATTATATTTATTTATTATCTTTTTCGACGTCATGATATAGCTGTACCAAAACGTCCACAGATGTTTTAGCTTTTCCATTGCATATCATCTGTATTAACTGACATATTACATTGACAGTTATTCCGAATCTGCTTTGTTAATCTTTTATTGGCTAATTATGCATTTTATGTCATTTATTAGCCCCCGGTATGCTATTTCTATCTCCCAGCTTATTTTGTGTCGTCTCCAATAAATAACGTTACCTTGTATAAGCCAGCCGTAAAACAAAAGCCGATGTTTTATTGTGCATTTAAATACTCTACAGCATTTTTTAAAACTTCTAAGCATCGCACATTTTCAATGTTTATACCGTCGTATTGGGGAACAAAAAGTACTTTTTAATGCAATTTGTTTAAAAACTGTATCTCCATTTGTTTGTGAAATATTAATTTTTTTGTAGTTTTTAGGGACATTTTTTTAATTTTGACAACGCAAGTACTCCATTTCTGTAGAAAGTAAAGGGAAAATAGTTCAGAAATAGCAATTATACCTTTTTTTTTTTGCCATTTCCCCATAAAAACTGAAAAAATGTAATGAAAATACGTGCTATTTTGAGAAAAATATAAATGAATGATTTATGATAAAACATGGAGCTATTATAAACTATATTTAATTTTAAGTATCTATATTAATGCAAATGACGTCATTTTACATAACATAAAATCGTGTGCTTTAATTCTTAAAATTTAAATATGTTTTGCACTACAGTAGAGTCCCGATTATCCGAGTCCCGCTTAACCGAGTTATTTTCTTCTGATGGACTGGTGGCTTCTATTATTATGAAACAGCCATTATAAATGAAGCGTTAGGTGAAGATAAAAGAGCAGTCTTAAAAAGTTAGAACTCTGATTTTCTGGTCAGAATGGGAAAAAAAATGGGCATAATGTTTTTTTTTTCAATAATTATAATTAAAATATATTTCAAACATTTATTTTTGAAAATTTCAATAAAAATATTTCAAAATTTCAATAAAAATATTTCAAAAATAATATATATATATATATATATATATTTTAAATAATTATGGACATTTGTTTTTCTCATTCTGACCAGAAAATCAGAGTTCTAACTTTTTAAGACTGCTCTGTCATCTTCATCTAAACGCTTCATTTATAATGGCTGTTTCATAATAATAGAAACCACCAGTCCACCAGAAGAAAAGAAAGTAATGGAAATGTTCGGTGGCGACTCTAAATTCTGAAAAAGCGGAATTCCACTTCTCTAGTTAGATTTTGTTACTTTTTTCTTTCAGCTGTTCAATTGTTTGTTGGTCATTTTCTGAAGCAGGAATTACAAATCCGTCTTTACTACAACAATAAGCAATCTTTTCCGGTTAGGCAATCCATTTGGTAGCATTTAAACAATCATTCTTTTTGTCTGCTCTTTTGTTAGTTTAATAGCAATCATCGAATAAAAAGAAAAATGCCCAGTTAAGGTGATAAGTTAAGCTGATAGTTTTTACTTAAAACTGTAAAACCAAGTGTCATTCTGAGTAAAAAAAAAAAAAAAATTGAAATTCACAGCAAATTCTCTGAACGGTTACAGCAGAGGCAGGGTAGAGTAGGGGAAATCCCCTCCCAGCGCAAATTATTTTTGTTGCAGGTCGGGTTAACTGTTTTTGGTTCGAGTTGATTTCAGATTGAGTGTAGATTCCTGCAAGTTGGATTCAGATTAACCCGATAGTTCAAAAGTTAGTTCAGCATACTGTTTTACATTAAAAAGTATTCCTATAATAATAAACATAGATGTTTGTAAGTGTATTGTTTTCTAAACTGATCACTGTGTTTTTTCTGAGGCTCTGACGGAATTCGCGTTATTTTTGCGATTTTTTGACGAAATTCATCTTTTTTCGCCATCCTTTGACAAAATTCGCGTTTTTCCCGCGATATTTTGATGAATTTCGAGATCATTTCACGAAATTTGCACTTTTTCGGGGCCCTTTGAAGAAATTCGCGTTTTTTCCGCGGTTGTTTGACGAAATTCGCGTTTTTTGCGTAATCCTATGACGAAATTCGTAATTTTTCAGCGATCCTTTAATGAAATTCACGTTTTTCCAAGATCCTTTGATGAAATTCGCATTTATCTGCGGCCCGTTAACAAAGTCTATGTTTTTTCGGTCTTTTGATGAAATTCGCAGTTTTCGAAATCCAACGAAATTCGCACTTTTCCAACGATCCTTTGACAAAATTCACGTTTTATTCTGTGGTCCTTTGATGGAATGCGTGTTTTTCCGCAATCTTATACGAAATTCGCATTTTTTCAGCAACCTCTTTAGAACGCAGAGTCCCCTTTAGAAATCAACACACACACAAACATCTACGTTTATTATTATAGGTATAGTTTGTTAAATGGAAATAATATACTGAACTTTTTGAGAAATCGGGTTAATTCAAACACCACTTGCAGAAATCTACATTCAGATTGCGTAGTAGGAAAAGGGGGCTTTGGGATCAGCCGGTGGCGGGATTGTGGAATCATCCCACTGCCGACACCCACTCCGCCTACCGCACCGTAACTTCTGACCGAATCGAATGCCCCCTAGCAAGAACAATATATTTTTTTTCTAGTATAACATGAAGGGTGAACGTTAGATTGACTAGATTATCATGTTAAAAAATTATGTTTTCTTATGCGGAACTTTTTTTAAAAACATAAAACATACTTTTTTCAATAATTTCTCATTAACCCTTTGCACTCGAGGGCTCCGCAGCGGAGCCATTTAAAATTTATCTTCAAACTTGAGGGCTTCGCTACGGAGACAATGCAAATAATTTTGTGATACCTGTCTAGAAAAGCCAAGATTACATATTGGCAATTGCTTCGAGAAATATCACACTTTGGACGATTACAAAATGTAATAATTTTATTTATTTTTTTTTATTTTTATTTATCATAACATTTGTATTCATAAAGAATTAAAGAAATAATAAGATATAACTAAAATCGCTTCGAGTTGCTGGTAATACGAATGAAAATAAACTTCGAGTGCAAAGGGTTAAATATAAAATTTAGAACACTTAAATAGTTCCTTTATTATGAATAAGAATAGTTTGCAGTTTATAATCAAATAAACTGTCAAGTGCGAGTATTACTCGCGCTCAGAGGCTTCCGTACAATAAATATATGAATTATTAACTGTATTATTAAAAAAGTCGTTACTACAAGACAAATAAGACTTTGTAAAAAACTATACATTGTAGGGTTTGTTATAGCTGTATAGATACTAAAAAAGTATGAATGTGTATACGTAAAAGTGCAAAGAGATATGAAGGCTAAATAATATAAAAAATTGCTATTCTGCATATCTCCTATTTAAACATTATCCTAATTTGTTTATAAGGAACTGAATTCGGCACTGACAATAAAAGTAGTGCATATTTAAACTTCATTTGGCATTTCATAAAACTAAATTCAGCGTCGTAATAATCTTCTCTTTTTACAGTGTAGCTAAAACAAAATATTTGTTCAAAGTTTAAATTTGGCATTTTACTAAGCGCGCTTCGAAAGGTGGTCGCAAAGTAGCAACGCAACCTTGGTTCGTGCCGCATCTTTCCAGATAGATTTTTAATTAACATTTAAAGACATGGAAGGCGTATTGAGAGATCTACTCAATGCAAACTAGTCGCGAATCCCACAGTATTTACGGGGTTAATTCTAATTAAATTAATCTATTTATAAAAATTTGACGTTTATAGCTTTTACACTGCTACTGGACATTGTATTACACAAATGATTCATTAAAAGTTGTTATCTAGGCTTTGAAAGACGATAGTACACAGTGTACACCGCCCCCCGTCATTATATATGTTCAAACCGTCCGTGTCTTTAAGAGTTAGGCAGCCTAAGAGAGACTGCTCAGGGCCGGCTAGGCCTGCCCCTTAGAGCTTAACGTCTCTCCCGGTATGTTCCCCGACACGTTGGGGCTCGTTAGTGAGTACAGCCCTGTCCGGCCGTATGCAGACGGACAAACACAAAATGCTAAAGGGGCGACGCTCACCCGCTAAGGGCGTCTATGCACCACCGACCATAGAACCCAGAATTTATTTTAAAAAGAACAAAGTGGGATTACAAAAATTAGACGAATGCCTTCCCGCCAGGAAAACGCCTACTCGCGACAGAGGGCGGGAGTATGAGAACATTTAAAGTAAAAAATAATAATAATAATAATAATAATAATAAACATCACTGATCCTGGCCGCCGGGGTAGGAACCCCTCTCGCGACAAGGGGCGGCAGGAAGGGAAAAGAATGGAATGCGTGGCACAAGTAAGATGGCACGAGCAAATACTCAAGCGTCCATTGGAGATGTAATGATTTGCGTGGCACAAATAAGATGGCACGAGCAAATACTCAGCGTCCATTGGAGATGTAATGCTTTGTGTGGCACAAGTAAGATGGCACGAGCAGATAAGCAGAACCAGGGCTTAAGTTAAGTTTGTTAAGTATGTAAGGAAATTGTGAATGTGTTTTAATTTGTTGAGTAGGAGGGTGCGGGAAAGGACGTTTTGGAGCCAGTTGACTGGCAGTATGTCTGGACGCCTCAAGTGCCAGCGTTGCGTGAGAGTACAACTGTAGTACGGGTGACTTATAGTGCCATCTTCACTGCAGACGCAAGTGGCAGTGGATCTTATTTTGAAGCGGTCCAGATATGCCATGAAAGGGCCATGTCCTGTTAAGAAGCTAGTGGTGTAGGGTGTTAAGTTATATAGTGTGAGAGAAACTTTAGGAATTAGTTTATATGTGTGCCTGCCCTTTTTTGAAGTATCCCAGTGCTCCTGCCATCGCGTCAGTATCCTTGCTCTAAGGACCCCTTTGACGTATGACTGGGGCACTGGAAGGTGTGTGTCTATTGTTTCTTTCTGTGTGGCCTTCTTCGCTAGGTTGTCTGCTAGTTCATTGCCAAAGATACCTTTGTGAGCCGAGACGTGACCTAGTGAGATACGATGTAGGAGATTCTTAAGTTTTAGTTTGAGTCTTTAAGAGTTAAGAACTCGGCTAATTACCGACGACTTTTTTCAAAAAGCATTATCAACAATGCTTTTATACTTCTGCTACGATAGGTACCTACAGCGCTGCTCAACAATTTTGCTGAATGCCCGTAAATCGAAATTTGTGTGTAACGGAAAAAATGTTATTTTCTCAAAAACTATGTGATCTAGGGTAATCGCTATAATTTTCCTTCAAGGTTTAAATTAACTTCTACTACCTCTACTTTTTTCATAATTTTAGTTTCAGTATATTCGGAATTAGGTGGGAGGGAGGAGGAATATATTTTTGCGCTACATTTTCGACGATATCATTGAAAATATAATAAGTAGACGCTCGATTTTACGAAACTCTTTTTTTACGAATTATTCGTTTTCACGAACTGATGTATTGGTCCCGACCAGCATCCTATTGAACTAATGTTACTCCCATTTACGAACTTTCGATTTTACGAACAAATTATATGAGTCCCATCGAGTTCGTAAAATCGAGCGTCTACTGTATACAGTATACGGTATAAATAAAATATCAGATATAAAGTCTTGATATCTTTTCATGTTTTTATTAAAAAACGTAAACACAGCAATTAAAATATTTAACAATTAAATAAGACTATTATGATAAATTCCAGGGGAGCATATTAAGAATAGCTTAATTTTTGAGATAGAAAAGGTGTTTCCAAAGCAAGAAGCAAAAACAAGTGACTGATTTTTTTTTTTTAAAGATGTATTTGAACACTTTTTGTACAGTATGTGTGGCATTGTTTCTTTGAATTTTCTTTTTTTCGTGCTTGCACCCCATTTTCAGTCTTTTTTCGGATAACCCGCGGTTTTTATTATCCGCGTTGCCCTTGCCACCCAATTTCGCGGATAATCGGGGCTGTACTGTATATTTATATGTATATAAACATTTTATAATTATCAATATACAAATTACTTCTGATTGTAAAAAAAAATAGATACTGTATGGCTCAGACAAGAAAAATTCTTGAACTGGTTTTGATTCGGTCCTATTACCAGGGTAAATGATCAGTCGACTTTATTTTAAGGAAGTCCGGCATTTTCTTTTCTCCTGTTCAATCAGTCATTCTGAGAATTACCGTAAATTTTTCTGCTCTTACGCTCCCACGGACGAAGTTCCTTCCCTACAAGTTTTGGAACCTCCAAAAGCAGGAAATCTACACAGGATTTTTCTTGTCTGAGCAAGACAGTAAGCGGCTTCTTTTTATTAAATAAATTGCATAAACTTTGAAAAAATTATTGTGTATATGAAACAATGAATAGGTTGCCAGAAAATACGTCGACAAGTTTTCTTCTATCACCAAGGACTCTATATTAGAACAGTACATGTTTAGAAATTTTTGTTGTATTAAATAAATATTTCAACACTTACCATAATTCCATATCTTTAAAAAATTTTATTCTATTAAATAAATATTTCAATACTTACCGTATTCCATATCTTTAGAAATTTTTGTTCTATTACATTTTAAAGTAATATAAATTAAAATATAGCACTGACTAAAATATTTGCAAACACTCCCAAATGATGTACAAAATATTTTGTTTTACATTATTTTTAAAAACCTGTGCAAATGTTGCACTAAATTTAACATTTAACAAAATAAATATTAATTTATTTTGCCAGTAAAAAAAAGTTAACCACTCATGGTCAAAACATATTTTGACCAGAACAGTTTTTTTTTCCATGATTAAAAACCATTCTTGATTAAACCCAACATAAAACTGGTTCTAATGCCATTTAAGGTTTTGAATGGGTTGGATTGGGCTGATTTTTGACGTCCAATTATCTACTCGAGGGATATAGTCCCAGGGGGAGAGTGCCCTTCGTGGGGGTCTTTGTAAGAGAACCTAACCCGTATTTACGCATGGAAATCCATGGTTTGAAGAAAACCACGAAAACTCCGAACGATTAGGCCGACGGGCACGATTGGATTCCTACCGTCTACCAGCTTCGAAAGCTGAACCTCTCGGCCACTGGTGGGGCTAAGGTTTTGAATGCACTGATCATTTTCAGATGGGAAGAAATGAGTGTTGCTATTCGAAAATTTTAAAATTTTCTCACTGCAAACCATGCCCCATTGTTCAACGCCATCTCGAGTAGGGGAGGTGGCTCACCTTAGGATACTTTTTTTGTTTATTTATTTATTTATTTTTTTATTTTATTTTATTTTTTTTTTTTTTTAATATTGGTCAATTGTCAAAATTTTACCTGGTATTCATTCTTTTAACATTTGAGTACATTATTAAATAGCTTTTGATTTTATATCCATTATCAAAAAATAAAAAAATATATATATTTATTAAACATTTGCTTTCTCCCAAGGTGGGCCATCTGGTGGGACATCTTGAGACAGTTAAAAATATATGTGAAAAGTTCAATAATAGAAATATACGTGGAATTGTTTGTCCAGGAAAAATAAATTTAAACTGATAAAGATAACTATTATAAATTTTCTAACTTTTAGGGATGCAACGAATATTCGGTTGATAATCGGTATTCGGACTTGGTATTTCTTTCCAATTTTTTTTTCCATGCTCCCAATTTGAAGGAATGTTCTTTTTATTTGCTGAAGCATATTCACAAGCAAGGGTACGCACATCATTAATTGCTGTTAGTCCATAGTGATATTTTGAAACTTGAAAAATTTAGTCTACCAATTTTCCTTTCGAATTTTCGTGCTGCCATCTGTCTGCATCTTCATCTGCAAGAGCTAAGAGTTAATTTAAAATCTAGGGGGAAAAAAAAGCTGTCCTGAGGTGATCCCCTCTCCCCTACATACATTTAAAAAACTGTATCTCCCATTTCCTTTTCAGTTGGTTGATTGTGCGGAGTGGCTGCTAAAGATTTATGTGTACTGGCAAATTTTCTCTATGACCACTCTGTAGATGCCAAAATTTTAAAGATAAATTAATAGGGTAATTCTTGGATAGAAGGCCATAGAGGATTTTTGGCCAGTAAATATATTTCAAAAACTATATCATAGATTGCAGCATAAACTTTGTTCGTCAGAAATAGTTCAGCGTGCTCATTGAAAGAAATGTGCAGCTGTGCTCTTATTATAAAAATAAAGTGTAATTTTAATGTTTGTTTAATCTAGTGGTTGGATATTTTTGTTGAGTTAGGTATTTGAATGTGTCACACTTTTTTACACCATGTTTTTTTTTTTTTTTTTTTTTACTTTAATGACTTTTAAGGCACGTATGTAATTCAATCTTTGCTTTAATGTTTAAAACAAAAACATACAATGGCGGAGTGACGCTTTAAATTGGATGGCAATCTATCTATCAATTTTAGGAGAGATGGTCACCTATAATCAATATTTCAAAATTATATGCAGTGAGGATTTTAACTAAATATAATTATTTTTAAATTAATTATATAATTTTTATGTTTATAATTATATTAATTGATATAATTATTTAAATTTTAACTAATGTAAATATTTCAATAGCAATAATATAATAGGGCCTAACGATGCATTTATTTTTTCAGAAAATGTTGAAAAACTTCGGAAACGTTCATCTCAGAGACAGATAAAGTTGATAAATAAATTAAAAACCGTGAAAAATCTAAAATAAACGCGAGAAAAAAACAAAAACATGACACTTCCAGTAGCGAAGAAGATGAAATACATTTGAAATTATTAGATTCTACAGATTCCTTGGGAATAGAAAGAATTGTAGAAGGGTCAGTGTGTTGGTTGTGGAGAAGAATATAATAGCACAACCACAAAGGATTACTGGATATAATGCATAAGGTGCCAGAAATGGTTCCATGAAACGTAAACAAACTATCAAAATCTTTGCCGAAAATGTGGTAAAATTTAAGTCACCAAATAATATCACATTATAGTCACATGGTGACTTCTTATAAAAGAGCACAATGGTGACTTCACAGTAGTCTCTGACACCTGAAAGCTATCATGTGACTTTAATGTAACATTATTTTGTAACTTATCACAATGCAGCGTTCACGATGACTTTTAAATTGAGTCTGCAGATGACAGTCACATGAGAGTCACAATGTAATTACATTGTAAAGTCACACGGTGACTCGTCATAAAATAGCAGCCACAGTGACGTCTCAGTGGAGTCACATATAGTGATCATCTGAGGCTCATAATGAGATGTATGGAATTTCCTATTTTTTGCTTCACCGCAATGACTGTGACACTTGTGACCAAGTGTGATATGAAAGAGATGTTATATGGACTAGCTGTGCTGTAGAGATAGTAATTATTCGAATTATACTATTTCCTTTTGGGTATTCGCGTACTTGAAAATTAGCATTTTGAGATTGGTCTTTAATTTTGGACACCAGTGTAATTTATCTAGCATAGTTAAATGGAATGATAAGGTTGTGGACCATAAAGAAATGAAGTGACATTATTCATGTTAAATTACAATCTACACTTGTCAGGAGAAGTAATGCTCAAGGTCATGTTAATCCTAAGGGGCCGTTTTTTATGGATTTCTCGCTAGTATTTTAGTATGTCGGAAAGATTTTTTTCATAGGATACCTGAGGCCGATATCCATTGTTTTGCGCTTGTACGTTTTCGAGTTTGGTTAGTTTATTTATATGAGGACACTTTCACTTTTGGAACCGGTTCCAAAAGTGAAACTATCCACGTATAAAAGAACTGTAACTAAAATAAAAAAGATACAAACCCACAACAATGACAATAGAACTCAGGTATCCTCTGAAAAAAAATCATTTAAAAATATTAAAATGCGAGCCAGAAATCTGTAAAAAAGAATTGCTCCATAGGATTAACATTAGCGTCCGAGTTTCTCAGCGTGATTAGCGTTGGCTCTTAACATATAGCTTAAAAATGTACAGTGTCTGCATACAATCGAAATACTATTGCTTTCTTATTCACTTGTTAGTAAAAAAAAAAGCATCTGTAGTAGGGTTTTGCGCATGCAAAGTTTACTTTTTGATGGTTGTCCGGTAAACATAATATTGATCTGAGTAATTTTCTCACAGATAATACCGCCTCTAACTCGTCACAAAGAGATGAAAAAGTAATAAAAAATCCGGTTCTGATTAAAATGGATTTTACGTTATTTTTATGTTTTTAACATATAGAAGAAATTAATTAAATATCCATAAACTTTATTTTCGTATAAAACTCTCCCCATCCCACAAAAAAGAATCTGAACAATGATCATTACTTCTATTTTAAAAATTGCAGAGTAAATTTGTTTGCACCAAATCAGTGTTGAATTCAGGGGATCCCCCGGAGCAGTGAGATGTCCCCCTTCCCGGAAGAATTAAGACTTTGTGTTTTCAATGGTCAAAAAGAGTAATTCCCTCCCCCGCCCGTAGTCACAGAAATCCCTCCCGGAGAAAAGTGTCTGAATCCAACACTGACTTTTATTATTTTCTACATTCCTGTTGTAGGGAAATTTCTTGTGGGACCGTCTACATACTGCATTTGTGTCAAAGTTTTAAATTTTCAATACTAATATCTAAGATAAAAAGAACTTTTTAAAAACACCAGTCTTACTGCTGTTTTCAAAGTAGTAAGACGTGTTCTCTGCGCCTGATGAAGAAAGACTATTTCTTTTGAAAAGTCTTGCGCATTTATTAAAAAAAAATTATGGCGTTTTAAGATGTTCTTTTTATCTTATCATTCCACACCAGCTTATTTAATTATTTAACTAATATCTAATTTTGACTTCATATTAGAGTTTTCCTGAAAATTTTACCTTCGGACCCAAAACAGTAAGTCCTTCGATCAAGTAGTTTAAAATTATGTGGATTTAAAAAGTGAAACTCTTAGTGTTAAATCAATTTCTAGTCATTGCAGAACAGATTAAAATGAGGGTAGTTTTTTACACATAATTAAAAAACTACATTTGCAATAACTGTTATTTTGGATTTACATATTTGGTGCTTCTAGAAATCGATTTCTCATTAAAAAAAAAAAACACCGGTTACAATTGGGCGATTCTCAAAAGGTGGGCACTGGACATGCGTCATTAACTTTAAGCCTTTCAAACATAATTTTAATTATCATTGACTTTATTTTTTTTTTTTTTTACACTGAGTTTTTAATTCTATTTAGAGACAGAAAATGACATAATTTATTGTAAAAGCTCTGTATAAATATCTTAAAATTTTATTATTTTATGCTAAAGAGGCCAATTTCGGACATTCATAACGTTAACTGCTCCAATGTACCACTAAGAAAAAGCGTTTTAACTTTTTTCCAGGTGGTTCTAATGGTAAACAACGAATGCATAAAGGAAACGGATGATGTTTTGATAATTTCGTTAAGAGATGGCTGGCTGATTTATTGCTTTTTTGAAATTAGAAGGACTTTTCTATAAAGAATTTTTCTGTATTTTGTTATGTCCGAAAGTAACGTACGTAACAAAGCATTTGATTTTATTGTTATTATTACTGGATAACAAAAAGTTAATTATACATATATATATGTATGCAGACACATTTACTACATTCTTAGTCTTAAGAATTTTTTAAATACTAAGAGCAACGTCCAAAATCTGTAACGTACGTGCGACAAAAAGGTCCAAAATTTGTAACGTACACAACTGCTAATGAAATGCTTTAATCATTAATTTTCCAGAATATTTGCTATCTTTTAATGTTTGTGTATAATTTTGTAGACATACTATTAAAAATATTTATATATTATATTTATAGACAAAATACTATACTATTAAAAAATTGGCCTTAAATTTGAAAATTTTAAAAATTACATATAGTTAACGTTTAATGATCCCACCTTTTGAGAATCTCCCAATTATCTTTTTTTCTGTTGAAAGTTAATTTTAGAAGAAATAATTATTTTGATTTCAGTTTTTAAAAATGTGCATTTAACCTATATTTTCTGCAGAAAGTAGTTTGTAGAAGCTTCAAATATGCGAATCTAAAATTAATTCATACCGCCGAGTAGTTTTTGCTATGCTTAAAAAACTCTCCGCATTGCCATCTGTTTTTCAACGATTGAAAATGTTTTTTATATAAGGAATTTCAAACTTAAAATCTGCGCAATTCCTGAACTACGAAGAATTCCCCGTTAGGTACCCAAACATAAAATTTACTGTAAAATACGAATATGATCTCAAAATTACTTGTTAGTATTGAAATTTTTAAACTTTGACACAATTTCAAAAAATCCCTGCCGGCCCGGCCTACAGGCGGAGGTAGATTTCCCCGTCAAGTATACCAATTTCACCAACAAAAACTAAGTCATGATTAGATATAAACCCACTTTAACAATTTTATCTGGCCGCTTTTGACGAGTTTTTATTTCATTTTTATATAATAGCTGGACTTATCAGAATCATGTTAAGGCGGTATTCAAAAAAATGCTTTTCCATGCTCAATAACTCGAAATTTTCTGGCACATTTTCAGATTCATTTTTAATAGAAAAAATATGAAACTTGTTGACGTGATTTTTGAAAAGATTTATAAGCGACCTGTGTTTTTATTCTTCGCTCAACTAATACTTGATTAATAAACAATTATTTTCTCAGTTGGACAATATTTTTCGTTTCTAACACAATCGTTTCGGAAAATTCTGTTCAAAATGATAATCGAAAAGTTTAACGTACGAACATATTAATTGACATTTTTTCAAATGATTCTGGGTGGGAAAATATATGGTCCAACTTAAAACACAACTCTCATTTATTTTGCCTTCAAAAAAGGGAAGTTTTCAGTGGATGAAAGTGTTAAGTACAATACTTTGCATGGTTTCAGTAGTAGAAAAACGCGAAATGCGCATGAAATCTTTTTCTAGAAACGAACGATATCAACATAGTACTGCAATGCTCATAATCTTCGCCCATGGAGGAATGAAGACTAAAGGAGGCGACATAAATGACGTCACTTGAAGCTACTTCCGCCATACTTGACCGAAGTGAGCTGCGCTGTGAACCAGCTCTTCTCGCTGTGCAAATCTACTACGGAAAAGTCGACTATGGCGGACGCTAAAGAGGAGGGAAAGAACCGTCTTTTAGCTTCCACACTCTCCACGGGGCTAGATTCATATGTCATCTCCTTTTAATATTTATAGCTTCATATCTTCGCTTTACTATATTCAGGAAGCTATGGTTATCTAGTATGCATATAACATGTTCTGTTACAAATAAGAAGCAGGTATTCGTATACATGGAGCGGAAGAACCTGCAGTGTGCGTTAAATCATTAAAAAATTGTTAATTCTTCCCAGATCAGAAAAGCTGTACCGATCTCAATGAAACCCTAACATTTTAAATGCCATTTATTTATAAAGTTCCGGAAAAACAGTGATTACGTTGAGCAACGAAAAAGAGCATACTCTAAACTATAAACCATGTTTTTTCAAATTCACCAAATTGTCACTGACATGTTCGTTCATCATTTAAGCTTTTCAATTATTAGAAGATTTTAAGCATTTTCTCCCTTATTTATTATGCGTTACCTCACACAGTGGCGTACCCAGGATTTTATTTCGGGGGGGGGGGGGGGTGACTTAAATTTCCATAATGTTTTAAATCTTACGAAACACGTTGAATTGTGTTATAAACAGAAATCATTTTTGCCAATAAGGTAGTAGCGAGGGGGCGGGGGGGGGGAGGAGGAGGGACAGGGGTGACTTTGTTCCCAATTTTCCGAAAATTCGGACTTAAAAAATATCGCGACATGGTGGCCGAAAAAAAAACGATTTCATCAATCGTTCGCAGAAAAAAAATCTCCAATTTTTTTAAAGGATCCGAAAAGGAAAATAACCGAAATTTTGTTATTGGGCCATGGATAAAAGGCGAAGTTTGTCAAAGGATTTCGAAAAAAAAGTCAAATTTCGTCAAATGATCCGGGAGAAAGTGCGAATTACGTCAAGCTCGCGGAGGAAACGCGAATTACGTCAAATGCTCGCGGAGGAAACGCTAATTTCATCAAATGAGCACAGAAAAAAACCCGAATTTCGTCATAAGACCGCAGAAAAAACGCGAATTTCATCAAAAGCTATTCCCGGGGAAAATGCGAATTTCGAAAAAAGATCGCTAAAAGCACGCATTCCATCAAAGGGCTGCGAAAAAAAAAGCTAATTTCGTAAAGGATCGCAAAAAAGCTTATTTCGTCAAAGGGACAAGGAAAAACGTAAATTTCGACAAAAGGGCGCAGGAAAGCGCAAATTTCATCAAAAAGACGAGAAAAAAACGCGAATTTCGTTAAATGGCCACCGAAAAAAAACCCGAATTTTGTCAAAGGGCCGCAGAAAAAACGCAAATTTCGACAAAGGATCGCTAAAAAAACACGCATTCCGTCAAAGGGAAGCAGGAAAAACGTGAATTTCGTTAAAGGATCGCAAAAAGAAGAAAAAGCAGGCTAACAAAGAAGGGCCAGAGAAAAACGTGAATTTCGTCAAAAAGCCGCTGAAAAAAGACAATTTCGACAAGAATTTCGAAAAAAAACGCAAATGTTGTCAAAGGGCCGCCGAAAAAAACACGAATTTCATCAAAAGGTCGCGGAAAAAACAAGATTTCGAAAAAAAGATCGCTTAAAACACGCATTCCGTCAAAGGGCTGTGAAAAAAATGCTAATTTAGTAAAAGATCACCAAAAAAACGCGATTTTCATCAAAAAGACGAGAAAAAAACGCAAATTTCGACGAAGGATTGCGCAAAAAAAACTCGTATTTCGGCAAATGACCTCGGAAAAAAAGCGAATTTCGTCAAATGGCCGCAGAAAAGGCGCAAATTTCGACAAAGCATCGCTAAAAAAACACGCATTCCGTCAAAGGGAAACGGAAAAAATGCGAATTTCGTCAAAGGATCGCAAAAAAGAAAAAGCAGGGTCACAAAGAAGGGCCACAGAAAAACGTGAATTTCGTTAAAAGACGGCGGAAAAAAAACGAATTTTGTCAAACAGCCGCAAAAAACGCTACTTTCGTCAAAGAGCCGCAGAAAAAAAGCGAATTTCATCAAAATGACGAGAAAAAAAACGTGAATTTCGTCAAAAAAGCCACGAAAAAAAAGCAAATTTCGATGAAGGATTTCGTAAAAAAAACGCGAATTTCGGCAAAAATCCACGAAAAAAACTTGAATTTCATCGAAAACCCGACGAAAAACGCGGAAAAAACACAAATTTCGACATGATCACGAAAAAAACGAAAATTTCGTCACAGACCTGGGAAAAAACACAAATTTCGACGAAGGAGTGTGCAAAAAAACCGTGAATTTCGGCAGAAAGTCGCAGAAAAAGTGAATTTTTTCAAAGGACTGCTGAGGAAACGCAAATTTTGTCATAAAACCGTGGAAAAAACAAATTTTTGGCATGGAGATGCGACAGAAAAATGAAAGTTACTAAACTACTTTCACAGTCACTCTTCCGCACCTCCGGTTTTCCGATTTACCTGAAATCGACATGTGATTAGCTGTAGTGTTACTGTGCATTAACATACTTCCGCATTGACAATCTTGGTGCCCGTCGATTATGAGAGAAATTAAAAATCTCCTTAAATTAAACTACTTTTAGATTTGTCAAATTTACTTGTAGGTCTCTTGAACTGACCATATACGTTTTCATTTATCCCATAAAACAGGTATGTAACTATTTTTCAGTCATTTGAAAATTGATTTTGTGGTTTCAATTAAATTTGGTCGCAGGACTGAGGAGGATTTTGCATTAACACGAAAAACAATTTCGTGGCATGCCACAAATAAAACAAATTTATCTAAAAAAGAAGGAATATCAGCCCTTTTTTCATTTCACTGCGATCTCTTCGGAGATGGAATGGAGCTGAAACCTCATAACCTTCGTCGCCATCGACTTCTTTGGGTGTATCCTGGGGCATCACTGTGCACTAGAATATGGGACTAACCAGAATAGCTGCGTTGCACAAAAAAATATTTAAATTTATCTCAAAAGAAAGAAGAAAAAAAAAGTTTTTTTTTCATTTTTGATTACTTCGAAAGGGGGCCCTATAAACCCATCAGCCTCTTTTCCCTCATTGCGTATACAGTGGTGTAACTGTGCGCTGATATGACACTAGCCAGAAAGTCTAGTTCGTTGTATTGCAGAAAACAATTGCATTGCAAATTTATCTTAAACAAAAAGAAAAAATAATCACCACCTTTTTCATTTCATTTTCAACTATTTTGGGAGAGAGGTCTGTAAGCAAATCACCCCCTTTCTACTTCTTTGGGTATAAGTGGTGTCACTGTGTCCTAATATGGAACTAAACAGAAGAGTGAGACTAGTCTGTTGAATAATAGGAGAAAGATATGTAAATTTATCTGATACAGAAAGAAAAAAAGCAATATTTTTTCGACTATTTCGGGAGGAGGGGGCTGTAAGCTCATCAGCCGCCTCCCCTTCTTTCAGTATGCTGTGATGTCAATGTGGACTAATATGGATTTAAAGAGAATGGCTATTTCGCTGTATGGCAGAAGAAAAATTACAAATTTATCTGAAACAAGAAGAAAAAAAATCAGCCTTTTTTTTCATTTCATTTTCGACTATTAAGGAAGGGGGCACCCCATTAGCCCCTTTCACCTCTTTGGGTATAATGTGGGCCCGCTGTGCACAAGTATGGAACTAAAGAGAACAGAGCGGGCAGTCTGTTGAATATTAGGGGGAAAATACAAATTTATCTCAAACAAAAAGAAAAATATCAGCACTTTTTCATTTCATGTTCGACTTTTTGGGGAGAGGGCTGTAACCCCATTAGCCCCCTTCTACCTTTTTGGGCATGACGTGGTGTCACTGTATACTAATATGAAACTACAGCGAAGGGTGCGGCTAGTCTGTTGAATGATAGGGGAGAAAATGCAAATTTATCTCAAACAGACAGGAAAAAAAAATCAGCCCTATTTTTTCATTTCATTTTCTACTATTTCGAGAGGAGAAGGGCTGTAATTCCAACAGCCCCCCTCCCCATCTTTGAGTGTGCTGTGATGCAAATGTGGACTAATATGGAGTTAACGAGAATGGCTATTTTGCTGTAGGACAGAAGAAAAAATTACAGATTTATCTTAAAAAAGTAAGGAAAAAACACTTTTTTTAATTTAATTTTTCGACTATTTCTGGTTTGGGGGGGGGGAGGGCTGTAACCCCGTCAACTCCCTTTCTCTTCTTTGGTGTCAATATGGACTACTATGGAACTACGCGAAGGAAGCGCATAGTCTGTTAAACGATAGTGGAAAAAATGCAAATTTATCTTAAACAGGCAGAAAAAATTCAGCACTATTTTATCATTTCATTTTCGACCATTTCGAGAGGAGGGGGATGAAATTCCATCAGACACCTCCCCATCTTTGGGTATGCTGTGATGTCAATGTGGACTGATATGGTGTTAACGAGAAGGTCTATTTTGCTATATGACAGAAGAAAAAATTACAGATTTACCTTAAAAAAGTAAGAAAAAATTACTTTTTCATTTCATTTTTCGACTATTTCGGGAGGAGGGGGGGGGCTGTAACCTCGTCTGCTCCCTTTCTCTTCTTTGTTGTCAATATGGACTAATATGTGACTAATGAAAATGGCTAGTCCGCTGTATGATTGAAAAAAATTAAATTTTTTTCCAAAAAAGAAAGACGAAAAGCAGCACTTTTTCATATCATTTTCCAAAAATTTCGGGGGGGGGGGTGCTGTAGCCCCATCACCCCCCCCCCTTAGGTACGCCCATCACAGGATAAAGACATTAAATTTCTTTTGAACAAATACCGACTTCAGATACCCATTTCAATTATAATATAGCTTAAATGTTTTCCTGTGCAACTCGTCTTCCATTTACAATGTCATGTTAATGTGTTTTATTTTATTACAGGCTCATAAATCCAGAGAATTAAGTAAACAGAAAAAGTCAGCTAAACATCTTATCACCGACACTGAGCACAGAAACTTTTAAATTGACAATATTGGTACAAACTTTCTGTACCAGGTCAACAATTCATTCAAACCACTGAAAAGTGTTTTATGTCGTTATACACGCCTCTACTAACTCAAACTAAGGAGAAACATTTAGTGTGTGAAATGTGTAGCAGAAAATTTTATCGCTAAGTACAGTTTTGATAAACATCTACACACACATACTAAGGAAAAAAATTATGTTTGCGACCACGCGACAAAAGATTTTCACAGAAGATTAATTTAAACACTCATCTACGCAATCTTATTCGTGGAAGCCTTTTATGTGTGTACTATGTAGAAGAAATTTTTTCTTCTAAGCGTAATGTAAATTTACATTCTTACACCCATGAAGCCTATGGAGACGCTTTATCTTTGCGATGTATGCAACAAAGAATTTTCTCAGAAAAATAACTTAATCTCGCACCTACGCATTCATACTAATGAGAAGCCGTTTACATGTGAACTATGCAGCAAACAATTTTCTCATAAGCATAATTTAAATACACATCTACGCACCCATACTAAGGAGAAGCCTTTTAAGTGTGAACTATGTAACAGAAAATTTTCTCATAAGAATAGCTTACATTCACATTTACGCACGCATACTAAGGAGAAACCTTTTGCTTGTGAACTATGCAGTAGAAAATTTTCTCAGCAGACTGGTTTAGATTATCATCTACGTACACATACTAAGGAGAAGCTCTATTTCTGTGATGTATGCAACAAAGGATTTTCTATTGAGGGTAATCTAAAAACGCACCTACGCACACATACTAAGGAAAAACCGTTTGTTTGTGAACTATGCAGTAGAAAATTTTCGCAGAAGAGTGCTTTAGATTATCATCTACGTACGCATACTAATGAGAAGCTCTATTTTTGTGATATATGCAAGAAGGATTTTTTTCAGAAGTGTAATTTAAACTCGCACCTACGCATTCATACTAAGGAGAAGCCTTTTGTATGTGAACTATGTAGCAGAAAATTTTCTTATAAGCATTGTTTAGATACACATATACGCATCCATACTAAGGAAAAGCCTTTTATGTGTGAACTATGCAACCGAAAATTTTCTCAGAGGAATGGTTTAGATTATCATCTACGCACGCATACTAAGCTCTAATTTTGTGATGTATGCGACAAAGTATTTTCTCAAAAGAGTAATTTAAACTCGCCCCTACTCTGGGGAAGAATATTTTGTATATGAACTGCGAAGTAAAAAATTTTCCCAGAGGACTAGATTAAATTATCATCTATGTACACATAGCAATGAAAAACTTTCATTTTGTGATGTATGCAAAGAAGAGTGTTTTTCAAAAGAGTAATTTAAACAGCTATGCTTTCATACCGAGGAAAAGCCTTTTGTGTGCGAACTCTGCAGCAGAAATTTTTCTCATAAGAAAAGTTTAGGTATACATCTACGCACTTATACTTTGGAGAAGTCTAGCATGTAAACTGTGAAGCAGACCATTTTCTCGTAAAAATAGTTTAGATAGAAATATTTACGCACTTATGCTAATGGGAAGCTTATGTTTGTATTTTCTAAGAAAGGATTTCCTCCGAAGGGTAATTTAAACATTCACTCATACAAAAGAGAAACCTTTTGTGACTGAACTATGTAACAAATATTTTTCTCAAATATTTATCTTAGATGGCCACCTGCGCACAATGCACACAGACTGGCAAAATCCTTTTGTGTGTGTGCTATGCAGAAGATAATTTTCTCATTAGGCTAGTTTAGATTTATCCACCCTTGTGCTTGTGAGTATGCAGCGCATGCTGTTTTGGGGTCTTTTAAATATTCAACTATGCACTCATATGGTGAGAAGCTATTTGTGTGTGAACTGTGCACAAAAAATTGTCTAAGAAAAATAGATTAACATTTATACATTCCTACATTTATACATTCCTACATTTATTTATGTTTGTAATGTATGCAACGACTTTCTTTTACTTAAATGTCCATTTACACACTTATACTACTTTAAAGCATTATTTATGATATTCAATGTTTAAAAGGTTGCCAATACACTTATATTAGTGTGTAAAGCATTTTTTGAAAAGGGGAATGGAATTAGATGACAGAAATATTTATTTGGTATGAAGCCTTTTGTTTGTAAATAAATCTTAAAGGAAGTTTCTGGGAATAATTAAAATTTATAAGGTGAAAAGCTTTCTGTTTCGGAATTATGTGACAATTTTTTTACTGAATAACAAACGAACACCCTTCAACTGCTACTGATTAGTTTTTGTTTGCCAAGTATACAAGAAAAAATTTCCTAATAGTCACATTTCCCCTTTTAAAAAATGTCCTTCTTGTTTCTACGAAGCTTAAACAATTTCCTTATGAAATTTGTATAAAGGGTTGTGTAATAGTGGACATTCAGAAAATCTCCTGCTATTTCAAAATGGTGCACTTTTTTTTCCTCATGTGTATTAAAAATATAAAGGAATAAGCAAAAATAATTAAATTTAAAAAATCAAGAAGCCCGACTGCGTAAAAAGCGAACTAATTAATTATTTCTGATCAATGTGAAACTATTTTTTATATTACTCACCTATTTTTTTATTTACTTGTATTGTTGACTTTTAAGTTGCGTTTAATTGTTCATTATTATCTATAAACACTGTTTTAATGAGGCCTATAGATGTCTATGAAGGTTAAAGTTGCAGTAAAGCATATCCTATCTACACAACTTCCAGGTTGTGTCATATTTAAACGGAGCTTCTGACTGTAAAATAGTCAATGAAACATCGTCTTTATTTTGAAAGACCTATCCAATGATAGGCCACTCAATAGGGTGCGTAATTTTTTTTTGTCTCTACCACCATTTTGTTTTTTACGGCAGCCATTTTGAACTTATAAAAACAAAACCTAACCTTTAACCATCGGACGGTTAAGCCAAATCGATAGAGACCTCATTTATTAAAATCCATCCAGCCAATGGGCTGATTCTAGGGTATAAAGAAATCCACATACCCAGATACGCGTGAAACACATAACCCTCCTTGGCAGTCGGGTATAAAGAATTCTCTCCAAATGATTTAAAATCTCCGTTTAATAAGAACATTTATATTAGTAAGAACATTTTGTTTGTGAGTTATGCAGTGTAAGAATATTATTTTACTGTCTAAATTCCTAGCACACACATAATCCAGTATAACACTCGTTTCACAAAAGATGTAAGCGATAACACTTACCTCTGCAGGATAGAGAAAATAATGAATTGCCTGATAATATGTCACAGTTGTGTAATTGGTAGCACTCTAGTTTGCAAATGAAAGAGTCGTGGTTGCGGTGGACTCTCTTGGCTGTAGCGCGCTCTCTAAAAGGCACAAAATATCGCCAACAAATATTTTTTGATTTTGACAGTGATCTTCCTTTGTTAAGGAATTTAAATCCGCTTACATCAAAAAATAAAATGAGAAGTTGCTCATAAACAGAGAGTTTTTTATTGAAATAGCATCCTTTGTAACACACGTACGCAGAAATTAAAAAAATCGTGTTTTTCTGATTTTAAGAAACTATGAAAAATTTTGTGAAAATTGCATTAGTCAAAATCCGTTTTCTGGAAAAATATAGTTGTGTTATCTGTTATAAACATGCCTATAATTTACTTTATACTTAACCCACGGCGTACATAGTCTATAGGTCGCTTTATTACACTACTTTTAAGTTTGCTGGGATCCTTGTAAAATAACCAAGCATAGAATTTCCGAAATCTGCATATACTATGAGTGGAATTGTTTCACAGTAAATGATGGCACCTGAAACAATTTCTGGAGATATATCACTACTGCCCGACTAACAGAAAAGTGTTAGTATTCGTTGAAAAACTTTAAGCTCTGTTCAAAGCCGTTGAGGAAGATATATTTACATGCTGGAAAGGGTTAATAAAAAACTGATGTTAAAGTTTTTCTACAAACTATCCCTATTATTTCGTAAAGTGAGGAATTCAAGGTAGTTTTTAGGGAAATAATCCCTTTTCCACCGCCACCCCCCCCCCCCTCCCAGATGATTAAAGATTTAATGAACATTTATAGTGCAAAATAA
Organism: Maratus speciosus; assembly: GCA_963932465.1. Taxonomy (NCBI): domain Eukaryota; kingdom Metazoa; phylum Arthropoda; class Arachnida; order Araneae; family Salticidae; genus Maratus; species Maratus speciosus. Next base: position 48,051,908 of record OZ010795.1, on the reverse strand, counting down.
ACTTCTATACTGTGGAAAGGTATGAGTTCGATACTGAAAGAAGGAGTAGATAGCAATAAGAGTAAACACTTTCCCTCTTCATGTAAAAAATTTCTAGATTCAAAAGCGGAGAAAAAAAAAGATAAATATAAATGGATTTTACCCACGAATGGCAACAGCCACGTCTCTGCGGGGATATACCCTCCGAGAAAGACTGTTTATTGGGCGAAGGGGCAGCAATGTTGAAATGTTCTTTACGCCTATTGGGGTTTTTCTTCTATTTACACCCGGCTGACGTCACATGGGTAAAGTCCATTGAGGGGCGCACAACCATAGTAGACCCTGTCCATTTGAAAAAAAATGAGATAGTCCATGTAGAAGGTGCATAAAATCTGTTTTATCCACTCCTACAGTGAACCAAGTCTGTAAAGAGATGATATATATGATAACGTATGTAACAAGCAAAAAATAAATTTAAAAAATCAAAAAACCCGATTGCATAAAAAGCAAACTAATTAATTATTTATCATCAATGTGAAATTTTTTTTTTATATTACTTACCTATTTTTTTATTTACTTGTATTGATGACTTTTAAGTTCTGTTTAATTGTTAGTTCCTGTCTATAAACACTGTTTTGACGAGGCCTATAGATGTCTATGATGGTTAGAGTTTCAGTCAAGCTAGAGATCCTACCTACACAACTTCCAGGTTGTGTCATATTTAAACGGAGCTTCTGACTGTAAAATAGTCAATGAAGTATCGTCTACATTTTGAAAGACCAATCCAACGATAGGCCACTCAATAGGGTGCGTAATTTTTTTTTTCGTCTCTACCGCCATTTTGTATTTTACGGCCGCCATTTTGAATTTATAAAAACAAAACCTAGTCTATAACCATCGGACAGTTAAGACAAATCGATAGAGACCTCATTCACTAAAATTCATCGAGCCGTTGGGATGTTTCGAGGGTATAAAGAAATCCACATACCCAGATGCGCGTGAAACACATAACCCTCCTTGGCAGTCGGGTAAAAATAGAGTTGGTTTACTGTGGGAGTGGATAAAACAGAATTTGTGCACCTTCTAAATGGACTATCTCATTTTTTTCGAAATGGACTTGGTCTATTATGGTTGTGAGCCCCTCAATTGTACCTTTTAATATGAAATAAAATAAATTTGAGAAACAACATAGCGTATGTTGATACTGGTTTGCATTTAAACGTAAAAAGAGATTGTGGCAATGGTAAAATGAAGTCAAGAAAAGGAGTGAATGTAGCATACACTCTCAGAAATAAAACGGAATAGATGTGTTATTATCCCACCCTCCGCCATCTTGGATTTTTTTTGGCGAGAAAGCCCCTTTTTCGCCAAGTAGAAAATGTCGCCAAGTACCGATACATGCGTATGTTAGGCTTAACGAAAAAAAATGTAAATAATGAAGAAAACATGCGCATGTTAGGCTTAACAAAAACAATGTAAATTTGTCTAATTTGCATTCTTTTTTCGTTAAGCCTAACATGCGCATGTTTTATTCATTATTTTCATTTTTTTCGTTAAGCCTAACATACACATAAATCACTAAAAAACACATTAAAGAAAATGTAACCAAAATTAATTCCATTAAAATTAACCCAAAATTAATTCACCTTTAAATTAAAAGCAATATTTCCAAAAAAAATACACATAAAAATATTAGATTTTCAAAATTAATTACCTTTTTGGGTTTTTTTTTTTTTTTTTTACACTTGAAATACACACTTTAAATAAACAAATTCCGAAAAAATTAAAAAATAAAATTCTGGATTATAATAAGTTATATTTCCGACTTGAAATACACACTTTAAATAAACAAATTCCGAAAAAATTAAAAAATAAAATTCTGGATTATAATAAGTTATATTTCCGACTTGAAATACACACTTTAAATAAACAAATTCCGAAAAAATTAAAAAATAAAATTCTGGATTATAATAAGTTATATTTCCGACTTGAAATACACACTTTAAATAAACAAATTCCGAAAAAATGAAAATTCTGGATTATAATAAGTTATATTTCCGATACCAGGTTGTATCTCCCGATTACTTAAAATATGAAAAAAAAATCTGACTTACTCTCAATATATTCCAACACCTGCTCGTTGATAAACTGCCTCCAATCGGCCATAGTATGACTATTAAACTTATACTGCGATACAATTTGATTTGTCTTTGTCCCAATAACAATTTCAAACGTTAACAAAAAAATCTCCTCAATCGTCAATTTACTACAACCACTAAACCAGGAACCATATCTAAAAGACATTTCAGTGTTACACTTTTTATTCTGACCATCCACAACTCTCCTATTACGACAAACCCACGTGCAACAGTCAGAGAATTGCGTTCTTTTTCTAATTTTCAAATCGCCGCTACATTTATTACAACACATGCTAGATTTCAATAAACCAATCTCTTTTAAAAAACTAAAAAACAATTCTCTGTCGCGTATCCTCAAAAATCCTCAAAATAAAATGAAAAAAAAAAAAAAAAGATACAACCTGGTACAAGAGTCAAGCAACCGTCAGCAACAACACCCGTCAGTGAAATGAATGTTCACGCAAAAAGCACGCTCTAGCGTCGTAAAAAAGGGGGTTGCCATAATAAGTTACTAGACGCCAAACGCCGGAGTTGCCAGAGCGATAAAAATCGCCAAATACTCAACATCGCGGAGGGTGGGATAATAACACATCTTAGCCAATAAAACTCTGACTTTTGACGATTCAGCAATCCTTGAGTTGTATTTCGTCGTTTTTGACGATCATTTCCTATCAACATCATGTGACTTTTAACGAAACGTAAATTCTCAAGTATTTGACGAAAGTTTTGCCTCAATCACGGTCAGACTCAATGCATTTTAAGGAAACAATTGCTGTACCTCCTCAAATCCTGCGATTTTAGCAAGCAGATATTTGCTAGTTTATGTTAGTCTTTTAATAATTTATTTTAAAATAGCACTTTTTAGTGCTTTTCAGAAAATACTGAAATATAGGTAGTTATTATTTCTTCATTAGTTATTTTTTTAGCTGTTAAAATTTTTAGGAATGCTTATTATTATTTTTATTTATTTATTTATAAGTTGTTGTTCGTTAGGTTTTAATTCGAAAAGAATAAATTTCCTGTGTTCTTCAAAACCATTCAAAAAGAAAATTTGGTCAATAAAATTTCAAAGTTCCAGGATATCTTTTTGTTTAAATTTATTTAAGAAGTATATTCTGTTTCCAATAAAATTAAAAATAAACATAATTGATCCCTTTCCCTTTTATAAACAGTAAAGTGTTAAAATCTTATCCACATACTCAAAGTGATAAAATCTCACGCAATATGCACTTCACAATTCGTTATTTGTGAGAAAGAAATTAACCAGACCATATTATATTCTAATCATTCATTGAGCAAAGAAAATTTCACTAATAAATTATTTAATCAATCCATATGATAATTATTCATTGACCATGAGAAAACATAATAATAAATTAGCCTTACTTAAAACTTTCAGAAATTATAGCAGCACTGATAAAATTACAACCTACCTTATAAAAATATAAACACTCAGCAGAATTCATTACATCAATCTAAAAGCACATCTATAAAAGTCCCCAATAGCGAGGTCGGAAGAGTAACGGTCTCCCACGCCAAAGGCGCCGGGTTCGAATCACCCCGAGGAAAAGGAGGTGAATTTTTATCTTCCCCCTGTCAATAAATACTGGCGCTTCCAAATTGTTCCGATAGATGGCACCACTAGCCATCTTTTGACGAAATTTATATCGTCAAACAAGTGAAGAAAGTAATTTCATCAATTTGACGAATCATTCGCTCGGAGCATTTCCCAGGAAACGATTTCGTCAAAAATAAAGAAAATTTCGTGAAACCTGAGTATTCATTTCTGAGTGTGTATGCAGTATCATTATGAATCGTGGTGAGTTTGCGTTGTATCAACATAAAAACTGCAAAAATTGTTTTGAGACTGTAGATATCGACGCCTCAAAGCAATAGTAAGACATCTAGTAATAATAAAGAATGAGATGTCTGACTTACTGCTATGAGTAACTGTGTTTGCATCTAGTGGAACAACTTCGGAAACACGAAGTTACGTTTAATACTCTATCTCAGATGTGTTTTATAAAAATTCCCTACTGTTCCACTAGATGCAGACAGTTTTTCATAGCAGTAAGTCAGACTTTTCGATTATTACTAGATGTCCTAATGTTCCTCTGAGGCGACGATGTCTGCTGTGAGATTGTGAGTTGTGGATATTCACAATTTACCTTCATTTTAGACGTGATCTTTCTAAGAAATTCATTTTCATATGTATAATTCGGGGTTACTAAGTAATCCAAAAGCGTTCTTTATCATTAGAAACCTCGGAAGCTAATATATTTTCAAGATTTAAAGAAGCATTTATAATGTTTCTTTTGCTGCCATGGATTAAAGGCTATATATAATCTTAATAAATTTTGTATTCGTGCATTTTTTATATAAGTGTGCAACAGCTACTGCACCAAGATCTGAATACTTATAAAACTAGTTATACTACGAATACACCTCATTTGCCACGTTTGATGTACAATTTCCGACTTGTTTAAAATTAGTGAGCTGTATTACTTTTAAGTTTTTAAACTGGTTGATCTAATTACATGCAATCTTTTTTTTTCAATTATCTAAAAAGTGAGCCTAAAATGTAATTCTTGATGCCAATTTTCATCTGAGAGCTGTGAAGTCAAAAGCGTGTTCTTTTATTTAATGACTTGTTTTGGTTTTTTTACATCCAGATTCAAATGTTGCTAATAAATTCTAATGTCTAATGCAGTCAGTATTAAAAACACTATTTAAAAAAAATTATTATTTATAAATTTTTCAAAAAATGTTGCGTCTTAGTAAACATATTGATTGAAAATTAGATTATTCTTTGTATGCATTACCTATTATCACCCACATTTATTTGAATGATCAGGAAAATAACATAGTCCAATTTTGTGAGATTTGAGGTAACAGTCAACTTGAAAAGCGTTTCATAGTTTGGTATCTTTCTATCGAAGCAACAATGAAAGTAGTCCTCAGGAAGAAAAATAGATGAAAATAGGTATAAAGGGAGAATAGTGAAAGTCCACAACAAAAACTGAAATAAATCAGAATAACAAATTTGTGACTGCTGTCGTTTTTTTTCCTTGACCCTACGTTTGGTATTCCAGCTCTATGTGTGAGTAGATTTCAGTGTTTTTATATATAAAAATACATATTTTATTTTTCGGGTATACCGTAAAAGTTTTAAAAGATAAAAGTATGCAGGGTGTTTCACTACCAGACCGACAAACTTTCAGGAGGTGTAAGGAGCACGGAGATGACTTGGAATTACATAGCAATGTAGGGTTGGAAATGCAATCCTAACGAGATAGAGGGTTTGTTAGGGGTTGCATCATAGTGATAGAAAATTGTCATTTAAAGACCATAAGCTTAAAACAAATAAAAATTAAATTCAAAAAATCAAAAAACCCGACTAATTAACTAGTATCCGTCAGACCGAAATGTCGGAGCATGGAGGTGCGTAAACTTAAATGATATTATTTAAAAAATGTTTTATTTTCTAGATTGCTGTTTAATAGCAGAAAAGTAAGTTTGATATAACAATCGTCGATACTTCATTTTAAAGTGTTTAACTCAGTCGTCAATTGCCTCGGGTAATGCGCAAATTCTAATCTGTCAGCAAGTGCTTCCATACTTCTAATTTGGATAAAGCCTGTCCTTAGCGAAAATTGCTTCCAATAGAGCATTCTCTAAATGACAAACTACAGTAAAAATGACATAAGTTGTTTTATGTGGCAACACCTTTATATGTATATCCACAGCAGTTTTTGACAATGTTAAACTCGAGGATCTATGTATGGTGGCAAGGTATGCAACAGTTAAAGGTAACTAACTTCGTGGGAATGAAGCTTTTTCTTCTTTCCAATATTTACACATAGGTTTGATAAAAAAAATTACAGTTAGAAATGGCTCATGATACTTAACAAAATGAACTATTATGGCCTGTGGCAAGCCTGGAGGTTGAAAACGTGGGCCATAGGCAATATCTTTTGTCGCACTTACGTTTACCAATTCTCACTCCGTTCAGATATTGGTATGTAGTATATAGCATAACCCTGCATCTAGCTGCTGAGGAAAGTTTAGACTGAAGTCCAGACGCGTGATCATCTTCACTCCATCTTGCTATTTAATCATTTTGATCTTCTAAAATTCTTGTTTATTGGCCTCCGGTTTCATTTAAAAAGTGCTTCTTGATTATATTCTTTAGCTTGCTTGGTTTTGAGAAAAAGACATATGGCACCTTCAAATCATTCAAGTTGGCCGGAAGCAGTATATCTTTGCGTTTTTGCATAAGGGGTGAGAGGTAGTCAAAAACTTGACTCACGCAAAGTGAGTTCAGTGTCTTTCGGCACTGCGTCTGCTGATCGTCGTTTTGTCTCAATGAATTTGTTAATGTGAAACATTTTTTAAAAGCTCTAAGCATTTTTTGTCCGCGAAGAATCAAAATGACTTTTAAAGAATGTCTCTTATATAGAGGGATGTCTTTTACGCGGTGTAACTACCTAATACGTCCAAGGATTTAAACAAACAAGCCTCTAAAAGGCTAAATGCTATCTATTTTACCTTCGCGGCATCTTTGTTCAAGGTCAGCCATAAGACGACATCCTATCAATGAAAATTCGTCAATAATGAGAAATAACACTGTATCCATTCTGATCTGTAGATTTATTGCTGACTTTTTAAATTAGCGAACTATTTCAAACACGTTGGTTCTTTAAGCACTGAGTGAGTTACCTTGTCTTTGACGTTAAATGCAGCAGTACCTGTTAGTGCCAAAATAATTATAGCTTCTGATCCTAACTGCTCTATGATTGTTTTACTAATTTCCTTGATTTTTGTACATTTTACAGCTCTTCCTTTTCCAATAATAAAAGTAGATTTAGGGAAATTTCTAACCTTTGTTTGCAAAGACAAAAGCTGTTCAGTGCATAACTGAAGGCAGCATAATTTGTTGTTCTTTAGAATAATTCAGAAATGTTAAAAGTAAAGAGAAACCATTGCATAAGAGAATATACGGTAAAGATAAAGAATTACCCCCGGATATATTTGAGAGATTTTGATTTTTTTAATTTAGCTCCGATCTTTGAGAACTTGATCCATCGAGTTAGCCGCAGAAAACTCCAAAGCGCCTTCAAAAACTTGCTTGTCTGGCACAGCCCACACTTATTTAATATGACAGCAGGTAAAAATTTGTAACACGTATGTAACACACACTCATAGATAATCTGCTATACTCCTCTATCAAACTTGATACCTTTATTCATCTGAGTTGTTGTTATATCGTTATTATGAAAATACTAGGAAGCATCTGAGTTATTTTCATGCGACTTTTCCACATAGAATTAAGCTGAATAACTCTATACATTTGAATTACTTTCTTTAACCGTCATTTTCGAAACTTCTGTGAATAACGTTGCACATATAAAATATGTATATTTCTTAAAATGTACACTAAATCTAGGCAGCACATTAAAAAAAATCAGGGATTGATTTATGACTTTTAGTGAACATGATTTCTCACGAATTATCTTTCATTTTTGTATCCATTTCTCCGATCATAAGCATAAGCGATCATACCCATATACATTAACGTCGTATTTATAGCTAAGCATCGCGACATTTGGACGAAATATATGTCGTCAAAAATTAAGACAATTTGGCTGTATCTGACTAATTTGGCGAAATTTCCATTGAAATTCAGTACTGATGATTCTTCTCTAACCGTGTTCTTCGCATTTTAACTTCGTGTTCTCCAGTCAAATTAGCTAAAATCTTAAAACCAAGAAATAGGGAAGCTATATTTTCCAACCCGTACAGGAATTTTTTATTTTGTAATCTACATATTTCTGTTTTCTAGTGTGCATCTTGACAAAAAAAAATGCTTATCTCATTTACTTCAGAATGTTCACTTGCATTTCAGTTGAAATATATTCACTTACGATGAATTAAAAAAAAATTTGAGTAAACTTCTGTAATTGGGACAAATGCAAGTAATTGCAAATTATTAAATTTGTTATCAAACAATGATCAGTAAATTAGGAATTTGTCTACAAACCCGATTACGAAAATTTCCTAATAGAAACATACATTCGTCTGAATACAAACATACATACATAAGAATACATACATATAAGTAAAGTAAATCGAGAAAAATACATGACATTATATTTTTCTCGATTTCTTTGAGTATCACTCGTAGCCATTCGACTAATGCCCAAAATCGTATTTTCCGTATTCGATTTTTTTTTTCGTTTCTCTTAATTTAAAATTCAAAATGAATTGCATCGATTTGGAAGCTTACAAAGAATGAAAAGTTCGAAAAAAAATAGTGGTTGTTACATACGTAGAATGTAAAACTTCTGAAAGGGATGGGGGTCTATCTATATCTCAGGTCACCAATGTATGAACATCGACTTCAACATTCGACTCTATAATGATACCTATGAGGTTAAAATGCATAATTTACAGCAATGGAGCTAATGTTTTAATTAATAACGGGACAAATCTCATCGAATTTCGACGAAAGAAATTGTTTAAAAACGAACTCATACATAGGTTACTTTTAGTCTCTTAAAACAAATATTATATTTAACTTAATGTTACCAAAATACTAATTCCATACACTTCGACTGTTCAGAATATTAAAAAAATGAACTGTATTATTTATTATACTTAATCAATATATGTAATTTTGTTTAAATTACCCACTGAGTCTGTTATGTTTAAAAGGCACAGATGTCATATATGCCCCATATTGGCAAGATTTTTTTTCCCACGCGGATTCGGGGTAAACGTCAACAGCACAAACAATAACATCCGGGTTACCACATCTAGCAAAATAACGACACTTTGGCGCCAGTTAAGTACCCGTTGCGTATATGACATTGGCGTCAGAAAACAATCGCGCCAATATGGGGCGTATATGACATCTGTGCCGTTTAAAATTGCCTATTGAAAATTTAAGTAAATGATTTCACCTTAAGTCAATCACGGAATTATTTTTCGTGTAAAATCTAAACTTAATGTTATTTTCACCGTCTCATAATTTGCATACGCATCTCTTTTATTTACATTCACCATTTCAAAAATATTACAATGCGCAATATGTGATTAATACATATATTCCTAAACTTGAAATCAAGTTTGTCAACTACGACTTTGCATGTGAACATTCGCACTCTTGACTTGTGGTTCTAATCTCTGTATCGGCGAGTAAAATTCCAGAAATTTATATCTTTTAGAGGGGTTCTTAGTAAAATATTTGCTTTTAGCAGAGAAAATAATCCTTTTCATTTAAATATGATGTCATTTTGCCTCATTGAAGCATTTCACCAAGCGTCTCAATCTCAATGAATGAAAAAGAATTGAATTATAACAGCCTTTTGCGGAAAACATGAGTATTTTATTACATGACGTCATTTTCTGTTCATTTTTTTTTTCAGAAAGTTTATTTTGAATTTTATGAGAAAATGGCATCAATAAAGATAAGCAAACCTTATTATTTTTTCTTTCTTTACAACAATGGAAGTAATCCAATTGCTACCATTTTGAAACAAAGTCATAGAAATTTTTTAAGTTTTAAATTTAATAATAAAAATGAGAATATTTAAAAAAAATGGCAAGTGCGGGCAAATCTACAAAGAAACAGCTTTCATTAAAAAAAAGTATTATTAAAATTGGTGCAAAAAAAAGCTCAAGGTACATGACTAAAAAAAAGAAAGCCTTATCTTTCAAATTTATAGAATTATATTCGCAATGTTATCTCTATTGGAAAATTTTGAGCCGACATTTCTGGCTGTTAGGGTTGACGAATATTTATGATTTTCAATACGCGCCGAGATTTTGGCACTACCAACGTCCAGCCCATTTTTTGTGTCGATGCGTCAAATATTTTGGACGCTATCGTGTTAACAATAAGTGTAATTTTTGCAGGGAAGCCGGAGCTGTGCTCCGACAACTATCGTGTTAACAATAAGTGTAATTTTTGCAGGGAAGCCGGAGCTGTGCTCCGACAATTATTTGTTATCAATGTGAAACTATTTTTTATATTACTTACCTATTTTTTTTATTTACTTGATGACTTTTAAGTTGTGTTTCATGGTTAGTTCCTATCTATAAACGCTGTTTTCATGAGTCCTATAGATGTCTATAAAGGTTAGAGTTGTAGCAAAGCTGGAGATCCTACCTACACAACTTCCAGGTTGTGTACTATTTAAATGGAGCTTCTGACTGTTAAATAGTCAATGAAACATCGTCTTCATTTTGAAAGACCTATCCAATGATATGCCACTCAATAGGGTACGTACAATTTTTTTCGTCTCTACCGCCAGTTTGTATTTTATGGCCGCCATTTTGAATTTATGAAAATAAAACCTAGCCTATAACCATCGGACGGTTAAGACGAATCGATAGAGACCTCATTCATTAAAATCCATCCAGCCATTGGGATGTTTCGAGGGTATAAATAAATGCACATACCCAGATACGGGTGAAACACATAACCCTTCTTGGCAGTCGGGAAATAAGTCATGACTTTCCTGATAATGAAGTTCCCCGAAGTTTTGTGCCTATGTGCCTTGTTCTTACCATCTACGGTTTTGAACGTTGTTTCGTAATGTGTGAATGAAACATTCGTAACCTGGAATCTCGGGTGTTTTGAAATACACCGGACTTGTTTCGGACATTTGTGACAGCAACGGAGATGCGCCATTTCAAAACGCCCCCTACTACCGCAAACGTGCAAAACCGTAGATGGTAACAACAAGGCACGTAGGCGGAAAACTTCATTATCAGGAAAGTCATGACTTATTTTAAGCTTGTGCTCTTTAAATGTCAATTTGCTATCTCTATGATTCAGACCCTAACAACCCCTCTATCTCGTTAGGATTGCATTTCCGACCCTGCATTGCTATGTGATTCCGAGTCGTCTCTTGCCCTCTACACCTCCTGAAATTTTGTCGGTCTGGTAGTGAAACACCCTGTATTTATTTTATTATATTTTTAAATATATTTTTCCTCTTCGGATCTTCGTAGCACACTTATTTTAACTGAAATTTTGTTTTGTTGTTTGTGTTGAAATATATATACAGGGTGCAATACGTTATATATTGCCGACCTTCAATTTCTCAACCGTTGGTCATAGACATATAGTTCCAATTACAGAAACGTTTCAAATGAGGTAAATATTCATGCTGTGGCATTATTTAAAGTAAAAAATCAATTTCATAAAAATTACGAAATTTAACTTTTTATACGGTCCCCCAGTCCCTATAGTTATATTTAGTAAAAGTTTACACATATCATAACAGATATAACACAAAAAGTTTGACAACTGTACTACAAAAATTGACAGAGTTATTAAATTTCAAAGTTTGCGATTTTTGGACATGATTTTGTCTGTCATTGATGGATCAGTTAAAAGATGAATTAAAGTAATTCGAGATCAAAATCAGGGTGCAATTCCGCTACCATTTATCTAGTCCTCAGTGAGTATGTTTTATTTTCTGGTTGTCGATTCTACTTACTTTGACGTTTGAATGTTGTTCGACCCATAAAAGTTAGTTCAAATTTATAGATACCGGCTAAAAGTGGTTTCGCCGTAAAAAGGACATTGCACCCTAAATTTGATCTCGAATTACTTTAATTCATCTTTTAACTGATCCATCAATGACAGACAAAATCATGTGCAAAAATCTCAAACTTTGAAGTTTAATAACTGTGCCAATTTTTGCAATACAGATATCAAACTTTTTGTGTTCTATCTGTTATGATATGTATAAACTTTTACTAAATATAACTATAGGGACTGAGGGACTGTATAAAAAGTTAGATTTCGTAATTTTTATAAAATTGATTTTTTTACTTTAAATAATGCCACAACATGAATATTTAGCTTATTTGAAAAGTTTTTGGAATTGGAACTATATGTCTACGACGAACGGTTGAGAAATTACAGGTCGGCGATACATAACATATTGCACCCTGTATATATTTTGCATCATTGTGTAGAATTTCACAATTTTTCAATTTAACTTATAACAATTTATCAATCAACCGCATTTCTTACATGGAACATTTTTTAGAAAGAAATTAGTATCAAAACATAAATTATTTCTAATATTTGATTTTAAAAGAAAAAATTATTGTTTGGTATTTAATTGTGTTTAAAAGAATCTACGCAGGGTTGCCACAGGTGACTATTTTTATATTCTGTTCCACGAGTATTTTTTTAATTTAAATTTTGAAGTGTATTTCTTTTGCAAATGTCGTCAAAGTGTGTGTTATGCATTTCTGTTTTGAGGAAGTGATTCCGGTTAGAATTAAAACATAGTCACCTGTGGCAGCCCTGTCTACGTTGTATCCTATGCATATTAACTTAATATTTGTAACTATTTATGTATGCTTATATATGTCCATGTAGTATAAAGAATTTTTTTGTATAGTAAATACCATTCAGAAATAAAATGCTCGTAATTGTTTAACACATAGGTACTTGAATTCAATTTAAAACTCACATTTTATTCACATTGTTATTTATTTATATATGAAGGGCTCGTATGATAAAGGTGGTATGTGAAATAAAATTGAGTTATGATTGAAGATAATCAATGGTTCTGTACCATCTGTTAAATTACTATTGTTTTTTTAAAAAAACCTAAGACTGACAGAGATTTTGATTGATAAAAGAGGCATTTGGCAATAAACGCAAATAAATGGAACTTTTCAGATCGTTTTCTCAAAAATGACGATTGTTACTTACCACCTGTATCATCTGAGCTCTTCATATTTATTTCAGGGAAAAGCAACCTGCGAATTTAAAAAATAGATTTATCAGCTTCATTCTATGTTAATTATACATTTTATTTTCGTTTATGTTCTTGAATGTTTAAAGTAATTCCAAAAACTTACAATGGGGTCATTCCATGCAAAATGAGCAAATCAGCTGTGGCACACATGTCACAGATTTTAATCAAAATCAGTCTATAAGTAGATCATATCTATTTATGAGTAAATGTACAGTAATAGATTTCTGGATTGTTAATTTAAGTATTAAAATTTACATTAAAAGTGAATGTAAAATCGAGGTATTGCCTACGTGCTTAAAATTTCAATTTCGATTATTAGCCTTAGGAATGGAAAGAATATATTGAAAATTATTTATAATTAGGAATGAATGATAATTAACAGACTGGCGTAACTTAGTAATTGTATTTTTATTTCGTATCCAGATAACAATTATTTTTGAAAATTTTTATGGGAAAAAAGCAATATTATTATTAATCCTTTACACACGAAGGACAGCCTTGACAAACTGCAAATTGCTACACCTTATAGCTAAAAGTATATATTTGAAATATCGAAAGTTTCATTCTTGCCTTTTTTATTCCTTAATGAGAAAAAAATAAATAGTAAAAAATGTTGAGGGTAAAATGCAATATTTCTATCAGTTTTTTTAAGTCAAGGAAAGTTTTATTAAACTTTTAAATTATTTGATATTACAGATAAATGTGTATACTTTAAATACACAAACTTTTATTCTTGCTTTCAGTTTATTTTTGCCTCAAGAGAATTTTAAATTAGAGAAGAAAGAACTGACTGAGCTAAACGAAAAACTATATATCAATTCTAAATTCAAATAAAAAAACTAGATGGCAGCACTAAATTTGTTTTCCCATGAAATCGTGCAATATTTTAAGATACGCGGGCGAATTCAAAGAGGTATAGCGAATGGAATGTAGAAAACATTACTACTTTGAACCCATTTTTCTTATGTTAGGAATCAAAAGTCAATCTTGAATTTTTTTTAACGTATCATGGACTTATTAATCTTTATGTCTGTGCAATATTGTTAATGTCGGGCCTGTCCTTTATTTATTTTTTGCTTATACAAAAGAGGAAAAATCATGATTTTGTAATTTTTTTAAAGTTTCTAAGTTTTTTTGAAGATGAAGGAAGTAAAGGGCCACTTTAAAACTTGGGGAATTCGATCTACATATGGCATACTACATCAGGCATTAATTTCACAGAGGTTTTTTAATTCCTTTGATTTTTATAACGTTTCTAATTTTCTTAAAATTCACAAATTTTCAATTTTTGCAACCGATTTATAAATAATCAGGGTGTTACTAGATTATTATTACTCAGTAAATAAGAAAATAATTTTTCAGAGTTTACAAAATTATAAAAAAAATTCCTTTGTGTTAAACAGTTTTCAAGATACAGAACTTCAAACTTGCAACTTTGGACGATTGCGCACATGCCATTCTATATCACAAGTTTTTTAAATGTCCAAAACTGCTAAAAAATTTATTTTTTGTCAAGATATTTTGCAGAGTATTACTTGAATATGAATTGAACCTGTGCACCGAATTTTATTAAAATGGTTAGTATGTGGCCACGACTTTTTTTTTAATTTTTGCTCATTTTACGTGGAATGACCCAATGGCTTTTCCTATAAAATTGAAATTTTAGAAGATATATTTGTTTAGTAAATATAACTTTAAAAAACTGCTAATAATTTTGTAGCTTGTGTATTAACAAAAAATACTTTATTTGCATTTTATCTGCAACAAGTTAATTTTTTTCGTAAGCATATCAATGTGTAGTTGAATTAGTTACCTGTATTTTTCGATTTTCACAAAACCTTTTTTTCCTTCCTCTCAATAATTTCTGTTTAATATAATCATATTCCTTCCAAATACTGACTACTGAGTTCCTTTCCTTAAGTTTGGATGTTTCTAAGCTTCTTTTTGTAAACTTCTTTAAGCATTCCATAAATGAAAAAAAAATGTATAAATCATATAACTGATAGAGAATAATGCTTGATATTTCCTTGGGTCACACACCTGCGCCAATTGCACAAAACTGCGCCGAACGAAAATAACTCCTACAGATGTGTTATATTGACTGTGTTTATGCTGAAACGGCCATTTCGTTTCTCGATTCTCGGCCCAAATTTCACTTTTTTGCCCCTTTATCACGGAAAAAGATCGCAAATATTGTCGAATTGTCGCTGTAAAAATGCATTTCATCAATCGTTCGCAGAAAAAATCGCCAATTTCGCCACAAGATCGCGAAAAAATGCAAATTTCGTCAAAGGATCGCAGATAAAATGCGAATTTCGTCAAAGAATGTCGAAAAAACGAAACTTTCGTCACAAGATCGCGAAAAAACGCGGATTTCGTCAGAGCATCGAGGCGAAATCGCGAACTTCGCCGAAATATCATGAAAAAAAAAACGCAAATTTAATCAAAGGTTTGCGGAAGAAAAAGCAAAATTTGTCAGAGAATCGCAAAAAAAGGCGAATTTCATCAAAGGGTCGCGAGAAAAAAATCAGCAGTCTCTTTCGAAAACAGCACACATCAAACGCCTATGTATATTATTATAGTTATAGTTTTTAATGTGAAATAATATACTGAACTAATTTTCGAAAAATCGGATTAACCCGAATCCAACTTGCAGGAATCTACACTCAGCCTTAAACCGATCCGAACCGAAAACAGAGTTAACCCTACCTGCAACAAAGATAATTAGCGCCGGGAGGGGATTCCCCTTTCCCCCGTAACCTTTCAGAAAACTTGCTATGGATTTATGAAATTTTTTTAAAACTCCTTATCGTCTCTGGGTTCACTCACGGTTTTGAAAGGCATAGAATGAAATGGTCAAAAGTTGTTCTGTGGCAGAAAGATAAAGCGGGGGGTCCCACTCCCCGGTCCTGGGCCCTTTCAAGCCCCTGTAACCCCTGATCCTGGCGGCCCGAAAGCCGCCTATCACAAGGGCGCCGGTCTTTGCATGCTCACTGCCCAGCGCACGTCACACAGACTATCTCCCAATCAAAGAGGCGACCAGTCGATTGCGACAATTCTCACCACCCATCCGGAAGTGCCACCCCAGCGACTCGCAGTAACCGAACACCTACAAAGGCGTCTGGTCCACGAGCCGATGCCAAGGATTCCCAAAAGAGAGTCGCTTTACGAAGGTCTCTCAAGATCAACTACTGTTACTGAGAAAAGACATTTTTGAGAGACAACCGATAGCAGATGAAGGTGCCTCTTGCGGACTCCGGAGAATACAGGAAACCTGACGACACAGACATCGCCTCGCTAGGGGTTTTCGTCAAGATCTCCCCGCTACAACCTCATGAACCCTTGCGGCTCGACGGAGGGAATCCTGAGAGATCAGACTAGGTGCCGTTAGCGACCCCGGGAGGCGTATTTCAGACGCACATTCACAGCGCGACCGGAAGAAATACTGTTCTCTGATTGGTAGAACGAATTTCGCCTCTACCGGGAAACGATTGTGCTTTGTTTACGATTGCGCGATAATGTGATATTGTCATGGCTGTAAATACTGGGTCTAGTTTTTTGTTTCTTTTTTTAAGAGAAAAGTCATTTTTCTGCAACAGACAAATAATAATAAACTGCATTTAATGTGCAAAATTATTCTATCTTCATCAAAAATTTCATTTCCTGAAATCATGTTAATCTGGTACAATTATGTTTTAAAAGGTTATTTAAAGTGAAAGGTTTAATGTAGCGAGAGGCTTAAATTTAAACTATTAAAAAAATATTCAGAATGTTATGAGGTGTAATGCCGCATTGCTTATAGATGACATAAAAGCAAGCATAGCATGTAAACAACTAATTTCTGAGTACAAACTAAACACGTAAAAAGGTTTTAAATTTTATACCTTACTTATAAAAACTAGTATGTTAAGATATTACTCAGTGGATTCAGAACTGCTAAAGAAAGTAAACTAACTAATAAAATAACTGGCATCTGGCATTCAATAAAAAGTAAGTGAAATCAATTTGAATAAGAGCTAAAAAAAGAAAGAATTCGTTAACTTATGGTGGAAAAAATACATGATTGTGTAATACGTAATGGAAGTACTTCTTTAAGAGAATTTGTTGAGAATATTTTGAGATTAAAAGCAGCATTGCTTATGTATGGCATGCAATTGGCATGCATTATTTCTTATATGTGGCATGTAAATAACTAATTTCTGACTACAATTAAAATGTAAACCTTAATTTAAAAAAACTATCCTATCGTAACTATCTTTTTCGGTGTGTTTTTAGATCAAATAACGGCGTATTTATAGGCGGCAGACCTGCTCTGTAAAAGTAAAAAAACATTTGCCGGTAGTGACAAAGTTCATTCAACCAATCAGAGGACAGTATTTCTTCCGGTCGCGCTGTGAATGTGCACATCTGAAATACGCCCACAAGAGGACACGGAAAGCCCTCTCTGACAGAACAGACTCCGCCTCGCTAGGGGGTTGGAGAGTCCGGAGTCCCCCACAACTCGACCCCGCCTTTCGACGGAGAAGCCGTGCGAGACCGGCGAAAGCCCCGTACCCTAAAAGAGCCCTGAAAGTCCCCCGGCGAAAGCTACCTTACCTCACGACCACCGTGGTACCTGGGCACGAGTTCCGCTACCTGTTAGTGGTGCGAAAGTTAGTTTTGAGGCACTGCTAGGTCCTCACCACTGCGCACAGTAAACTCCAGTAGCGCACAGACACGCAGGACCTGAGTTGGACCAAGAGCTCGTTCGAGATTTGAGGCTCCGCAGCATGAGCTGGCAAGCCTACATTCCGGTTTTCTACGGAGGTGGATCCTGAAGGCAGACCTGCCGGCCGACCCCCTAAAAGGGGAAACGGCACGTCGTCATGTAACCAGTGCCACACTGGCTTCCCTCCGCGACCGCCCTCTGGTCGCCGGGGGCACCTGCAGTCAACACCCACCTTGGGGTCGGCTCCCAACTGCCCCAGCTACACGGGTCTTGGCAGAATGAGCCACGTGACACAGGGAGCGTATCAGGCACTGTTCGAAACCTCTCCCGACGGTAACAGCGGGAGATCCTGCATGGAGATCCTGCATGGCGATCCCGAGAGCCCCGTCGTCACTAGAGAGCACCAAGTCTTTTTCTTCAGTCCTCGCTCTCCATTCAGTCAAAAGATGGATAGGGTCCTACCACATCAGATATCCTTTGCCCAGAGTCACCACCCGGTTAAAAACCGGTTCTGGTATAGGACTATGGACGTCTGTATCCGGCTTGCCTCTAAAACCAAGGTTCCGGGGTATAACGCCTAGACTGTATAGTGTGGAAATCGGCTATGCCTGTAATACTTAAAAAAGCGCTAAAATATTATATCCCTTAAATGTGCAACGATGCTGCTGAAATATGAAGATCGCAACGACATCTACAGGATATTTTCTACAACTGCTTGTCTATACAATGTAATACTAGTAATACGAAAATCCCGCAGATGTCACTGCGATCGATATTTGTGATTTTAGCAGTATCGTCGCACATTTAAGGGATACAAATTTTTAGCACTGTTTGGATAGCATATTTCCACACTAGGTATTCTAGACGCTGTAACCGGGGAAAGACAAGGGCACTCATCTTGCCACCCATGCACAACGTCCCTTACCAGTGGCCGCCGTACTCGCAATCAGTCACTCTCGGAGGCTGTGTTTCGTCCCTATCCGGCCCCTTCGCATTCGTATACTACGGACTCGGCCGGGCTCAGGCCTCCTCCCCCACCAAAGTACCACAGGGAGGGGCGGCCACGTGGCATAAAGCTGGTGTGAGTCAGTGTGAATACAAACATTCATGTTAAGTTCTCCGAATTCAATGGAATAAAATAGCGTTGAATAAAATTACAATTTTGATTTTTTTAAATTCCCTTTAATCTGCTTGTATATTTTATCCCTTCTCACTTTCTCTGTAGTTTTTTATTTTATCTTAAGCTGTGCTTAATTTGAAACAAAAAAGTACCGGACTTCTAATATTCTTCATAATAACAAATGTAGTGTATTTCCCAGTAACCTGCAGCAGCATATTTAAATTTCCTACATTATTTAGAAAGTTTAAAGCAATTTCGTCTTCAGAAAAATAAATTTTCTAATGTGTTTTGACTATATGTAATAGCATTTATTAAAAAGTGAAAAGAGCAAAAATATTAAAATCAGGGTGTTGAAGTTTCAGAAAATCCTACTTGTCAAGGATTTCTTTGTTTCAACTATCGAAGTACAACATGGACTTTGGCTTTTCCAGTGAGCTCTGGAACGCAGTAATTATGAGCTCCATTGAACTTTGACCAATATTTAAATATTTTCTAAAATAAAAGAAGTATTAGAGCTGAGTTCCTGCGCAAATTAAGCCCTGATTTTAAGGTAAATTTATTTTCTGCTACAGAAGTAAATGTTTTCCTTGTGTTGCTCATTTTAGCTTGCTATAAAATGTTTTTCTGCTTGCAAAAACAGTTTTGTCCGAGTTGCAGGTACAAAAATTGTTTTTGTTTACCAACTAACGTACACCAAACTTAGTCTCTCCTTGCTCAAGTTTGACCTGATGCCTCCAAGTTGGCACCGCCGGGGTGTAGTGGGTTGCCCATTTGCACGTGCAGAATCAGGCAAGCGAATGTTCGGTACCCACTGGGCCCAGCAAGACGAATGGGTCGTAAGCTTGATTAGAGGTATGCGAGCCCTTCTTCGCAAAGCCCACACTGAAGTTTACTTCAGGGATGAGCGCCGACGCCTCGCCGCCACCACTAACCATCGGTGGTCAGATTTAGAGATAGAGAACATGGCCAGCTTGGAAATCAAATTGGCCAGTGAAGGTAAGAAATACATTAATATGGAACTAGCGAAATTAATACCTAATTCACACGCTTGAATCCCTTAAAGGGAAGAGAAAAACCCTGGATTATAAGCAGTTGGTACAAAGTTTGAAAGCTGAGAAAATTCAACACCATCTGACTGAGCCCTCCACGTCTGCATATACCAACGTTCCATCTACAGTGTCGTATCCTCCTTTGGCTGTTTCCAATGGCCCATCGGAACAGCTCTCCGCAACATCTAGAGACCAGTTGCTTGGTCTGTTCCGTTTGTCTCACGGCAAACGGAACTCTGATCAAACAACTTCTGTGGGCATGTCAACTGCGTCGGCTGACCCGCCCGACCATGATCCCGGATATTCGGATCGGGTGGTTGATCCGAACAATTCACCACGCGGTGAAGTGAACATGGATCAATCAATCTCCGCGGACACATATCAGACCACAAGTTCCGTTCCTGAACAGACACCCGTACCACCTAGAGATGCTGACCCGACTTCGCAGTCTTTGGTCTGCGAAGACTTTGATCAAACCCTGCTCACTGGAACCATCGAGTAATATGTCGATGAACTCAACACTGATAATACACTCAGGCCACGACCACCGACCAATGAGCATAGCTTCCTTGATGAAGCTCTATTTAAATATGATTCTGATCCAGCAGAAGCCAAACTTGTATGCCATCAGTATATCGCCTCAATTCTAAACATCGATGTCTCCACACTCTTGGCGCAGCCTACTAACAAAAAGAGGCGGAGGCGGCATATAACATCGTCTGCCGCCTCATCTATTTCTAAAAGAAAAGCAAAGAGACGTGCCTATGCTGAGATGCAGAACACCTACAAGAGAAGCAAGAAGCGTGCTTTTCAAAACATCTTTAATAGCACCTCCTTTTCCAAAGACCTTGCATGTGAGTCAGTCTTTGAATTCTGGACTAACTTCTTCACTTCTAGCTCTGAGGTCTACGGTGCTTTGCCGGACAATGCGCGGACTGTGTCTCTGGTCGATCTTCAGAGACTGCCAGCTTTTATTAAAGTCAAAGAGGTCGTTGACAATTTTCCTGCAATCAAAACTGCTGATGGACTTAATGGGGTCTCCGTTGCGAAGCTTCGGAGATTTCCGCCACGGTCCCTTGCCAAGCTATTCACTCTTTGGTCCAGGTTGTGCTGGATTCCCCAGTACTTCTTGGACTCCCGTACCATCTTCATCCCTAAGGCTCCTAATGCCGACTCTGCTGCAAATCTACGTCCAATATCAATTTCATCGGTCTTCTGAGGTATTTCCATAGAAATCTAAATAGTCGTCTTATCAGTGTAATTCCAATCTCTAATCACTAATTTGGGTTTCGTCCGATGGATGGCATTGGCCATGCCATCGACCAACTCGCTTCAGTTTATAAGCATTTTATGACTAAGTTCAATTCGTTTTCTGCTGCTTTTATTTGACTCAGTCAGTTTTGACTCCATTTACTTTGCCCTGCAGCAGTTGGGTGTCCCGCATGGATTTATTAATTATATTCGTTTCATCTACTCCAATGCTAGGACTTACTTATCTTTTGATGGTATGTTCTCTCCGCCCGTTGCTCCGAGGCGAGATGTTCGCCAAGGCGACCCTCTCTCTTTAACACTCTTTCTCATAGACCTTGATTTTGTTTTGCGGGATCTCCCCGATCGCCTTGGTGCGATCTTGCGGGAATCCACCCGTATATCTTACATAGCATATGCAGATGACATTCTGTTACTTGCTCGGGATGCCGCCTGTTTGCAGCAGTTACTTAATATCTTGGCCCAGTTCTTACCATCCACGGGTCTCTCCATTAATTGTGATAAGTCCTTCAATTTTTCGTGGGTTTGCAATAAAAAGAATAAGAAAGTTATCTTTGACTATGATGCCATCTTTTACACCAACAATATTCCTCTTCGTACTCTGGATTTCACTGAGGATTTCTCTTATCTTGGCGTGTGTCTGACTCCCTCTGGTCGGATTTTTAAATCACTGCCAGTGGGTGGTGACCTTGCCTTGCTCAAGGCTGCTCCGTTGAAGCCGCAGCAGAAGTTCTTCTTTCTGAAAAATATGCTTCTTCCGAAATACTATTACCCTTTGGTTCTTGGAAAAAATTACGCAGGTCACCTGAGGAAGTTCGAACTGAAGGTGCGCAGGTTCGCCCGGGAACTTCTCCATCTTCCTCACGATGTCCCATCAAGTGCCTTTCACGCTCCAGTGAAGTATGGCGGTATGGAACTTCCGTGTCTGAGGTGGACGGTTCTTATGATGGCCCTGCGACGTCTCTCAGCGGATCGCGAGAGAATCCTTAGGCTCACGACTGCCGCTGATGGTAGCAGTTTAACATCTAGAGCCAGGGTCGATACTTTCTTCAGGAAATACCTGCATAGTCGTTGTGATGGTGTTGGAATGCGCCATTGCAGCTCCGTCCCATCTACTTCGGCTTGGCTTGTGAATGGATCTTCTCTCATGTCTGGCTCTGACTAATTTATGCAGTACATGTTCGTTATAATTGTCTCTTCAATAAATCTCGTGCAGCCCGGGGTCGCTCAGATGATAAGTTGTGCTCTTGTGACTGCCGGGTTCCGGAAACACTTAACCATATCTCTCAACAATGCTTCTCAACTCACGGGTTGAGAATTCATCGACATAATGCAATAGCTAATTATCTTGCTCGCTCCCTCGGTCAGCGAGGCTACACTGTCCACAAGGGACCTAACTTCCATGAGCCAACTGGGAGAAGGCTTAAGCCTGACATTGTGGCCTATGGTGCTGATCACACCTTGGTCATTGGTACTCAGGTCATTAACGACCAATTCGATCTGCAGACTGCCCAAGGTCACTAAATATGAAGTCTTGTGCCCACAGCTTGAACACCTTCGGCCGAATGGAGTTTTCTTTAGCTCCCTGACATTCGTCTGGCGTGGAGCCGCTTCCTCTGACTCTGCAAAATATCTCAAGTCTTTCAATGTTCTCCATAATTGTGATTTCAAAGTTCTGTCTGCACGGGGGCTCTCTTGGACTCACCGTATCTGGCGAGTTTTCCAGTGCATGACTGTCAGAACCCCTGGCAAGATGAACTGTGTAGCTGATGCGAAAGTTCCATGATTTTGATGTCTTTTATGTACGGGGGAGCACTGCCTAAGTGAGCCAATCATGTATTTGTTCTGTATGTTCTGAACTTGCTTTGTACATTACTGAATAAATATATTTTAAATTGCTCCTTGCTTGTGTTTTGCTGCTACAAAATTCGTGTTTTGCTGTTACAAAATTAAATTTTTGCTGCTACAGATTATTTCTAGTAAGTGTGACCCCGCTATTTCTCTTGCAGCTTTAAAAGTAAATCCTCTTTACAGCATAGATAAACTCCCATGCGCCCCAAGGCTTCAAAAACATATTTTACGATAATTTCTAGTAGTTTCTTCTTTAAATAAATTAAATCGAGATTGGGGATTTTTGCTGCAGTAATTAGTTTATAGAAGCTTCAAATATGTGAATCTAAAATTATATCATACCTTCTGGTAGTTTTCGACATATGCTAAAAAATCTCTTCGTATTGCCGTCTGTTTTGCAACGATTGAAAATGTTTTTAACATTAGGAATTTCAAATTTAAAATATGCATAATCCCTGAACTATGAAGCATTGCCATTGAGTATCCGAAGGTAAAGTTTACTCAAAAATACGAATATGATTTCAAAATTACTTGTTAGTATTGAATATTTTGATACAATTCTAGTACATATACGAGTCTACCCTTCAAGAAATTTTTACTATAATAGTATTGTAACAAAAATAATAAACAAAAAGCTTTGGTCCAAACAGATTTATTTTGTGAATTTTGTTAGTGAACTAAAACATTGTGCTAATTTTTTGAGCGATTTATGTAAATGAATATTCTTCCTTGGTATCTCACTTGATAAGTGAACAGTTCAGTTCATGAACATGCACAGGGACATTTTTCAAAAAGATTCTGGCTAGGAAAACATATTATAGTCCACATTAAAACACAATTCTTGTTTATTATACCTTCAAATAAGGTAGTTTTCTGTAGATGATTGTGTTAAATACAATGCTATGTGTTGTTTCATCAGCGGAAGAACGGCAAATGCACAAGAAATCTTCTATGAGAAATCAATAATATCGACATCGTACTGCAATGCTCATAACACTGTACAACAGTGGTTTTGTCCTAGAACTAAAATTAGGTGATTCTAGATCAGTTTTGGGCGCTGATTCCGAATATGCTTTCCGTTTATCTCTATGTGGTCCAAGTTTGGAGAAATTTGCATATTTCAATTTATGCAAATTTCAGCTTTTTGTACTATTTTATGCACATTTTAGATACAATATGTGTCTTATCTAATTACGTTTTCTAGATAATGACTACTTGACTATTGGCGTCAGAAAAATGTCAAGATTTGCATATTCTTAGCATTTATTTATCCGTTATAAAGCCTAATTTGCATATTTTTCAATGGTGTAATGATTACATCACTATCAACTTTAAAATAGTTGCCACAGAATTGACGTAATGTTTTTCTAGACTAGATTTTTATGCTGATTTCAAATCTGCAGTCTGGTGTTTATGCCATGTCTAGCTTTCGAGTAAGATGAATTTCTACTTTTGCACGGCATTAACATAGGTTTGATATAAGATGCTTTTTAGGGGTGTGTAATTCATTGTCCATAAAGTGAACAGGATCGGATTCATATCAGAGACATAAACAAAAATTTATATAATAGGAAAAAAAATAAGTAGTAGAATCTATCCTAACTAGTTGAAGTTTATAATACAAAGTATCATAAAAAGCTATTTCTGGCTTTTTTGACCAAAAACTAAAATTTCCCTTTTTTCAAAAACTAGACGTGATAGAAGAAAACAGTTACAAGATTTGAAATCAGCTCAAAAAAATGGTTTAGAAACATATTAGCATACTCGTGCGGTAGAAATATTTGAACGTCAAGAAACGTTATTAGAAAAACATGAAAAATATGTAAATTAGGTACAATATTGCACAGTCACATGTCAGTATAATCTCAGAAACAACGTTTTCGTGAAGTAAATTAGGTAGTAATCATAACAGAAAACAAAAAACTCTGTCTGATATTGCTTTATACCTTAAATTTGCAAATAATTGTATAAAATTTGCTAAATTTGCATAAATTGAAGTATGCAAATATCTCTCAAACTTGACGTGCTGGAGTAAATCTAAAACTAAATTCGGAATCAGCACAAAAAACCGCATAAAAAACAACAAATTTCTTTTTTAGGACAGAGCAAAAGTTCAAATTTATTGACCAGTGTAATCGACCCCTAACTATATTTTAAAAACTATGGTAATCTGATATGCATATAATATGTCCTTTTACGAATAAGAAAAATAAGTATTTTGATACATGAAGTGGGAGAAGCGCTGTGTAACCTATGTACGTTATATAATTAAAAAATTGTTAATTCGTTTCAGATCAGAAAAGCTATATCCATCACAATGAAACACTAACATTTTAAATGTCATTTCTTTATAAAAGTACCTGTACAACAGTGATTATGGGAAGCAAATAAAAGAGACCATGCTGTAAACTTTAAAGCATGTTTCATTCAAATTCACAAAATAGTCACTGACATGTTCGTTCATCCATTAAGCTTTTCAATTATGAAAAGATTTTGATTTTTTTTTCTTATTTAACTAAACTTGTTTGAAATAAATATCTTCTTTAGATACCCATTCCAATTATAATGTAGCTTAAATTGTTTCCTGTGCAATTCATCCTTTATTTAAAATGTCATATTAATGTGTTTTTTTTTTTATTGCAGGCACATAAATCCAGAGAAATATTTTTAGAGAAAAAGTCAGTTAGACATACATTTTATCCCCGACAGTAAGTAGCAGCTTTTAAAATGTAAAGTATCGAACAAACTTTCCATACCAGGATAAAATGTTCACTCAAAGAAATGAAAAGTGCTTTATGTCGTTATACACGCATTTACTAATACTAAGGAGAAGCATTTAATGTGTGAGCTGTGGATAGATAGACATCTCCGCACATATACTAAGGAAAATATTTATGTTTGTGATGTATGCAATAACGTATTTTCTCAAACAATTAATTTAAACACGCATCTACGTACTTATACAAAGGAGAAACTTTTTATGTTTGTACTATGCAGCAGAAAAAATTATCTTCTAACAGTGATGTAGATTTACATTTACACACCCATGATAAGGAGAAAGTTTATTTTTGTGAGTTATGCAATAAAGGATTTTTTCAGAAGTGTAATTTAAACTCGCACTTACGGATTCATACTAAGGAGAAGCCTTTTATGTGTGAACTATGCAGCAGAAAATTTTCCCACAAGTGTGGTTTAAACACGCACTTACGCACTCATACTAAGGAGAAGCCTTTTGTGTGTGAACTATGCAACAAAAAATTTTCTTTTAAGAATAATTTAGATGTACATCTACGCACCCATACTAAGGAGAAGCCTTTTGCTTGTGAACTATGCAGCAGACAATTTTCTCAAAAGAGTAGTTTAAATGTACATCTACGCACACATACTAATGAGAAGCTCTATTTCTGTGATGTATGCTACAAAGGATTTTCTCAAAAGGTTCATTTCAACACGCACCTACTCAAACATACTAAGGAAGAACCTTTTGTTTGTGAACTATGCAACAGAAAATTTTCTCAGAAGATATGTTTAGATTATCATCTTCGCACGCATACTAATGAGAAACTTTTTTTCTGTGATGTATGCAACAAAGAATTTTTTCAGAAGAGTAACTTAAAAACACACCAACGCATTCATACTAAGGAAAAGCCATTTGTGTGTTCACTATGCAGCAGAAAATTTTCTTATAAGAATAGTTTAGACGCACATCTGCGCACCCATACTAAGGAAAAGCCTTTTACGTGTGAACTATGCAACAAAAAATTTTCTCATAAGAGCAGTTTAAATGTACATCTACGCATACATACTAATGAGAAGCTGTATTTCTGTGATGTATGCAGCAAAGCATTTTCTCAGAAGATTCAGTTAAACACGCACCTACTCAAACATACTAAGGAAGAACCTTTTGCCTGTGAACTATGCAGCAGAAAATTTTCTCAGAAGAATGGTTTAGATTATCATCTACGCACACATACTAATGAGAAACTTTTCTTTTGCGATCTATGCAACAAAGAATTTTTTCAGAAGAGTAACTTAAAAACACACCAACGCATTCATACTAAGGAAAAGCCATTTGCGTGTGAGCTATGCAGCAGAAAGTTTTCTCATAAGCATATTTTAAATGTACATCTACGCATCCATACTAAGGAAAAGCCTTTTATGTGTGAATTATGCAACAGAAAATTTTCTCATAAGAGTAGTTTAAATGTACACTTACGCACACATACTAATGAGAAGCTTCATTTTTGTGATGTATGTAACAAAGGATTTTCTCAAAAGAGTAATTTAAACTCACACCTACTCATTCATACTAAGAAAGAACCTTTCGTATGAGAACAATGCAACAGAAAATTTCCTCAGAAGAATTGTTGAGATTATTATCTGCGCACACATACTAATCAGAAAATTTATTTCAATGATGTATGCAGCAAAGAATTTTTTCAGAAGAGTTTTTTAAACTCGACCTGTGAATTCATAATAAATAGAAACATTTGAACTGTGCATTAATAAAATTTCTCATAAGAATAGTTTACATCAGTGGTTCACAACGTGGGACGCACGCCCCACAGGGGGGCAATTTGACTTCTTTGGTGGGCAATTTCAGATTTTTTATTAACCCATTTTCGGTCAGTTTTTTTCTTTTATTTTATTTATTTATTTATTTTTAAATAAAAGACATGTTGGAGACTAAATATAGAAATACTATGTTAAAATTTAAAACATAATAAAAACAAATTTTCAAAAAGTTCCCAATTAAAAATTTAAAACAAACTGGCTCTTTGCAAACAGCCTAGGCTGTTTGCAAAGAGCCGGATTTCTCAATTAGCCTACGACATATATATTAAAATAATTTTGCAATTTTTCTGGTTACAATGTTATTTTATTATTACACACATTCTTTCTTTATTATTTGGGTCATTCCACGTAAAATGAGCAAAAATTAAAAAAATGTCGTGGCCACATACTAACCAATTTTAATAAAATTCGATGGACAGGTTCAATTCATATTGAAGTAATGCTCTGCAAAATATCTTGACAAAAAATAAATTTTTTTAGCAGTTTTGGACATTTAAAAAACTTGTGATATAGAACGGCATGTGAGCAATCGTCCAAAGTTGCAAGTTTGAAGTTCTGTATCTTGAAAGCTGTTTAACAGAAAGGAATTTTTTTTGTAATTTTGTAAACTCTGAAAAATTATCTTCTTATTTATTGAGTAATAATAATCTAGTAACACAATGATTATTTATAAATTGGTTGCAAAAATTGAAAATTTGTGAATTTTGAGAAAATTAGAATCGTTATAAAAATCAAAGGAATTAAAAAACCTCTGTGAAATTAATGCCTGATGTAGTATGTCATATGTTGATCGAATTCCCCAAGTTTTAAAGATGCCATTTATTTCCCTCATCTTCAATAAAACTTAGAAACTTTAAAAAATAATTACAAAATCATGATTTTTCCTCTTCTGTATAAGTCAAAAATAAAAAAAGGACAGGCCCGGCAGTAACAATATTGCACAGACATAAAGATTAATAACTCCATAATACGTTAAAAAAATTTCAAAATTGCCTTTTGATTCCTAACATAAGAAAAATGGGTTGAAAATAGTAATGTTTTCTGGATTCCATTCGCTATACCTCTTTGAATTCGCCCGCGTATCTTAAAATATTGCACGATTTCATGGGAAAACATATTTAGTGCTGCCATCTAGTTGTTTTATTTGAATTTAGAATTGATATATAATTTTCGTTTAGCTTAGCCAGTTCTTTCTACTCTAATTTAAAATTCTCTTGAGGCAAAAATAAACTGAAAGCAAGAATAAAAGTTTCTGTATTTAAAGTATATACATTTATTTGTAATATCAAATATTTTAAAAGTTTAATAAAGCTTTCCTTGACTTAAAAAAAACGTGATTGAAATATTGCATTTTACCCTCAACATTTTTTACTATTTATTTTTTTCTCATTAAGGAATAAAAAAGGCATGAATGAAAGTTTCGATATTTCAAATATATACTTTTAGCTATAAGGTGTAGCAATTTGCAGCTTGTCAAGGCTGTCCTTCGTGTGTAAAGCATTAATAGAAATATTGCTTTTTTCCCTCAAAAATTTTCAAAAATAATTTTTTTCTCGATACGAAATAAAAATGCAATTACTAACTTATGCCAGTCTGTTAATTATCATTCATTCCTAATTATAAATAATTTTTAATATATTCTTTCCATTCCTAAGGCTAATAATCGAAATGGAAATTTTAAGCACATAGACAATACCTCGATTTTACATTCACTTTTAATGTAAATTTTAATACTTAAATTAAAAATCCAGAAATCTATTATTTTACATTTACTCATAAATAGATATGATCTATTTATAGACTGATTTTGATTATAATCTGTGACATGTGTGCCACAGCTGATTTGCTCATTTTGCATGGAATGACCCATTTATTGAAAGAAACTTGCATTTCTATCGACAGTGCAATATGTCACATGCAAAAACTTTTACATATGAAATTACTTAAAGGAATATCTAAAATTGACTATGTCGAACTCATTTAACCTAAAATATATTTGAAATACCTAAACAAGATACTGCTTTTATTAAATTAATAAATCTCGAAATACGAGTATCGCATAAGGAAATGGGTAAAACGTAGAACTTCTTATGGCTATTATGCAGACCACATATATAAACATACATCATGATATATGTTTTTTAAAATTTAAATCGAATAATGTATGGTGGCTAACTAATGATAATGGTTATAAAAGAAGAAGTAATCAGAGAGGTATGTTATAAGGTGAAAGAAAAATGGATTTTGTAAAATGATAAAGGCGAATTCGGAAATTCTACTTGTGAATTATATTTTTATATAGTCTCGGTGTTAAAAAAGTATCAGAACTAAATTCAATAATAAATGTATCAATTCTTACAAAAATTTTATCCTTTTGATAAGTTAAAGAATATAAAATGACCTATCAAAATTAATACTATTTTAGACTTTCTCCATGTGAATATGTTGATTTTTATATAATAGGAATTTTATGTTACAAAAGGGAGGATGTGTGTGTGTGTGGGTGGGGGGGCCCCGAGATTTCAAAGAGGCTTAGGTGGGGCATGGACAAAAAAAATTTGGGAACCACTGGTTTACA
Organism: Maratus speciosus; assembly: GCA_963932465.1. Lineage (NCBI taxonomy): Eukaryota > Metazoa > Arthropoda > Arachnida > Araneae > Salticidae > Maratus > Maratus speciosus. Next base: position 48,021,851 of record OZ010795.1, on the reverse strand, counting down.
TGCACATCTATGCATTCATACTAAGTCACTTTGTGCACTAAAGTTGTAGGATCAAACATCCGTCTCCGCAGGACGGAGAAGATAATGAAGAGATCGATAAAATGTCACAGTTGTGTAGTTGGTATCACACTGGTTTACAAATGAGAGACTTGCGATGGACTATCCTGGCTGTTGCGAGCTCCACAAAATATTTTAGTAGTTTATCATTAACCGGTCAATAAATGTCCCCAACTGATTGTTTCATTTTGACAATGGCACACCAAGTCTTCTTTTGATGAAGAATCCAAATACGTAGACATCAGAATATAAACTGAGAAGGTATGCATAAGCAGAGAATTTTTAATTTAAACAACAGCATATTTAACCTTCCTACCCTGTTGAAAATTTACTCAACCTTAATAAAAACATTTCACACCAGAATTTTCTTTAAAAACTATTTAATGTATTTATTTATATTAGTTTACGGTGCCTTTTATTTATCTTACTTTACGAAAAAATTTCTGGTCCGAATCGAATGAAATGAATTATAGAAATGGGTCGATTAGACCCATTCAGGGTAGGAAGGTTATCATACACACGCAGAAATAAAAAAATATTTTTTTTCTGATTTTAAGAAAGCTTAACAAGAATATTTTTGCGTAAGTTGCATTAGTCAAAATCCATTTTCTATATAAAAAATATATATATAGTTGTGTTGTCTATCATAGACAAGCCTATAGTTAACCAACGGCGTAATTAATCTATAGATAACTTTATTACGCTTCTTTTAAGAGTGCTGAAATCCTGGTAAAATAACCAAGCATAGCATTTCAGAGATCTGCATGAAATATGACTGGAAATTCTTTCAGAGTAAATGATCACACCTGAAACAATTTCTGGAGATATATCACAACTGCCCGACAAATAGAAAAATACCAGTATTGTTTGAAAAACTTTACCAGTTATGTTCAACGCTGCTCAACAAGATATATTTATTGTGCTCGAAAAGGTTAATAAAAAGCCGTTAAATTTTTTTATATAAACTATCCCTATGATTTCATACAGTGATGATATCAAGATATTTCCCAGGGAAATAATTCCTTCTCCCACCCCCTCCCAGATCATTAAAGATTTGATGAATATACCTGGCCTGTCTCAAAAGTGTCCGACCTTTGGTAAAAAAAAAACATAAATTATTTTAATTTGGACCCTAATCCGATTCACAGTAGGCCCCTTGTGCCTCCACACACTTAGGCCACCTTTCCTTCCACTGCCGAAATACACTTCTGGAAGTCTTTGTTTGGAATGATGTTCAACTCTGCCGTCGAGTTCTGCATATATAATCTCTACTCTCAATACAGGATCCTTTCAATGGCACCTTCATTTTAGGAAACAACCAGAAGTCTCAAAGGGGGGGTGGAGAATCTGGACAATAGGAAGCTTGGCGAACGACAGGAATTCCATGTTTCGCCAAGATAGTCTGAATCAGGTGCGATAAATGAGCTGGAGCATTGATGAATCTTACGACACCTGATGAATCTTAAGAATTGTTTCGCTTTGCGAATCATCAATCTTTGAGAAAATTTCATGCAGTACCTTTGCTCAACTCGTTCTGTCATCTTAAGAGAAATCAAAATCCGACGAACACTTATGACAGCACCTCACCCGGCGGTCATTCGGCAACGATAGGCTTACTGGAAATAGGGAAAAAATGAAGTTTGCGCATTAAGCTGTCTCCTTCTAATGTGCAAATTGGCGCCACCTTAGAATCACTGCTTTGGGCGGAAAAAATCAAGGTCGGATAGTTATCAGACAGACCTCGTATCTAGTGCAAAACACATTTCTGTATTGGGAAAAGGTATAAGTTAAATACTCAGGGAAAGAGTAGACAGAAATAAGAGTAAACACTTTCCCTCTTCATGCAAAAGAATTCTAGATTCAAAAGCGGCGAAAAAAAGATGAATATAAATTCTACCTTCTAGAATGAGATAAAATGTGAATTGAGCAACAATATAGCGTATCTTGATAATGGTTTGCATTTAAACGTATAAGGATATTGTGGCGAGGGTAAAATAACATCAAGAAAGGTAGTTAATATAGCATATGTACAGTCGTGGAAAAAAAAAAGTAAACACCCCCTACTAACTCCTCAACAAATTACCGTAGAAGAAAGTTTCTGGTACCGAACGATTGGAAATAAAGTCTACTTTTAAATGATGTATATAAATTTGCTTAGGGGGCCATCTACATAAAACGAACCATAACTTTGTTTTTCTCAATAGCAGTACACAATTCTGACTGCATAAATGAATTCTACACCCTTTAAATATCCTAAAAACAAATTTTTATGCAATTCGTACCATAAGTTTCTGCGCTTGTTTTAAAATTAATTATTTTAAAACAAGCGTATTTTAAGGGCTGTGTCCAAATTGAAGTTCGGTACTCAATTGTTAACCAAGAGAGCCTTTCTTGATCAACGCACCTTAAGCGTCACTCAAGGAGTCAATGAAGTCTGCTAGATTACAGGACAGCGTAAGAAATTTCAAAATATCTAGTCACTTCTATCATACACTTAAACCATCATTTTGCAGTTTTTTAAGCATAATTTGAAAACTACTTGGAAGAAAAATGCGAAATTTTGGATTTCCATAAAGCAGGACTTAATACATCTAAATCCATCAAAAAAATTGTAGGTTACAATTCATAATTTTTTCGAATATTAGTTTTATAATTCATAATTCATATCATAAAATTATAAAAATTGCAAATTCAACGTATTTATGTTTGGGTATATTAGTATTACTGCTACACAAAAAATTATCACATTAGGAGCATAATTTCAGGAGATATGAATAAAAATATGAAAATGTAATTTAACATTAGAAGCACTAAATTTTGAATGTTTATAATTCAAAAACTTATCATTCAAATGACTTGAAATTTGGTGTCTAGGCATAGTTTGAACCGAAAATTTGAAATATCTCGTTAAAATTGGGTTTTGCTATTCAAAAAAATGAAGTTTGGATTCGTTTTAATATGTAGATGGCCCCTAAGCAAATTTATGTACATCATTTAAAAGTAGACATTATTTCCAATTGTTCGGTAGCAGTAACTTTCGTTTACGATAATTTGTTGAGGAGTTTGTAGGGGGTGTTTACTTTTTTTTCCACGACTGTACATGCAGTACCATTATGAGTCTTGGTGAATTTGTGTAGTAACAATATAAAAACTGTAAAAATTGTTTTGAGATTGTACATATCGTCATAACTCAAAAAAATTCGTGTTGCAGAAAATGTGAAAAACTGTTTACGGTCTATCGAAGGGTCGGTGGCCATCTTGCAAACACAACTGCTACTTGATGGCTGGATTTTCAGTGTACTATCCGGTACTTTAAGTGATTGATAAAGGCGTAAAAACCAAGTAGAGTGGCAGCCATAATTTAAAAAACCCAATTTTAGGTAGCTTTCTTTACAAAAAGCTACCTATTGCAGCCGTTCGGAGGAAAGCGATTTCAAAAAATTTTGGTATATTTTCATCGATCATGACCCCCAGACCCCGAAACCACCCTCCGTTCAAAATTGATATATATATATATATATATATATCAATATATATATATATATATATATATATATATATCTGACCTATGTCACACTGTAACTCTCGTATTTATGAACCGATTTGGATGTAATTCGGTGTGTACGTAGTACATACCAATGTCTCGACCGAGTTCGTTGGCCAGCTTCATCCGCCATTTTGTTTCAAAATGGCGGCCATTTAAAAATTTTTAAAAAATTTAAAATTTGAAATGTGGTACCAAAAAATTGAAAATGGAAAAATATTTTTTTCTTATGTATTTGACCTTTATGCAAAGACTCCGGAGTAGTTTTTGTTTCGTCTATATCTTAAAAAATGGCTGAGTTATAGCATTTTGAATTTTTAGCGAAGCTGACATTTTGAAACGTCCTGAATTTTGTCACGCGATAAAAGGCGTATTTATGAACCGATTTGGATGTAACTTCGTTTATACATAGTACAGACCAATGTTTCGACCGAGTTCGTTGGCCAGCTTCATCCGCCATTTTGTTTAAAAATGGCGGACATTTAAAATTTTAAGAAAAATTTAAATTTTAAATGTGGTACCAAAACATTGAAAATTGAAAAAATATTTTTTCTTATGTGTTTGACCTCGATAAAAAGATTCGGGAGCAGTTTTTGTTTCGTCTATACCTTAAAAAATGGCTGAGTTATAGCATTTTGGATTTCTAGTGTGGCTGACATTTTGAAACGCCCTGATTTTTGCCACGTGATAACAGACGTATTTATGAACCGATTTGGATGTACCTTGGTGTGTACATAGTACATACAAATAACTCAACCGAGTTCGTTGGCCAGCTTCATCCGCCATCTTGTTTCAAAATGGCGGCTATTTAAAGAAATTTTAAAAAAATTTAATTTAAAATGAGATACCAAAAAATTGGAAAATGAAAAAGAGTTTTTTCGTATGTGTTTGACCTTAATACAAAGATTTCGGAACATGTTTTGTTTCGTCTATATCTAAAAAAATGGCTGAGTTATAACATTTTGAATTTCTTTTGTGGCCGACATTTTAAAACGACCTGATTTTTGTCACGCGATAACAGGCGTATTTATGAACCGATATTAATTTAACTTGGTCTGTACATAGTACATACCAATGTCTCGACCGAGTTCGTTGTCCAGCTTCATTCGCCATCTTGTTTCAAAAGGGTTGCCATTTTTAAAAAAAAAATGTAATTTAAAATTTAAAATGAGGTATTAAAAATTGGAAAATGAAAAAGATTTTTTTATGTGTTTGGCCTTGATACAAACATTCTGGAGCAGTTTTTGTTTCTGAAAATTTGTTCTTTTGTTTATATCTTAAAAAGTGGTTGAATTATAGCACTTTGAATTTCTATCATGGCTAGCACTTTGAAACGATCTTGTATTTGTCTCGCGATACCACACGTATTCGCCTATTTCGATGGAAGAAGGTATGTGGATATTATACATCAATATCTCGACCAAGTTCGCTGGCCAGCTTCATCAGCCATCTTGTTTCAAATTGGCGGCCATTAAATTACAAAAAATATATATTTAAAGTGAGGTGCAAAAAAATTAGAAATTGAAAAAGGTTTCTTTCTTAAGTATTTGACCTTGATATAAGGATTCAGGAGCATTTTTTGTTTGTCTTTATCTTAAAAAATGGCTCAGATATAGCAGTTTCAATTTCTAAATTTTTAACGTGGGTGACATTTTGAAAAATCTGATTTTTTGCCTGCGACAGCACTCTTATATATCAACCGATTCCGATGTGAGTGAGCATGTGCACAGCAATTACTAAGGTCTCGAGAAAGTTCACTGGTTAGCCTCATCCACCATGTTGTCTTAAAATGGCAGGCACTTTAAGAAATCGCCGAATTTGGCAGCCAAATATAAGTTACTTCAAATAAAAGCAGCTTGGATAAAGCTGACTAATTTCGCGAAATTCTCATTCATAATGATTTAGTATTGATAAAAATTAGTATTGAATCTCCTACATTCGGTTTCCACTTAATTGATCTTCGTGTGTTTGAATAATATAAGTTGGCTTTTTAAAAATAAGGAATATGAAAGCTACCTCTTCCTCCCGGCACTGGCCGGAAGGACTTTTTGAGTTGTAGCACTTTTGAAGCAAGGGTGCGATATGTGTGCTGTGGAATAGTAAGCTGTGGATATTTATAATTTACTTTCATTTTGGATCGCATCATCTTTCTGAGAAATTCTTTTTCATATCTATCATTCTTAGTTATTGAGGAGTCCAAAAGAATTCTTTATCTTTAGAAACCTCGGAAACCAATATATTTTGCAGATTTGAAGAAGCTTTCATAAAGTTTCTTTTGCTGCCATGGATTTTAGAAAACTTTTCCGAGTTGCTTTCATAGTGTGTTAATCAGCTTTCTCATTGCGGAATATAGGTTTTTCTGATGCTGTTCTCAAATTAATATTTTCGGTACCTTTCCATTAGCCGGGTTCCAGTGCTATATATGCATATAAATGTATATATACATATATGATATAAAACTAGGTTTTGGAGTCGTGGCTGGTGTCATTCTTACTTAAGAAACACACACAATTGTTCATACATTGCTTTATTGGACATAGAAGACATCTTAGTCGGTGTCGCAGTCATCCAAGGCGGCACCCGCCGAGATCAATTCCAACAGTTCCAATCCTAAGTCTATTCCCAATGGCGGCTCTTAGGAATCTGCGTGAATTTAAAGTTCTAAGAGAAGACTTGAAGACTACTTTATTACAGTTTATAGCCTTAGACTGTTTTATATTAGATGCTCCTGAGTAATCTTGGATAATTGGCTTTCACTTTAGTATAGGATACGTATTCATGCCCTCCTAGCGCAATTAAAAGTTATAAATACTTGATAATTGGGCCATCTCTTGCGAGTTCTGAATTTAATTAAGATTCGAAGTAACAAGGAAAGTATGTTTGAGAAGTATCAAGACATCGAACATTATGTCTGCGCTAATGACTATCAAAAATAGGAGGAATTTGATAACATCTTTTATGGGGTTCTCACTATTTGAAGTACTACTTAGGGCAAATATAGAAACTGAGTTAGCAATTAAGGGGAAAGTATACTAATTGAAAAAGTTTATAGAGCATCTTATCAATTTTATAACATAACATACACGCACACACACACATATATGTATATATATATATATATATATACATGCATATATATATATATGTGTGTGGTGACAGAGTTTGAACTCTGCACTGCAAAGCCTAGCACATTCTTAGATGAGGCTCGGGATGATCCACCCCAACCTCTGAGTCAACGAAAAAAACTGCTGAACTTACACAAACTATCGTGAAAAGATAGAGTTGACTGTTGGTTGCTCGTGAGAGCAGACGTGTTGAAACGTCGCTGTTCGACCGAATACCGGGTCACGGACCTGAGTAAGGCGGAGTGCCGCCACCCAGTTATAATTATCATGTTCAATCTAAATGTAAATACCCCATCTGTAAATATTTCACCCACATAATCAAGAGCATTAAAGTATTAAGATTTCATCAAGAATCTACCTGGACTAATTACTTCTAGACACCGACCATAGAGTACATTGATTCGTCAAAATCAATGTGCATTAAATTTCTACATATATATGTGTATATATATACATGTGTGTATATAAATATATCTATATACAGGGTGATTCATAAAGATCGGAACAATCTATTCGAATCTATTTCCTTAAATATTGCCTCTAGACACATACTTTCAATTGCAAAGTTTCATAAAAAAAAGGCCAGAAATTTGATGAGATAAGTTGCAACTCCATAGGGGATCTATTTGAGAAAATCCGAAAACTAAATTTTTATACGGCCCCGTAGTGTAAAATTTCCAATTATGAAAAATTTCCTTATGCATTCCTGAATTAAACACAAAAAAATCCATCTTCGTATCTACAAAACTCACAGAGATATGCCCGTTTAAATAATTCGTCAAGTTTTAAGGGATTAGACACCAGGATTGCGAAAAATAAAAGTTTTTTTTTCTGTGAAAAATAACATTTTGTCACGAAAGATGAAATACAGTTTCTCAAACTCAAACCATACATTTTTCTTAATAATTTCTTTAAATCCTTCAGTTAAACTTTTCTTTTCTGTTGAGTTTATTTTGTTTAATTATTAAACATTGTAATAAAAATAATCAATGAAAAGTATGTTTTTATGGAATGGAATTTTAAGAAGGCGCCTGTTTTATAGAAAGCAATTTTGTGAAGGGGCCTGTTTTATTAAACGGACTTTTGTCAAGGGTCCTGTTTTACTAAATGGATGTTTGTGAATTTTGCCTCATTTGACCCTTGGACACAAATTGAAATGCGTGTAATTCAAGAAACAATGTTACTTTAAGAGTTCCAGGAAACATGTAAAAAATATATTTATTGAGTTAGAATTTTGATTTTTTCTTTTTTTTGTGATGTTTAACCATATAATTTAAAAATAAAATCACATGCTAAAATTTCTGATAAAGTTTTTAAAAAATTTTAAATGATTATTTTTTTAAAGTGGGGTAATTAAAAATTGTTATAACTCCAAACATTATTTGTCGAATTTCAACCTTTTTTCATTTAATTAAAGAGGAAAATATTTTTTAAATATTAAAAATATAAATTTAAAAAATGGTGTAATGTATTTGACAAAAAATTTTATTTTCAAAAGAAAATATTTTTTCAAATTTGCTGAAACAAAATTAATGTAAAATAATCAAAAAAGACCTGTTCCAAGTTTGCACATTTTGTCTTTAAAAATTCTTGACTTATAATAATTTAAAGACGTGAAATAGTGAAAAAAAAACCTATTATGCAGAAAAACGCATTTAAAGTTTTAAACAAAGATTGTCTCCTAATAAAATGGTAAAATGCTTTTTTTAAAAATTGCAGGTGAGTAAGCAACTCACTCCTGTAGTTTAAACTTCCGATTCAGTTTAACTTTTGCCCTTTCCATCTTCTTTCTGTACTATTTAAATGCCCGAGAGTTCATTTAAAACAAGGTTGTTTCTAACACGCTGATTAAGAGGGGGTTTTTTCATAATTTTAGCCCTCACAATTCAGGCCTTATATCGTCTCGGCGAAGCCGTTAAAAAATGTCTGTATTCTGGAGCCGGGCCGGGCTAGACGTATATTTTCATACCGAACCAGGACTGGCTTCCTTTTTCCTAGGTTTGCACGCTGCGAAATTTTCAGTCTCATTCTTGACACAACCCGCATTAAAATCATTGTCTCTGACTGACCTGATCCGTGCAAAAATCAGTAAAATTCGGCTCAGCCCAAAAAGTTTTACAAAAAATGCATATATTTTAAAATCGCCATTATTTTACAATTAAACTTTAAAATTCATTTTTTTAAGAATAGTAGATTTAAAGGCAACAAAAAAAATCAAATACAGTACAACCAGTGAAAAAGAACCTGCCTAAGACGGAATCTTGTCTTAAACGGAAAAGAGTGTTTATCCATACAAAATGAATATAATAATACCTGAGAAAAAAATAGACTACATTTACACCTCCTAAGAAGGGAACTTGTCTATAACACATTTTTTTCTTTCCTATGTGATTCTTTCTTAGAAGATTTTACTATATAGCATTTTTGAAGGTCTCCAACATATGTAATATGGATTAACGATATAAAAAGATAAGTGAAACATTTACATACAAATAGAGATTCATTAAATATATATATATATATATATATCACAGCCTTTGGCGCTTCTTTAAAGATAAACATTATAAATATGAAAAAAGAAAAGCTATAATAAGTATTTCTGGTCAGAACTCCTCCATACGAAACAATTTTTAACTTTATCGACGCAAAAAACTATGTTTTGTGGGAATTCAGTTAGGCCGGGCCGGGTTCGGTTCAAAATTTTAATTTTTTTCCAAGTGGGGTCGAACTATTTTTTCTATGGATCGGATCGGGACCGGCTTGAATATTTCGACCCGTGCAGACCTCTATTGTAGACCTCCAGCATATTTTGAAAGCCGGTTTAACGTAAAATCTCTACCCTGATCTTTTATGTCCAAAGGAAAGGCACTGTGTTAAATCGACTTTTAATAACGTACAATTTGTGGATGATCCCTATCTTGCATTCAAAATGAGTCAATAACTCGCCGCTCAGAGGCATGGGTAAAGGATGCAAGTCATGAATTTTGGATTTTAATATCTCTGCAAGTTTTGCAGATATCGAGATGAATTTGTGTGTGTGTGTGTTTAATTCAGGAATAGTTAAGGAAATACTTCCTAATTGGAAATTTTACTCTATGAGGGCCATATAAAAATTTAGTTTTTGTATTTTCTCAAATAGACCCCCCATGGAGTTACAACTTATGATATTAAATTTTGCAACTTTACACCTTGCAATTGAAAGTAGTGTCTAGGGGCAATATTTAAGGAAATAGCCTATTGTTTCGATCTTTATGTCTTACCTTTATCTTTACCTTGTACATATGCATATACTAGTACTCGCGATTATACGTATAATATGTATAAAACGTATACGTAGAGAACCGTTTTTACCATATTACACCTGTCCAAAATTCCGAATCGGTATAATACGTTTTATACGTATAATCGCGAGCATTAGTACTATACTAGGGGGCTCGGCCCCCTACGAGCTACGCTCGCCAACCCCCGTTCAGACACTGCAGTCTCTAAAAGCACGCTAATTTGATCGGCTTTAAAAAGATTTTGGAAGATTGAATTATAATTTAAAAAACAAAAGCGATCTCCCTATAAACGGTTTTCTATTCATTTCTCTTTGATGGGGAATTTTACGGAAAAATCACCTGCTGTTAAAAGATACAATGGCATTTCAAAATCATCTAATATAAAATGAATTAAGTAAACAGAGTCTTTGTCTCCCGGTATTTTTTAACAAAGCGAAAAGAAAGTCCTTTTAAATAAGACATTTTAAATATATCGTTTTTAATCTGACGTAATTTTCACCAAACTTTTCTTTCCCTTTTTAATATTCACGTGAAAATGTTTTTATTAGAAATGAAATATTATTTGCGCTGTCCAAAAAAAAAAATAGTTGAAAAATTCATCTCAAAATATCAAGTAAATGTCTCGCGCTATTTTTAAATTTATACTGTTTTGCAATATTATTTTGTGTTCATTTTATGTAATAACTGTAATGTGACGTAAATGTGATGTAATTTCTCCTATTTAAGACTTCTAACGCATGTTAATAAATTTATTATTTTACAATATCCTTTCTCTGTTAAAATTCATGTGTAATTATAGATGAAGTAATTTTCAATAAGTTCCTGCTTTTTATAAGTAATTATTTAATTCTAATTTGAAAGTTTTTTTCTGTTTATAATAGTCACGTGTAAATAAATTTTTAATTTGAAGCAAACATTATTGTTTCCGTTGTTTATAAAGTTGGCAACAGGTTAAATTAGTACAATTTTCTGAAATAAGAAAAAAATATCTCTCGAAATGCTGAAAATTTGAATTTAAAATAGAAATGAAACCTCGAAAAATGAGTCAAATTAAAAAAATAAATTAATTCTGCACACCGGGAAATTATAACGTATAAAATGATCTAAAAATTATTAAATTCCGATGTATAGTTTTTGCTCCTATAAAACTTTTTTAGTGGAACGATTTTGTCCAACTTTAGCATTAAATATCTCTTAAAATAATTCTTCGATTTGAAAACTGTCTGCATCAGCGTGTTTATCAAACATTTTTGTATAATACTACTGATTTTCATATTTTTGTATGCATTTTGTTTCTTAATATTAACGAAGAAAGACCTCCGGTCACAAAAAATTCAAAACCGGCGGCGGCGGCGGCGGTGACAGCGGTAGTTACTTTTTTTTAGAATAGAGAGATACATAATGTATAACACTGGCACCCGGCTAACAGAAAAATACCATATCTTCTTGTACTATGATCATGTTTTATCAATAAACATGATAAACTGACAACATTAAAATTAAAATTATTTTGTTTCATTTGCATGTATAAATTCAATTATGCAGCTGAAAATGTTTAATTAATAATGGTATCCTAAAAATCGATAGTCCAATCTAAGAAAGCTGATTAATACACTATAAAAAATACTCGGAAACATTTCCGAAAATCAGTCGCTGCATAATAAACATTGTTTCTATAAATGTCTCCTTATATCTTGAAACTATATTGGTTTCAGAGTTTTCTAAGGATAATGAACGTTTTTCAGAATCATGGGTAACGCAAAAGAAGTTGTTATATATTTTTGTTCGGGGTTTGTTATGTTTTCGTAGATTAAGAACTATGTGTCTTTTTTTACTTTCTTCTATCTTTACAAGAATAAAGTATTGCGTTCGTGAAAATTTTCGAATTCGAGTTTTCGACGGATTTACACGTTTTAGCAGTCAGAGATTCCGAAAAACATCTTTTACAAAATGTCTATCTGTGAGTCTGTCTGTATATGACACAAATTTTGTGGGCGCTCTATCTCAAGAACTAATGCACGGAATTAAATAAAAATTTATATTCAGTTAGTCCCTGTTATAAATTGGTGCTGATTAGTTTTTGACAGGTTTTAGCTCAACAGGTGGACCTGCTTGCCACAGACAAATACATACACAAAAATTTTGGTTTATTTCTACGCATAATTTCATCCTTTTTTCGATGGTACAATGGCGACACACGGACGGACAGACAGACATTTTGTACAAACATGTTTTCTGGGATCTCTGACCTCTAAAACTTGTAAATCCGTCAAAAAAAATTTCGATTACAATACTTAGTGTACATGCAATCTTTTTTCTTTTTCGGTTATCTAAAAAGTTGCTTAAAATTTAAAATATAATTCTTGATGCCAATTTTCATCTGAGAGTTGCCAGGTCAAAAGTGTGCTCTTGTATTTAATGACTTTTTCTTTGTTATTTTACATTCAGATGCAAATATTTCTCATAAATTCTAATATTTTGAGCAGTCAGAATTAATAACCCCATATTTAAAAAATTTTATTTATAAATTTTTGAACAAAAAGTTCTGTTGCCTCTTAGTAAACTTAATATGTTTCTTAGTATTCAAAAATATTATTCTTTGTATTCATTAGCTATTATCCCCCATATATGTTTGAATGATCAGGGGTATAACGATGATAATCTAATTTTGTGAGATTTGAGATGACTGTTAATTTGAAAGGCGTTCTGTAGTTTGGCAACTTTAGATCGAGGCAGAAATGTAAATGAAAGTAGCAGTAGCCCTTTTGAAAAAAGGGTAAAGATTGTAGTGTTATTATATATAGAACTACATACTCCATTTTTCAAGTATATCATAAAAGTTTTAAAAGAAATATGTATATTTATTTTATTTTATTTTATTAATATATTTTTTCACTTAGGATCTTGGTAGCTGACATGTTTTAACTGAAATTTTGCTTTGTTGTTTGTGCTGAATTTTTTTTTCTCCGTCATTGTGTATTATATATTGTTATATTATTATATATTGTTATATTTCTCCGTCATTGTGTGAATTTCATTGCGTGAGTTTAACTTATAACAGTTTATTAATCAACCATGTTTGTTACATGGGACCTTCTTTTAGAAAGAAATTTGTATCAAAAGATAAATTATTTCTAATATTTCATTTTAAAATTAAAATTTATTGATTTACTTGGCATTTAATTGCATGTAAAAGAATCTACGTTGTATCCTGTAATATACGTCATTGTGTATTATACATTGTTATATTATTAATTATTATATATTGTTATATTTCTTCGTCATTGTGTGAATTTCTCAGTTTAACTTATAACAGTTTATTAATCAGCCATGTTTGTTACGTGGAACTTTTTTTAGAAAGAAATTTGTATCAAAACATAAATTATTTATAATATTTCATTTTAAAATTAAAATTTATTGACTTACTTGGCATTTAATTGCGTATAAAAGAATCTACGTTGTATCCTGCTATGTATGCATATTAACTTAGATGTGTAACTATATGTGTGTTTATAGTATAACTATTTATGTCTATGTAATGTAAAGAAAACTCTTTTCTATAATAAATATTCAGAAAGAAAATGCTCACAATTTTTTAGCATATCCTTGAATTGAGTTTTTTTATTCTCATTTGTTATTTATGTATATTTTTATTTCAGGAATTTCACCAGGGAAAATGAAGAAATTCATGAAATATTGGAGAAATGTAATCTGGCTTTCTAAAATGAAACTTAAAAATGTTATTTTGGAAAATTCTTCAAAAGTTGAAAATAAAATTTTCCCTAAGTTAACTCTTCTTATATTTACGGGAAACTTGCATGAGTGGCTTTCTTTTGAAGCCATATTTAGGCTCGGATTGCGGTGCCTCGCTATATTAAATCTTACGTTCGATCGTAGGATAGGCGTTACTGAGATCCATCGTAACTTCGTATAGGGAAGTTGCAATCAGCTGATGACCTTTTCACCCGCCAATCACAACTGCCCGGTTGACTTCCAACCGCGCCCACAATCCTCTCAGCTACCAATCACAACTATTCTCCGACAGTTGTTTGACCACCAGTTGTCGATTTGTGATGTTAAATGAAACTGCCCCGAGGCTAACGAGAAAGACAGGCTACCGCAATGCATCCCAAGTATCTTTTTTACAGACACGCTGGAATCACGTGATGCTGGAATGAACCAATGAAAGTGTGCGAAATGAGCACCACCTCACTCTAGCGGTCTGTAAAAAAAAAGCACGTGAGATGCACCGCGGTAGCCTGTCTTTTTAGTTAGCCACGAAACTACCCTATTGCGGTAATTGCCCTATTGCCCTCAGCGTAAGTCCTCCTGCAATTAGCCAATGAGAGGCCATCGTTACATTTGTAGTGGTTGCGCGCGCATCTACCTGCGCTTAAACTTACGACAGTTTGAAAGCTGTCGTAAGATCGCACTGCAGTACCGTTTACGCTTTGTTTATATCGAAAGTCTCTAAGTTGATCTTAAGAGAGGCAACGCAATCCCAGCCTTAAAGCAATTGTACGTGAAAACTCAAATTTGTCAGGGGAAATGAAACTGCAATATTTAAAGTCTTCATTGAAGAGAGTTGTGTTTAAAATTATCCAATGTATTTCAATCATGGATTCTGATTATGATGTTGCATGGTCACTTTTAGAGAAACAATATTCAAATTCCTGGGAACAAGTTTACGCGCATATAAAAAGTTTTTAAATAGTCCCGTAATTCAGAATGAGTTCCCAACAGCATTATTAAATCCAATAGATATTACAAATGAGTGCATTTGGTCGTTGCAGATTTTAGAACAAAAAGTTGATGTCGCCACAATGCAGGCGGAACAAAATGTAAAAATTCTGAACTCCAGACCTGTGTGATAAGTGCAGTCGATAAGCTGTGTGAAAAAGAAGTTACTTTTTTTAAGACTTGTTCGAAGTGTTTCCCAGGGCGAGTGCAGCAGACCTCACCAAAGTCACCGGTGAGATTGGTTACGTGACGTCTCGGTAAGTGACCGGTCTCTAACCGGTCAACAGACCTACTAGACGGCACTGTGTTATTTACTATTGGCGCCATCTGTATTACGTTGCCGTAATTATTCTTTTATTATTGTTTCATCATGTACGATGCAAATGTAAATAAACTTTCATGTAACCGATCCTTGACCCAACTGACCAACAATTTTCTTCGGTTAGTTCGGTCACTTTGGTTACTTGCACTGAACGACATTGCTTGCGACCTGGTTAGCAGCACTGAACGCCTTCGTGACTAACCGATCTCACCGGTCACTAACCGGTGGCTCCTCTGGATGTGCCCCCAGAGTATGTGTTGCTGTTATTAAGAATTCCTTTTATTTCTGAACGCGATATGTAACCGGAGTTAATTGAGCTTTGAAATGTGCATACGGATAGGCGTGTCATTATTTGTGTATAAGGTGCATTTATATATATTCTTGGGCCAGAGAAAAAAAATACCTTCGTTAAATCAATGCTGGCTATATAATGAAAATAAATTTAATAATTATTTTGCCCATGTTGTTATATTATTGAGACAAAAATCTATATCTCGTTCCCGAGCCATGTAGAAAACAATTATTAGAACTCGCACACTCATGCCTTTGGGGCGGTCATCTATGAAAAAAGAAAACTACACAAAGATTAAAATTCATTTTACTGGTCTAACATAAAAGAAAGATGTAAGCGAATTCTGCGAAAAAGGCTTATCCTGCTCAGTGGTATCAAATGTCTTGATATTTAGTTTTAAGCGTAAATGCCCAAAGTATATACGCGGATAACTAGAAATAGTAAATCAATTTAAACTAGAAACAAATCCATTTTTATGCATTGACCTCTTAAGACGAGACGTTCACAAACGAGACGTTGTGGAGTTCTATTAGTTTACCCATGAAAACTAAACTGTTTGTTTTTAAAACATTTTTAAATTACTTCTACAGTAGAGCGCCGATTATCCGAACTCCAATCAACCGAACTTCCAATTATTCGAACAGCCAATTTCTGCCCAAAAAATTTTTTAACGAACTTCTAATTATCCAAACATCCTATTAGACCTGGATATCAGATTTTAAATGATGATGAGATTGTGGATGATATTTAAGACGAAAAAGAAATTAAAAATGAATGTTCTGAAAATGATCAAGGTCCATCCCATAACGAAGCCTTTGAATGTTTGGCAACAGCTATGAAATGGCTTGAATGGCAGAAGAATGCTGTTCCTATTCAACTAACGTATTTAAGAAGAGTTCGAGAAATGGCATCATTGAAAAGAATGTCTTCTTTGAAACAAGCAACAATCGAAAGCTCTTTTGCTTAAATTATAATTTCTGGAGTTCAGAAAATGATAATAAAAAGTAAACAAAAAAAATTAAAAAGACAAAAATCAATTTTTAAACATGCCAGCATTAACTAGTGCTGTCAGTCTAAAGCGTGAATAAAGTGTGAAGATTTTAGTATAGTCAGGAACATCCCTTAAATTGTCTGTACATTTATCCAAACTTTTGCTTATCCGAACTACTGTCGGTCCCGACTTGTTCGGATAATCGGCTCTCTACTGTATATACCTGAATGTTTTTTGCTTTATAACCAAACCAATAAATGGCAGCATCGATGCTTATTTTGCCATAAAATAAATGCCGAGTTTGCTAAAAGCTTTCAAGACAGTATTGCTAAGAAAGTAACTTTCATGTGGTACATAGCTTAAAAAAAAAGGGCATTTGTACATCATTTACTTGTTTAAAGCACTTAAAGGAACGCCTCACTCACTTGGAAACACCCGCTTCGTAATGTTAAACCAGTAGGCAGGTTGTTTCGAATTTCCCGTTTAAATTTTAATATTTTGAAACTTTTTTTTTTTTTTCTTTTTGCTTAGGATAGCTGAGGTCGATTTTTAATATGGCTATTTTTTACTTTTTCGATTTCGGTGGCAGATTTTTTTTAACAAAGATACTTCCACTTTCAGAAGCGGTTTCGAAACTGAAAGTACCTTTTTACATAAAAAATACAATTGAAGCGTAAATTAACATTTGGTCAGAAAACTTATATAACTAACTTATATAAGGATGTATAACTTTTTTTGTAAAAACTCTTTTATTAATTAAAAGCTGACCTTGCTCTTCAGTATCTTCGACAAACATTTTTAGCTGACCTTGCTCTTCAGTATCATCGACAAATATTTTTAGCTGACCTTCCTCTTTACATTCTGAAATAATTACATGTTGTCCATGAGAAAAAAACAGTTCTTTTAAATACAGTCCGATTGTAGAAAGTGTTTACACTTCTGATTTATTTATCGTATTTGAAAATGACAGTATAAATGGAAATTTTCATTCATTTCAAATGAAAAATACCATAAATTATTGAAAAAAAATATTTCCTTGTTAACCCCCTGACCCAGGGGTAATTCTGAGTCAAAAAAAATTTTCAAAATTCACAGCAAATTTTCTGAAATGTTACAACAGAGGGGGGAAGGGGGAATCCACTCTCGGCACTAACTATGCGCTTTTTCCGCGGCCATTTGACAAGATTCGCGTTTTATCGCGATCTTTTAACGAACTTTGCGTTTTTTCGCGATCTTTTGGCGAAATTTGAGAGGTTTTTTGCAATCTTTTGTTGAAATTTGTGGGGGTTTTCGTAATCTTTTGATGAAATTTTCGAGGTTTTTCGCGATCTTTTCTCGAAATAAGTGGTATTTTTGCAATCTTTTCACAAAATTAGTGGTATTTTCGAGATCTTTTGACGAATTTTGTGGTTTTCCGCGATTATTGGACGATATTTGTGTTTTTTCGCGATTCTTTGACGAAATTTGCGATTTTTCGGCGACTATTTGCTGAAATTCGCGATAATTTTTATGTCCGAATTTTTGGATTGATGACCAATTTTTTTTTTCAATTTTCGGATTTAAGGCATTTAAGGCATTCGGAAATGAATGCCTTAAATGTTCTGAAAATTCGGAACAGAATCACCTCTACCCTGACCACCAAGCAAAAGGGCAAAATTGTAATGTGGTTTTCTCTTAGCTTATTTTAGATACTAAAAAAAGAATTTTTCCTAACATGATATAATTTATTTTATTACCTAAAGGCATGTAAGCCTTGAGAGTATTAATCACAACTTAATTTCTTAAAACTGGATCATATCTGTAGAATTATATTAGTTTAAATAATGTTTCTATTACAGTGAAACCTGCAGGTTAGTGAACGGATATATCAGTTCGTGGTGGTGAGAAGGTTAAGAAACATATTGTATGTTACATTTCTACTTCGTTATTACTTTTTCATTCAAAGAACATAACAAACCTAAAAAAAACGTTACCGATTTGAGTTGTCAATATCGTCTGCATGAGAAAAAAATAAACAGTATAAAAACCATAGAAGTAATTCAATGTTGGCTGAATGCCAACATCGGTTCCCTTTTCTCATGTAGACTTTTTCGATGTGCTGGACCGGCGGTAACGTCATTAAAACTGTATTAAAAGAGAGGCGAAATAGTTACGAATGCGCGAAATTTTTTATGTGAAAAATGCTCAAAAATGAATGACTCACCATCACAGCTCTGTGCTTGTTTACATTAGGAAAATTAAACACGGTTTCTGAAATGGTTTAACGACAGCACAAAACATTAAACTCTTCTAATAGAAAAATATGCTGAACAGACGTGATTCAAGATAGAAGAAAGAAATGTAAAAGAAAAAAAAATTGAAAGACATGCTTTCATTAAAATTCACTAAAAAGTAAAATAAAATATATATATATATATATATATATATATATTAATGCACTTCAAAGTAGAAAACGTTTGGGCTTGAAATGAAATAGGTTTATTTTCCCATGCCCAAGAAAACAGAAAATGAATGAGCGGGCGCCAATGCAATTTAACTTTTGTTTAAGTTTTTTTTAAATATTATATTATATACATATGTATATATTATAATTTTAATAATATATACATATGTATATATTATAATTATAATATAAATATATAACGTTGGCGCCCACGCTTTCATTTTTTCCCTTGGGCATGAGAAAATATAACAATTATTTTTCAAGCCCAAGTATTAGGTATTTTCTACCTTTTAGTGCACTTAAAATATATTTTTTTTTCTACATTTTTGTGAATCTTAATGAAAGCATGTCTTTCAAAAAATAAATTAATTAATTAATTAATTAAAAATTAAAAAGTTACATTTATTTTGATTTTAATTTTTTAGTCAAACAGCTCTTTTTTAGTCTTATTTTACATTTTATTCTTATTTTTTAGTCTTATAGTGCCTTTAATATTTAATCTTTTCGTCCTCCCCCTTGCATATAGTGCAAACTATAGCGCAGATAGTCCAAAATAATAGACAATTTGGTACTTTTCCACTATAGGGGCCTTGGTGTAATTCGGGCATCAGAAAGTGAGATTTGTTGTCAATAAACAGCTATAAAAACAAACTTCATGAGCTTTTTTCTTTGTTTATATATGTATTCCATATGTATTATTATTGTTGTTTTTTTATGTACAAATTACTTCTGTTTCTGTATAAATTTGGATAAATAGCTTTTTATGTTAAATAAATTGTATGAATATTGAAAAAAAAATGCTTGTGTATATAAAATGAAACAGTGAATAGGTTCCCAGAAAATATGTTGCCTAATTTCCTTCTTCGCCAAGGCCCCTAAAGTGGAAAAGTACCGAGAATTCAACTTTTGTATCCGGCTATATAAAGCACGATACTTTTCTAGTATAGGGGCCTTAGCGTACTTTTTTAAAGATTGTCATAATTTGGGCTTCAGAAGTGAGATTTTTTGCCAAATGATATAAACAGCTATGAAAACAAAATTAATGAACTTTTAAGTTTATATAATTTATAAACATTTTATTTATATCTATAGTATCGTTGTTTTTTTATATACAATTTACTTCTGACAAAAAAGTTAAATGGTTTCTTTATATTAAATAAATTGTATAAATATTAAAAAATTACTTGTGTATATGAAACAGTTAATAGGTTGCTAGAAAATATTTTGCCAAATTTCATTTTCTCTATCTCGTCAAGGCCCCTATGCTGGAAAAGTACCTAAGGTACATTAAAATCGGGCATTTAGGAGCTCAGACAGCACCGTCTATTGGCTGTTATGTTATTAGTAGTACCGGGATGAAGATCTAAAGACGTACATTTTCGTATATTACACTTTAAATTCTCGCCTATAGACTTTGAAAAAAAAAATTAAAAGCGCGGAGTTTAAATTAAATTGCTGTGACCTCGATTATGAAAGATTAATGGTTTTAAATGAGAATTTCACCAAATTAGCCAGCTATCGCCAAGTTAGCTTCAAATATGACAACTTATTTTTGTGCCAAATGTGTGAATGTGCGATATTTTGACAAGTTGGTCAACATTTGGCGCTACTGTGGTAACCCTGCATTAGTATATTTCAACAATTACTCATTACAATGAGGCAGTCCTACCGGAATTGTGAGGGACACACAGAGACTTGGATTTTATTATAAATAGATAAAAGCACCGTTTCCCACTATTAGAAACAGTATTCTGAATAACAAATGCATGGATTTATGCATGAAAATGCGCTCTTTAAACTAGCCACAAGCTTTTCAAAATTTTAATTAGATTAATTTTATTTGCAGAACATTTGTTTTTGTTTAATTGCTCTCTTTATTTTATACACATATGTACTAAACTATCCTCAAATTTATCGTTCCTAATTTTTCTTTCAACATTGTTCATTCTATGACTTAATCTCTCCATATGGACACGTAATGAATGTTTTCATTTTGATGTGTTACATTTTGTCATTGTTTAATCTACCCTATATATATAAAATCCTAATGAAACGAATTTATGAAACGGATATATGAAACGTCTGAAATGAAACGAATTTATGTAACGATTATTTGAAACGACTGATTAAACAACTGATTATGTTTCACGGCGATTTCTCCTAAAATATGGAATACTTTGCGATGAAATTAACAGCAAAAATCAGTATTGATCCGCAGATCTCAAAACTGGTATTAGAATTTTTAAATTCTAATTAGTTTTCGAAATATTATTTTTTTTTCTAATTTTAAATACATTTTTCTAATGATGGTAACTCAAGTTATAATCATAACAGATATATTTTTTTTATATTTCAGAAAATGTTATTTTAAACTAATTTGGCGACCAGTTTTGCCTCCCTTAAATGTATGCTAAGAAATGTATCATGCTACTTTTATTCATAATTCAATTTACTTGAACAATCTTTTGCCAAATCGAAAGATTCTGATAGAGCAATTTAAATTCATGCTTTGCTTTGGCTTCATTTAAGCCACATGATGATCGAACAATTAACAGCCATGGTATTTACAGCTTTGTCGCCGCGGACTAGTTTATCATAAGATGAATATGGCAGCTCATCCAACACAAAACAGTGAAGGTGAATTCGAACGACCGCGATATGGTCAGATGTACTTTTTAAGTTCAGAAGATGCTGTTAACGAAAGACTCGAATATCCTCTCAACCATGGAATCAGACGAAATTTAATCGAACTTTTAGAGCATATTATTCGGTCTCAAAATATGTTTGCACAATCATTTATGATGATGCGAGAAGTTGAAGAAGAAGTGAATCGACATGTTAAAGCAGAAGGAATAAAATCTCCATATTTCAAACTTCTGTTTACAATGCAAGAAAATGCTGATTACAGAAGATTCAATGTCCCTATGAGTAATGATGTATACGCCGTGCTTACACTCAACGCCGATCAAAGCTTTCCAGAAAACGAAATGGTGGTACATCAACGTGGAAAAAAAAAACTGTCAATTTGCATAATATTGATAAACGGATAGAACCATTCACGTATCCACTATTTTACCCCAAAGGAACATTTGGCTATTCTGTGGATCTACAATTGCAAACACCTTATACAAGTCGTCAGCATCTTACTCGACTAGAATTAGCACAATATAGAATTGCTTTTCGACTTGAACTTACTAAATACCTTCCTCCAGAAACAGCTATTATAGGTGCAGATTTGCGCCAAATACACTTCAATGCTTTGCATTTTGGTAGTCGGCTTTTCCAACAATACCTCGTTGATACATACATCAGAGTAGAGCGCGATCGCATCCAATGGATCAAGGCTAATCAAAAAAAAAATTCTTGCTGACCAATATTCTGCCGTTACCCACATTATTAAGGAACTCGCTGAAAAGAAAAATGCCGTTGTTGGTGAAAAGATAATGCTGCCATCTTCATTCATTGGATCGATGCGATACTATGTTGAACAGTTCGAAGATGCGATGGCCATTGTCTACAGATATGGATCGCCAGATTCCTTTATCACTGTGACATCAAATCCTGAATGGTCAGAAATTAAAGAGGCATCAAGAGTTGTCTTGTAAAATGGAATAATACATGAGCAACCTACTCAAGATAGACCTGATCTCGTTGCTAGAATTTGTAAAATTAAATTCGATGACATTATTGAAGAATTGGACAAAAAACAAGTATTTGGAAATGTTGCCGCTTACGTTTATTCAACAGAATTTCGGAAACGTAACCTCCCACATATGCATCTGCTGCTGATTATGGCTCCTGAAGATAGAATCCGTAACCCAGAGAAACTTGATGACCTGATTTCAGCGGAAATTCCCATTAATAATGATCCTGAATTACGAAATCTGGTGCTAAAATGGATGCTTCACAATCCGTGTGGGAAACTAAACTCAAATGCACCGTGTATGATTAATAAAAATGGGTGCATGAAATGTCGCTTCAACTATCCTAAAATGCTTAACGAAATCCCTTCTTTAGCGGACGATGAAAAACGAAGTTATCGACGTAGATATAATCCACAGTTGGATAAACATAGTTTAGAATTTTCGCACGGGCATGCTGTTTATCGAAAGGATATAAATGGTTGCAAAATAACAAGAGATAACCGTCACGTATCTCTATACAATGCTTATCTGTTGAAGAGATACAAGTGTCATATAAACGTTGAATATGTAGGAAATATTCGTGCTGTAAAATATCTCTACAAATATATCTACAAAGGGCATGATTGTGCAACAATAAAGATCGTTGAAAACCAAAGAAAACTTATGCACAATGAAGTAGACACCTATATTGAAGGTCGATGTATTACTCCACCAGAAGCATGTTGGCGATTATTTGGCAACGAGATTCAAAAGAAAAGCCATTCTGTTCAACGCTTAAACATCCATTTACCAGGTCAATTTCGAATTGCAACCATTGATCTAGCACAGGAAGATTTAGCAGATACGGGTCAGAAAGGTACAACATTAGAGGCATATTTCCGGCATAATCGAGGCCTACAACAAATAGAAGAAAATAATCTTCTGAACGGAAATTCTCAAGAAGTTATATATCACTACTATTGGCAAATTCCTGAATGCTTCAAATGGGATGGAAAATCCAGCGAATGGATTCAGAGAAGTCGCCGTTTACGCGTTATAGGTCGAATACATAACGTAAATTTCATCTCCCAGCCAGAACTCTACCACTTACGAATGTTGCTGTACCATGTTGTTAAGAATGCAACAATCTTCGAAGATATGCTAACAGTTGATGACATTACATATGCATCATATAAACAAGTTTGTTTACTTCATGGACTAACTTACGATGACCAACAATGGATTGAAAGTCTGCGAGAATCTGCTATGTCAAAGATGCCTAAAGTCATGAGAACGCTGTTTACACAGATTCTCATTTTTGGATCTCCTGAAAATACAAGACGCCTATGGGAAATGTTTAAGAAAGATTTGGCTGAAGACTTCATCCGAGAAACAGGACGGATGGTTAATTCTATGGAAGAAGCGCTTAACCCTAGATCTACCGGGAATTTTATTCAAGTTTTAATAAAACGTTCTACACCAGAATTTTTATTTAAAACTATTTAACTTATTTATTTACCTTATTTTTGTCTGGTTTATATACTTAGTTTATTTTAACCCTCCGTCTACCAGACGGGTCCATTGGACCCGACAGGTACATACAAAATATTCATTCAAACCAGAAATTTCTTTAAAATAAACTAAGTATATAAACCAGACAAAAATAAGGTAAATAAATAAGTTAAATAGTTTTAAATAAAAATTCTGGTGTAGAACGTTTTATTAAAACTTGAATAAAATTCCCGGTAGATCTAGGGTTAAAGAAATTTCTGGTTTGAATGAATATTTTGTATGTACCTGTCGGGTCCAATGGACCCGTCTGGTAGACGGAGGGTTAAGCGTGCTTATCGAATTATCGCATTCAAGTTAAATACAGAAGCTACTGAAGGTAGGAATTTCCTATACTGGGTTCATCAACTTGGTACGGACGAAATTGATGGATACGAGAACGTGCTAAATGAAAAAAGCTATGAACACCAATGAGTCTATTTCTATTGGAGAACATATGTATCAAATTCTTAAAGGGAGACAAATTGAAATTGTTAATACCATCTTACATTCAGTAAACGATTCAACCCCTCGAACAAAATGTTTCTTTATTGATGGACCGGGAGGCACTGGAAAAACTTTTGTATACAAAACTCTTTATTACATCCTTCCAGGACAAAAGCATAAAGTAAGGTGCATGGCATTCACTGGGATTGCTTCTATTCTGCAACTTGATGGAAGTACTTCGCACAAGACTTTTGGACTAGTTCCATTGACATCGGATTCAATTTCAACATCAAACCTAGATCCGCTAAAGCAGTCGAACTCAGCAAAGTTGATGCATTTTTGATAGATGAAGCTCGTATGCTGCCAAAATATGGACTTCACAACATAGATCAATTGCTGCGCTCTATTGGAAATCCAATTTTGTCATTTGGTGGAAAGATTATGGCCCTAGGAGGGGACTTTCGTCAATGTCTACCCGTCCAATTACGAGCAAACAGAAGTGAAATATTGTATTTATCAATCAAAAAATGTGAGCTGTGGCACCACTTCAATTCAATTTCATTAGCAGATAACATGCGCGTTGATCCGAAACAAAGAGAATTTCCCAAATATCTTTTGAAACTTGGAAAGGGGAGCTACCTGAGAACGCGATGGGTGAGATCGAACTACTCGTAGATATACTTTCAAGTGGTCATCTCATGGATGAAGTCTTTGGAAACTGCTTAAAGAAAGAAGTTATGAAGAAATGAAGGATCGAGCTATCCTTGCGCCATTAAATAAAGATGTCAGCAAGATTAACGCCGAAATTATTGAGAAGCTTCCTGGAGAGTATAAAATCTACCACAGCTACGATTCCGTCAGAGATCAACCTGAAGGAGCAATCCAGTTTAAGACGGAACTTCTCAATTCCATCGAAATAGCTGATTTGCCACCTCATGAGTTAAAGCTTAAAAATAACGCAATAATCATACTATTGCGCAATTTAGATGTTTCAGAAGGCCTTTGCAATGGAACAAGGCTAATTGTTAAAGATCTTTGCAATAACATAATCAAAGCAAAAATAATCACAGGAGAATATTCAGGTATCGAAGTACATATTCCGCGAATAACTCTCGATTCAAGAAGAGGTCAACTTGTATGCACGATGCAAAGGCATCAATTTCCTGTGAGGCCAGCATTTGCAATAACTATACATAAAGCTCAAGGTCAGACCTTCGAATTTGTTGGCGTCGACTTACGGACACCTGTTTTTATGCATGGATTGATCTACGTTGCTTTTTCCAGGGTTAAGAGCAAAACAACTTATAGGTACTTCTACCTACAGAAAATCCTCATCACACTCATAATATTGTATGGAAAGAAGTATTGAATACACCAACAACCAATCAATTTAGTATTTAAAAGACTGCAGAAATACGTAACAAAATGGTTTACTAGAAAGTACTAAGAAAGGGACATAGATTTCTCAATAAATAAAAAGCTCAAAAAACGAATATTTAGTATGTGTTATTATTATTTTTAGAAAGTAGAAATGACATTTTCATGTAGAAATAAATACGCTTAAATAATAAATACATAAAATTTTTTCACTGCAATGTGATCGCTGAATAAAAAAATCACCGAGTGATGCTCAGTGTACCAGGTACTCAATAATTATTTAAGATAACATAAATGTCTTTTAAATTTCTAATTCCTAAACGAAACTAAAGTTTATAAACTATTTTAACCAAAATAAGTAAATAAATAAAAAAAAATAAAATAAAATAACGACTTCAGCGAAATACAGCGAAAGTTCATTTTTATTTTTTGATTTTAGATGAATTTCTAAAAAAGTATTGAACCAATTTTGATGAAATTTAAATGGATCATATGCGATAGTATCCTCTTTAAATAATAATAAAATAATCATAAGAATCGGTCGCATGGTTTTGGAGAAATCGGTAAATACACTCACACACATATATAGATATATAATATGCGTCGAATTGAGAACCTCCCCCTTTTTTTCAAGTCGGTTAAAAATTAGAACAATGTTTTTCAGCTTTTGATATTTAAAATATCGATATTTCTGATCTACAAATGTACAGTCGTGGGGAAAAAAAGTAAACACCCCCTACTAACTCCTCAACAAATTATCGTAGAAGACAGTTACTGGTACCGAAAGATTGGAAATAAAGTCTACTTTTAAATGATGTATATAAAATTTGCTTAGGGGGTCATCTACATATCAAAACGAACCATAACTTTGTTTTTTTTCAATTGCAGTACACAATTCTGACAGCATAAATGAACTCTACACCCTTCAATTAGCCTAAAAACAAATTTTTATGCAATTCGTACCATAAGCTTCCGAGAAATTAATTATTTTAAAACGAACGTATTTTAAGGGCTGTATCCAAGTTGAAGTTCGGTACTCGATTGTTAACCGAGAGAGCCACCTTCTTGATCAAGGCACCTTAAGCACCACTCAAGCAGTCGGTGAAGCCGGTTAGATTACAGGACAGCAGAAGAAATTTCAAAATATCTACCCACTTCTATCATAGACGGCCCCTAAACCATCATTTTGCCGTCTTTTAAGCATAATTTGAAAACTACTTGGAAGAAAAATGTGAAAATTTTGGATTTCCATAAAGCAGGACTTAATAAATCTAAATCCATCCAAAAAATTGTAGGTTGCAATTCAGAATTTTTTCGAATATTAATTTCATAATTCATATCATAAAATTATGAAAATTGCAAATTCAGCGTATTTATGCTTGGGTATATTAGAATTATTGCTACACAAAAAATAGCAAATTAGGAGCATAATTTCAGGAGATATAAATAAAAATATGAAAATGTAATTTAACATTAGAAGCACTAAATTTTGAATGTTTATAATTCAAAAACTTATCATTCAAATGACTTGAAATTTGGTGTCTAGGCATAGTTTGAACCGAAAATTTGAAATACCTAGTTAAAATTGGGTATTGCCATTGAAAAAAAATGAAGTTTGGATTCGTTTTAATATGTAGATGACCCCTAAGCAAATTTTATATACATCATTTAAAGTAGACTTTATTTCCAATCGTTCGGTACCAGTAACTTTCGTTTACGATAATTTGTTGAGGAGTTAGTAGGGGTGTTTTACTTTTTTCCACGACTGTACATATGTATCTAGTTAAATATGAATAAGTATAAAAGTAAAAATATAAAAATTGAGGGTTCATCTTAAAAATCACATTTTTTTTTTTTTTTTTTTTTTTTACTGCATTTCATGTTTTTTCTCAAGAATTTCCGTTACAATACAGGGCCGAAACTAGCCTTTTTTCCGCCCGGTGAAAACATGGATTTTGGCGCCCCCCCCCCCCCCCCACACACACACACACACACACACACACTTCCTCATACAATAAATGCTATCAACCGCCGATACCCTACGCAAAATAAATAAATAATTCTTAAAAAATAAAAACTCCTTTAATAATAATTAAAATACTAGCAAGAAGTATGTAAATAACGCTTCCATAGAATTAACATTAGCTGGATCATTAAGAGCCTACACTAGTCACTCGAAGAAACGGGATCGCTAATGTTAAACCTATGGAAGCGTCCTTTTTAAAATTTCTCACTTGCATATTAATAATTTTAAATGATTTTTTTTTTTCTGCTTAGCTTAGCTGGGATTGAATTCTAACTGAGTTAGTGTTTACTCTTTCGATTTTGGTTGCAGATATTTTTCTTTTTTTTTTTTGGTTACTTTTACTTTTACAAATTTGAAAAGAACGCTCCCATAGGTTTAACAATTGCTTGGGAGTTTCTTTGTATTTCATATATATATATATGTGTATATACATTTTTGTATGAAACGACAAACAAAATCTTCATTTGGCACCCCCTACCCACTTCGTCTTTCTTTCTGGCGCCCGGGACACATGCTCCCTCTGCACCATGCATTAACTTGCCGTGTGAAGCAAACTCAATTATGAAAAATTTACTGATTTATTCACACTTGATTGAAAATGCTATTAAGTGAATTTATTAAAAAATATAGAATTTTTTACCCGTTTCTTTTTAAGGCAGAACAACAGGGAAAATATAAACATTATTTAAGCTATCTTTTTAAGATTTCTATATTGATTTCTCTACCTATAAATTTTAATATAATCTTAAACAATTAACTGACAAAAGGATAATTTTTAAAAAAATGTTACAAACTTCGTTTTTAATTTATAATTTATTTTCCACCTTTTAAGTATCTAAAATGTTTCATTGTTGCAGTTTTGAGCTATTTGATCTATTTTCGCAAGTTTTTATTTGCGCATTAGTAAATCTATTGTTTTCTTCTAATTCCCGAATCGTCATTGTAAACATACCGGGTGTCCCAAAAAGGACTGACTGATTTTAAAATTCAATAACTTCCAAACGGTGACAGATATTAAAAAAATTCTTGCAGGAGGGTTATGCATAAAGTCAAAAGTTTTTTTTACAGTGAATTTCGATTTTAGTTCGAATTACAAACAATAGATGCCGCTGCGATCAATAGAGGCTAAATTCAGGCTCGATTTTTGGTACTTCATGGCCCGGATGCTTTTTCAGAAAGGCTCACGTTTTCAGCACCAGCCTTGGCGAGTTGGCGAAAGCGAGAACGTACAGCCCGCTCTAGCGCCAATCGTCGTCTTGTGTTTTGTTTTGAACCGAAATGGCGGAAGAAGAACTAGCATATTTTAGAATAACAGTCCTTCCAAAATTAAAGAAATATTTTCAATTATGTGTTCTAGATGAAAAGAAATCTTCGAAAGAAATTGTATTACGAACTCTTATACTCTGTTTTATCAAAGGCCTTTATTACTTTTGATGATATAGACTAAAATTTTGATTATTTGATCCCCTCAAAAATCTACATTTTCATTCAATTGAATATTAATATTTCCATACCTTTATTAAAAAGCCTTTATTATTTTTATATAATTCCATACCTGTTAAACAAAAACTCGTTACCTTCATAAATCTAGATATTTGATTACATATAAAGATGGATTTATGGGGATAATGAATTAATGCAGTTTCAGTGCATTTTGATGTATATAAACACAGATTTAAAAAAATACGTGACAGAAAATTACTATATTTTCTGCGATGAACTTATATAATTAATTTAATACCAAATCATTCTGCAGAAACAGTACTCAAAGTCAAGTGAAAATAGGCTAAACCAAGGAAAAAAAACCTATCACACCCCCAACCAGGATGTTTAGAAATTGCTTTTTTAATGTGAGATGAAATTCTTAGGGCTATTCTCAACTGCTCTGCTCAACAAGCGCAAAACGTTTTCACACATTTAGAAAATCATTTTTTAACGGAAAGATATAAAATTGGAAATCCTGATCATGGAAGCGATTTGGAATCGAACTGTGTTTTCCATTCTTGGATCTATCCATTACCTATTGAGTTAGAAGCGATTTGGATCACGTGACACGGCATTTTTCTCCCCTTACTGACTGGATTTTCTTCTTTCGTTCAAAAGTTTGGTTCAAAATGCCCACTTTGACAGTATTTTTTGAAAGATCTGTTTATTGCGTTTACAAGAAAACGGAAAAAGCAGTTCGATAACATAAGTTTCTGAATAACAACACCTTCTAGTTTCACGAGTTTCCGAACAAAACTGAATAAAAACTTAAGTCAAAAAGTTGACCCTTTGGATTTGAGAACAGCCTTAAGGGGATGTGGGGAAGAAGGAATATTGAATGACTATCTCTTGCTACTTCAAAGTAACAAATAAAATCATTAGAGAATTTTTTTTAACTATGCATGATAGTGAGGGGCTATAGATTTAAATAGTTAAATTTATCAATTAGTAAATGGAAAAATAAACCAAAAAATTAAAAACTTGGAATATTTAATTTTTTAGGGGGGGGGGGTGTGAAAGAAAAACAAGCTTTTTTCGGGGGGGGGGGCAGAATTTGAATAATGGGTCCTTTACTTATAGTTACTTCAAAGTAATAAATAGGACGGAAAATTTAAAAAAATGTAGAGAATTTAAAAAAAATGAAAGCGTGTGCACAAAAGGTTAATCCTGATTTTTTTTTTTTTTTTTAAATCTTTCATTCTATTTCTTTCCTTTTCTTTTTTTATGGTAAATTATTTATTTGTTATTTAAAAATCAACAGATATAGCAAAACGCAATTTTAACTAATCTTTGCTGCAATGCAACAATGAATTTTAAATGGTCAAAAAATAGTGTGCTGGAGGAGATGTAGGGGGGGGGGGGGGGGGGAGAAGAGAAAATTCGAAATGAGAGGTTGCCTCAGATGATTGATCATTATTTTATTGCTACTTCAACTTAATAAATAGTGCAAAATACGTGCAGAATGACGAAAAATGGAGTGTGTGTGTAAGGGGGCGGGGGGGGGGGGGGGGTAGGGATTTCATCCGAGAGAATTTAGATGATTTATTCAAATATGACGAATGACTATTTTAAAATAACAAATAAAATAAAACAACTAGGACGAAATAATATTTAAAAATATGGCAAAAATTTTAAAATAAAAAACTGAAGAATTTTAAAGATTTTTAATTTTGTGCATTAGGGGCAGACCAATGGTGTTTTCATAAAACTCAAATAATGATAAAGATTTAACAGCATTAAAATGTAATCGTAATTGATTTAATTGGCATGCATCAACATATAATCATTTTAACTGATTGATTTAATTGCAGGATACAGCTAAATAATTTATGATTTATCGTTCAATCTAATTATAATCGAATTGATTTTAGTTTCAACTTCCTATTAACGTCTAATCGCAATTAAATTAAGAAAAATTAAATTTTAATGAATTATTTCAGTGAAAATATGTTTTATTAATGCAATCACACAATGCGTCACACAATTATGCCGTTTAATAATGATAAAAAAAAACTAAATTAATTCAATAGTAATGCTAATAAAACTACGTTCAAATGTGTCATAAAAAAATGATCAATAGAATTATATATATTACAAAATAATCTTTACACCTGTTTTTATTTTTCCTAAAAAAATAAAATACGTTCTTAATTTCTTCGAAAATAGCGAATTAATGAAATAAATGAATACTATTGAACTGAAAAACGTAACTTATGTTTGAATTATATATATTGTGCAATTAAAAGCATTTTAATGGGAAAAAGCTCTTCGTTTTAAAAGCTAAAAGCTCTCAGCAAAGGAATGGGGTTGCTGTTCGCTACGCGTAAGACGTCAGGAACAAGAAAGGGTGCGTAGTATTGAATTCATCCCCGCGCCAACCGTTACTCTGGCGATAAAGTGCTCAAAACGTGAGCCTTCTTGAAAAAGCGGCCCGGATAATACATTTCCATCTCCTTTTTCTGCATGGAACTAGAGAAAGGACCAAAAATCGAGCCTGTTTTTAGCGACTATTGCTTACAGCGCCATCTAGTGTTTGTAATTCGAACTAAAATCGAAAATCACTGTAATAAAACTTTTGACTTTATGCATAACCCTCCTGCAAGAATTTTTTTAATATCTGTCACCGTTTGGAAGTTATTGAATTTTAAAATCAGTCAGTCCTTTTTGGGACACCCTGTCTTTGTACAAATTCATATATTTCTAGCATATTAGGAAGTAGATTAAACTCAATTACAGAATCCCATCTTTACATACAATAAATATAAAAATAGAAATAGTTAAAAAAAATTTATAAGTGGATAAAAGATTTAAGAATTAATTTTGAATAACTCGAATTTAAGTTAGCGAAAAGAAATATGAATAATCTGACAAAAGAATGGGACTTAACAGAATTCAATTCACGATTCGATTTTAAAACAAAAACTGCGAGTTGTCATTATTAGAATTTAGCATTAAGTTTAAATATGCGTTTCTTACCCCATTTTCCCAGAAATTCAGGCAGACACTGACAAAAGAATGGCAGCAGTATAAACACATTTTTTATTATACAGATGACACTAAACATCGACGAAGATTTCAATTTGAATAAGAATTTTCAATACAACATAGTATGCTGGGATGAAGGATGAGAATTATAGTTACGAAGAATAAAAATGGCCATAACATCGACCAAAGTGGGTGAGTTAAATTAGACACCTTTGAATGTTGACTTATTCTTGACTAGACTTGCAGTAAATGAATAGAGGTAAATATCTAACATCACACCGCATAATTAATTCGTCGAATCAAAAGAGTAAATAATGCACGTACGTTCATTATCAACATTCGAATCCAGGCTGTTTTGGGTTTTTAAGATTGTACCTGTAGAAGCTGACGTCACGCTTTTACGTCAGTTGCTGGGTTGCCTAGGTAACGAGTTTTTTCACTCGCAGTACGATCGTCCAATAAGAATTCAATGTTGATCTTGGAAATCACGTCGAATCTTTTGACTGCAGTTCTTGTTTTTTCCCAAATGTTTCCGTTATCATAAATTAATTTGGCGTGGGCATTGAACTCGATTATAAAAACATACTCTCCCTTTTTTTTTTCTTTAATGCTTGTACACTTTTGAATGTCATTTTTATAATTTTATCCTATCAGGAAGTGAATTAAAAATGTACAGCAAAATTTCATCTTTACATATAATGGTACAAAAGTGATTGGAGGCGGGCCTGTATTATTCAAGACGTAATGAGTAAAAATTCTATGCATTCTATCATTGCCACCTGGAATACAAAGCCTTCTGGCTGGCTGGTGACGTCAGCAGCAAGAGGCGAAGAATCTGTGTATCGCATTGATAAAGTAAAGTTTAATATTGCTATGTTTTTCTACATAAACAACTAAGCATTAAATTGACCTAATAATAGAATTGTAAGCTTGATTGTACATCAATAAATTGCTACTGACATATAAATTAAATTTTATAACTAAAAAATTTTAACATGAAACACATTTATCATCACTTTTATGTTTGCTGAATTTTCTTGATATCTTGATAAATACTGCTAATTTCAAAAATATCTTTTAAATAAAAATATTTTTAACTAGATTGTTCATTTTAGAATAAAAAATTCGGTAATCTGAAAAACAGATTTTTTTCTTTTCTTTCATCCTCTCTCTTGATTTTTTTGATTGAAAATGTAGCAAAATTTTTGAACAAAATGTGCGTAAATATTATGAAGAAATGTTTAATTAACCTTTAATTATTATAAATAAAGCATCATAAAAGAAAAGAAAAGAAAGAAAAAACTAGATTATCCATTTTAAAAGCGATTTTTCGAGGAAAAATAGGATTCTTTTTTTTCTTTCTTTTTTTAGGGTTCCATACTTAAAAAGTAAAAACGGAACCATTATAAGATCACTCTTGTGTCGGTCTGTCTTTCTGTCACAGCCATTTTACTCGCAAACTATGGAACGTGGAAAGTTCAAATTCCGGGAAGTAATAAAGACTATTGACCCGCACATTTTCATATTAATAAACATTCATAAATATATTTAGTAAAAAAATAGAGGGGCTAATTATGCTACTTGAAAAAAATCTTTTCATTGTATATCATGTGAGGCATTCTTTGAAAGCTTTTGTAACGCTGAACACAAAAATACATTCCTTTTAATTTTAGGTATTATATTTTCAAGGATATTGTTGAAAATGTAGCGCAAAAATATGTTCCCCCCATCTAATTCCGAATCTACTGAAACTAAAATTATGAAAAAATTAGAGGTAGTAGACATTAATATAAACCTTGCCGAAAAATTATAGCGATTACCTTATATCACATAGTTTTTGAGTAATTACCATTTTTCTGTTATACACAAATTTCGATTTACGGGCATTCAGAAAAATTGTTGAGCATCGCTGAATATACCTATCGTTGCAGAAGAATAAAAGCATTGTTGATAATGATTTTCGAATAAAATCATCGATAATTAGCCGAGATATTAACCCTTAAAGGTACGGTCAGTTTGGACATACACAAGAACAGGGGCGGCGTACTCTATGCCTAGTCAACAACTTTTAATGATGTATATGTGTAATACAATGTCCAGTAACAGTATAAAAGCAATAACCGTCAAATTGTTAAAAACATACTAATTTAAAGGGTCTCGGGACTCTAAAAAGTGGAAAAAATGAAAAAAAGACCATTTTCAACATTTAATGTAGAAAAATGTGTATGATTTTAAAACACAATTTTAATTGGAATGAAAGATATAAGTATGTTCTTTCGTTTCATGTATTTAAAAAATTGCAAGATACAGAATTAGTATTTATAGGGGGCTCGAAACTGTTAGACATTTGTCGAACAAAAAATTGGCATAACAGTTTACGCGCAGGATTACAAAATAAATATTGCAACTAGAATGGAAATTTTGGTGATTACTTATACATCAGATTGTAATAATTTTCCTGAACTTAAATAAATTTGTATTTAAAGCATTTTTATATTTTTAATGCAATGTTGCATTTAACTAATACAAAATTTTGAAAATTTCAACAGTAAAATCACCTAAAAAATATTTTTTTGAACAATAAAAAGGAAATTTTAGGTTCAGTTTATATAGACTAACATGAATTATATGTTTTGAAAATTTCATGAAAAAATATTCAGAAGTTTTTGAGGTATCCTGCGCGTTATGCCCAAAAAACGCCATTTGGAAAATAATGACTTTAAAGTTTCGGAAACGGCGCTTCAGCTATTGAGCGGGTATAATTCTAAAAGCCGAAACATTTGTTCTAATGGGAATTTCAAGGAAACAATTATATCAAAATATTCAGAAAAGATAGGAGTTTAACATCTAAAAAAATTAAAAATTCTTAAATTTTGAAGCTTTAAGAGTCCTGCGACCACTTAATCCTTTCCGGCACGAAATAATTCTATTTATAAACTTATGAAATAATGAACTGACACCAGAATTTATAAACGATTTTATTAGAAAATGCGAACTTGCTTATTTTCACGTACATGATAAAAGGAAAATTTTAATTAAAAATTCTTGGTGTCGTTTGTCTGTTTTGGAATTAAAATTAGGTGTCCGTTTTTTAAGGGCATCGCCCTCGAAAGATTTAATTAGAATGAATCGCATAAATACTGTGGGATTCGCGATAGTTTGCATTGATTGTATCTCTCAATACGCCTCGAGTGACTTTAAAAGTTAATTAAACACCTATCTGAAAAAAAGCGGCACTGACCAAGGCGGCGTTGCAACTTTGAGACCTCAATTCGAAGCGCGCTTAGCACAATGCCAAATTTAAACTTTGAGCAAAGGTTTTGTTTTAGCTACACTGTAGAAATAAAGGTTATTACTACGCTGAATTTAGTTTCCTGAAATGCCAAATGAAGTTTAACTATGCACTGCTTTTATTGTCAGTACCGAATTAAGTTCATCATAAACAGATTAGGATAATATTAAAAAAAGAGTTATACGAATAGCTATATTTGATATTATTTAGGTTTCATATCTCTTTGAACTTTCATGGTATACCCATTTACACTTTTTTAATATATACAGTTATACCCAACCCTACGTTGTATAATTTTTTACAAAGTCTTAGTATTCTTTTAGCAACTTTTTTTTTTAATAATACAGTTACAAATTCATATATTTATTCTACGGAACCCTCTAAGCGCGAGTAATGCTCGCACTTGGCCGTTTATTTTTCTTTTGTTGTGAAGGTTTTTCTTTTGTTGACCTTCAAAGAAATGTTATTATTTAATTAATTAAATATTTAAACCAATTTGTAAATTTATTAAAAATAATTTTATACCAAAAGACAAAAAACTGTTTAAAAAAAAACCTATTTTGTAAAAATAATTTATATTAAAAAAAAAAAAAAAAAAAAAAAGTTCTCTTGCAAAATTATTAGAATTTCAATTTATTCAATATTCTAAGATTGTTTATGATTAAATACAATTTTTTTCTTTATTTCTGAAAAGTAATATTTAAATATTTTATTGAAAGAGTCTCATTTTGTTCTTTCTTTTTTCTTATGAAAGTGGTTCATATTTTCAACTTGTCTTCATTTATTAATTTATAGAACTAACAAAGTGTTCTTCCCATTAAGTCGGAGGATATTTATTATTATAAGATTAGTCTTTTATTTTGATAAATTCTTAAATTTTTTGTGTATTTATTTTATCACTTTCTTCAAATATTTGCTTTTGATAAAGTTGAACATAAATTATCTTAAAATATCTAAGTGCATATAGTAATATTTCTATGGTTATAATTATTATTTCTATAGACCTTTTTTTACAATCCGAAACTAAAATGTTAAATTTTGATTAACTTTGAAAAGCTCTAACAATAGTATTATAGACCTATAAAATGTCAAATTAAGTAAGGCACTAATTAAACAGTTAAAATTTGAATAATATTATGCACTATTTAAAGTTTACTTTAATTATTTAAAAAAAAAAAAAAATGCACAATACATTTGCTTAACTGACTAAAAACCTGTTATTAGTATTTATTCAATAATTTATATAACTGAAATCTGTAGAAGTTATTCCATGTAAATTGGCAATAAACTCAAAATAAAGTTTATGGACATGCTAAAATAATAAATGTTATTTACATTCGATAAATTTTAAAATATGGGCAAGAATAAAATTTGTAAATTAAAATACCAACAATTTAAAAATTAAGCGTTTAGTAAAATTAAAAAGTATAAAATAAACAAATTGAAATACTAAAATATCCATTATTTAATGACGTTTAATTTTATTTTAAAGAAATCGCACTAAATTTCATATCTGACTATTATTAGTATTCGTTCTAAAATTTAAACAATAAAAATAAGATACCAAATGAAATGTCGTTGACTAATCTTCGAATCATTGTTAAAAGTACAATAAAATCTTATCAAAGTCAGACTAAACTTTAAACTGAATTAAATATTTTACGATTTTACTACTATTAATATTTATATTTAAAATTGTTGTTAAACTTTTAACTGTATAATTTAAAATATAGTAAAATGAATGAATTATAATAGTAAAATAAATGAATTGCAATAGTAAAATAAATGAATTATAATAATAAAATAAACGAATTATAATAATAAAATAAACGAATTACAATAGTAAAGTTGCATGTTTATTATAGTACCAAAATTTAATTTAATTTTAAAAGAAAAGCATAATGTACATTAGATTTATCTATCAAACTAAAAAATTATTTTTAAAATGTATTTTATAATAGCAATAATTAGGTTTTTAAAAAATATAATAATTAAAAACAGATATTACACACCATTCTCGCGTGCAAACACGTGGTAAATTATAGCTTATGTTCAGTTTTGTATATCAGAAGTCAGCAAAAGTATTAGAAGTAATATAAATAAGTAAATGCATACAAAAAAATAAGATTTATCAAAATAAAACACTTACCTTAGTTTAAATTGCTGAACAACCCTTTTTAAAATGTATAACACTTCGAAAACAGCGCTTATAAACAACTAGCACAGCCATTTCTACCTAGAGTCACTGTGTGTTCCCTTCCTGCTGGAAAATTCTTTCTCGCCTACTAAGCTTGACGTCACTGGAATTTTCTCTTGCAGCCAGAAGGCTTGCTACTCTAGGTGGCAATGGCTATACTCAACTAAAGTATTAAGGCCCTACTGCAGTAACGCTCCGAGACAGAGCGGCTAATGTTATTTCAATGAGAGAAATTTATAACTGTTATTTTTTTTTCATTTTGCTCGAATTTGATATTTTTTGTAGTTTTCAAAAGCTGTACTCTTAAACTATGCACGCCGCTTAAAAATTTTATTTATTTATTTTTTTTTTTTAAGGCGTTCTAGATGCATTATTTTATGTTGTGCAAAAATTGTCTTTAGTACCTTATCGCGAAAAATCAGTTGGACATTTTTAAAATTGGTAAAGCGGCATGCATAGTTTAATGATTAAGCTTTCTGAAAATGCTTTTTATTTTGATTTAAAAAAAAATTGAACCTATGCTGCATTTATAAAAAGTTGAGACACTTTCATTTACAACAGTCAGAAAGACTAAGATCCCCGCCTTAGCCAAGATACGCCTTCTTAGAAAAAGAGGGGGGAGGGGTCGCGAACGACAAACGGCACCGATTACCTCAACGGGGAGTCAATAAAACAGGAAAGTTGTGGAATTTCGCCTTTGGCTATTTGCTGTAAGCAACTTGTTTAAAGAAAGTTTAAATAAATGCCGTAAACAGATGCTGATTTCAGACAATTTGTTTTACTAGGCTGTTCTAATCATAAAGATAAAGTTTTTTAAAAAGCATTATTGATTTGGAATTAAAACAAATTTATCATTGTTATTATTTTTCTTCCTTACTTTTGAAGTTTAATTTTCGAAAAATTTTTGAATTGCGTACAACATCAAAATGAAGAAGTCGCTTATTCTCAAAAGATACTAGAATTATCATTTTGTCATCAACACTCGACAGAAAGGGGGAGGAGAGAGAGAGAGAAAAAATAACAATGGTTACTAGTGTCTTTAAACATTAATAGATATATGCGGAGAATACATTTGTATTTAAATTTTCTACAATACTTTTTTTTTCTATCATTTATTAGGCAATTCTTACTGAATTAGTTTAAATGTTTCATTCATAAAAATTAAACATTTGTGCTATACAGCAAACTAAAAGATAACTATTGTACAATTCATTATTAAATTGGATTACACTAACTTAAAACTTAGAAATGTGTTTCTCAAACTTTAAAGACAGATTTCTTTTCACTGTTTTACCGAAAATTTCGTCTAATTTTCAATCGCTTAGCAAATACATTCCTTTGCAGCGAAATCCGCATACACAGATGATATATTTGTGCTTACTGTATATGTTGTTGTTTTTTATCTTTTTTCCCTTCTGAAAAGCAATCGAATAATTTTTAAGGTTATTCTAAACATTTTGATTTAATATTAAGCATATTTTGTTGCAATTCAAATCAGCAGTGAGTGATGCTAAGAGGCTATAACAATCGCGCGAATACACCCGCTCGCTAATGCTAAACCTATGGTTGAAATTTATAAAGCTATCTCGGTTGCATTTCAAAATGTTTAAATGGTTTTTATTGCATTGGATAGCTGAGATCGATCTGTACAAAGGCCGTTTTTTACATTTTCGATCTTAATTGCAGAATTTTTTATGGGGAGGCTACTTTAGTCAAGCGAAATGACCCGATCGCTAATGCTAATCCTATAGAAGAAACTTATAAAGATATCTCGGTTGCATTTCAATATTTTTAAATGATTTTTTTTGCATTGGATAGCTGAGATGAATCTGTACAAAGAACGTTTTTTAAATTCTTGATCTTAATTGCAGAATTTTTTATAGGGAGGCTACTTTAGTCAAGCGAAAAGAACCGTTCGCTAATGTTTATTCTAAAGAAATTTATAAAAAAAAATATCTCGGTTGCATTTCTATATTTTTAATTTTTAATTTTTTTTTTTTTTTTTTTTTCTTTTTTTTTTTTTTTTTTTTTTTTTTTGCATTGGATAGCTGAGATCGATCTGTACAAAGGCCGTTTTTTACATTTTCGATCTTGATTGCAGAATTTTTTATGGTGAGGCTACTTAAGTCAAACGAAATGACCCGTTCGCTAATACTAATCCTATAGAAGAAAGATATAAAGATATCGCAGTTGCATTTCAATATTTTTAAATGAATTTTTTTTGCATTGGATAGCTGAGATGAATCTGTACAAAGAACGTTTTTTTACATTCTTGATCTTAATTGCAGAATTTTTTATAGGGAGGCTACTTTAGTCAAGCGAAAAGACCCGTTCGCTAATGTTTATTCTAAAGAAGAAATTTATAAAAAATATTTCCGTTGCATTTCTATATTATTAAATATATATATATATATATATTTTGCATTGGATAGCTGAGATCGATCTGTACAAAGACCGATTTTTACATTTTTGATCTTAATTACAGAATTTTTTATAGGGAGGCTACTTCAGTCAAGCGAAAAGACCCGTTCGCTAATTTTTATTCTATAGAAGAAATTTATAAAAAATATCTCGGTTGCATTTCTATATTTTTAATTTTTTTTTTCATTGTATAACTGAGATCGATCTGTACAAAGACCCGTTCGCTAATGATAATCCTATAAAAGAAATATATAAAGATATCTCGGTTGCATTTCAATACTTTTAAATGATTTTTTTTTTTTTTTTTTTTTTTTTTTTTTGCATTGGATAGCTCAAATGATACGCTGATGATGTAAAAAACGTACAAAGAACGTTTTTTACATTTTTGATCTTAATTGCCCGTTTTTTACATTTTCGAACTTGATTGCAGAATTTTTTATGGTGAGGCTACTTTAGTCAAGCGAAATGACCCGTTCGCTAATACTAATCCTATATAAGAACATATAAAGATATCTCGGTTGCATTTCAATATTTTAAATGATTTTTTTTGCATTGGATAGCTGAGATGAATCTGTAGAAAGACCGTTTTTTACATTTTTGATCTTAATTGCAGAATTTTTTATGAGGACGCTACTTCAGTCAAGCGAAAAGACCCGTTCGTTAATGTTTATTCTATAGAAGAAATTTATAAAAAATATCTCGGTTGCATTTCTATATATATATATATATATATATATATTTTTTTTTTTTTTTTTTTTTTTTTTTTTTTTTTTGCATTGTATAGCTGAGATTGATCTGTACAAAGATCGTTTTTTAAATTTTTCGATCTTGATTGCAGAATTTTTTATGGGGAGGCTACTTTAGTCAAGCGAAATGACCCGTTCGCTAATGCTAATCCTATAGAAGAAATATATAAAGATATCTCGGTTGCATTTCAATATTTTTAAATGATATTTTTTGCATTGGATAGCTGAAATATATCTGTACAAAGGCCGTTTTTTTACATTTTTGATCTTAATTGCAGAATTTTTTATAGGGAGGCTACTTTAGTCAAGCGAAAAGACCCGTTCGCTAATGTTTATTCTAAAGAAGAAATTCATAAAAAATATCTCGGTTGCATTTCTATATTTTTAAATAATTTTTCTTTCATTGGATAGCTGAGAACAATCTGTACAAAGGCCATTTTTAACTTTTTCGATCTTGATTGCGCCCC
Source organism: Maratus speciosus (assembly GCA_963932465.1). Taxonomy (NCBI): domain Eukaryota; kingdom Metazoa; phylum Arthropoda; class Arachnida; order Araneae; family Salticidae; genus Maratus; species Maratus speciosus. Next base: position 47,980,442 of record OZ010795.1, on the reverse strand, counting down.
ACCAGTGGCCGAGAGGTTCTGCTCTCGAAGCTGGTAGACGGGAGGTGCTGGGTTCGATCCCAATCGCGCCCGTCGGCCTAATCGTACGGAGTTTTCGTGGTTTTCTTCGAGCCGTGGATCTTCCATGCGTTAATACGGATTACGTTCCCTTAGAAAGACCCCCACGCAGGGCACTCCCCCCGGGCCTATATCCCTCGTGTAGATAATTGGCCGTCAAAAATCAACCCAACCCAACTCGATCTTGATTGCAGAATTTATTATGGGGATGCTTTTACTTTCGAATCCGGTTACAAAAATTAAAGTGTCCTCACTAAAAATATCTGTAAACAAAATCGAAAAAGCAAGAAACGGCCTTTGTACAGATCAATCTCAGCTATCCAAAGCAAAAAAAAATCATTTAAAATATTGAAATGCAACCGGGAACAGGCTACGTCAGTCACGCGAAAAGACCCGCTCGCTTTAGCTAGCCTTATGGAAAAAATTTATAAAGATATCTCGGTTGCATTTTAATATTTTTAAATGATTTTTTTCCATTGGATAGCTGAGATCGATCAGTACAAATGCCGTTTTTTACATTTTTCGATATTGATTGCAGAAAATTTTTTATGGGGGTCTTTTCACTTTCGCAACTGTTCCGAAAATGAAAGCGTCCTCACTAAAAATATCTGTAACCAAAATCGAAAGCACAAAAAACGGCCTTTGTACAGATCAATCTCAGCTATCCAATGCAAAAAAATCATTTAAAAATATTGAAATACAACAGAGAAGAGGCTACTTTCGTCTACCGAAAAGACCCGTTCGCAAATGCTAATCCTATAGAAGAAATTTATAAAGATATCACGGTTGCATTTCAGTATTTTTAAATTCTTTTTTTTTTGCATTGGATAGCTGAGATCAATCTGTACAATGGCCATTTTTTAATTTTTCGATCTTGATTGCAGAATTTATTATGGGGATGCTTTTACTTTCGAAACCGGTTCCGAAAATTAAAGTGTCCTCACTAAAAATATCTGTAAACAAAATCGAAAAGGCAAGAAACGGCCTTTGTACAGATCAATCTCAGCTATCCAATGCAAAAAAAAAAACATTTAAAAATATTGAAATGCGACCGGGAACAAGCTACGTCAGTCAGGCGAAAAGAACCGCTCGCTAAAGCTAGTCCCATGGAAGAAATTTATAAAGATATCTCGGTTGCATTTTAATATTTTTAAATTATTTTTTTCCATTGGGTAGCTGAGATCGATGTGTACAAAGGCCGTTTTTTACTTATTCGATCTTGATTGCAGAATTTTTTATGGGGGTGTTTTCACTTTCGCAAGAAACGGCCTTTGTATAGATCAATCTCAGCTATCCAATGCAAAAAAAAATCATTTAAAAATACTGAAATGCGACCGGGAACAAGCTACGTCAGTCAGGCGAAAAGAACCGCTCGCTAAAGCTAGTCCCATGGAAGAAATTTATAAAGATATCTCGGTCGCATTTTAATATTATTAAATGATTTTTTTCCATTGGATAGCTGAGATCGATCTTTACAAAGGCCGTTTTTTACTTTTTCGATCTTGATTGCAGAATTTTTTATAGAGGTGTTTTCTCTTTCGCGCCTGTTCCGAAAATGAAAGCGTCCTCACTAAAAATATCTGTAAACAAAATCGAAAAACAAAAAACGGCCTTTGTACAGATCGATCTCAGCTATCCAATGAAAAAAAAAATCATTTAAAAATATTGAAATGCAACAGAGAGGAGGCTACTTTAGTCTACCGAAAAGACCAGTTCGCAAATGCTAATTCTGTAGAAGAAATTTATAAAGATATCACGGTTGCATTTCAGTATTTTTAAATTCTTTTTTTTTGCATTGGATAGCTGAGATCAATCTGTACAATGGCCATTTTTTAATTTTTCGATCTTGATTGCAGAATTTATTATGGGGATGCTTTTACTTTCGAAACCGGTTCCAGAAATTAAAGTGTCCTCACTAAAAATATCTGTAAACAAAATCGAAAAAGCAAGAAACGGCCTTTGTACAGATCAATCTCAGCTATTCAAAGCAAAAAAAATCATTTAAAAATATTGAAATGCGACCGGGAACAAGCTACGTCAGTCAGGCGAAAAAAACCGCTCGCTAAAGCTAGTCCCATGGAAAAAATTTATAAAGATATCTCGGTTGCATTTTAATATTTTTAAATGATTTTTTTCCATTGGGTAGCTGAGATCGATCTGTACAAAGGCCGTTTTTTACTTATTCGATCTTGATTGCAGAATTTTTTATGGGGGTGTTTTCACTTTCGCAAGAAACGGCCTTTGTACAGATCAATATCAGCTATCCAATGCAAAAAAATCATTTAAAAATATTGAAATGCGACCGGGAACAAGCTACGTCAATCAGGCGAAAAGAACTGCTCGCTAAAGCTAGTCCCATGGACGAAATTTATAAAGATATCTCGGTTGCATTTTAATATTTTTAAATGATTTTTTTCCATTGGGTAGCTGAGATCGATCTGTACAAAGGCCGTTTTTTTACTTATTCGATCTTGATTGCAGAATTTTTTATGGGGGTGTTTTCACTTTTGCAAGAAACGGCCTTTGTATAGATCAATCTCAGCTATCCAATACAAAAAAAAAATCATTTAAAAATATTGAAATGCGACCGGGAACAAGCTACGTCAGTCAGGCGAAAAGAACTGCTCGCTAAATCTAGCCCCATGGAAGAAATTTATAAAGATATCTCGGTTGCATTTTAATATTTTTAAAGGTTTTTTTTTCCATTGGGTAGCTGAGATCGATCTGTACAAAGGCCGTTTTTTACTTATTCGATCTTGATTGCAGAATTTTTTATGGGGGTGTTTTCACTTTCGCACCTGTTCCGAAAAAGAAAGTGTCCTCACTAAAAATATCTGTAAACAAAACCGAAAATGCAAAAAACGGCCTTTGTACAGATCAATCTCAGCTATCCAATGCAAAAAAAAATCATTTAAAAATATTGAAATGCAACCGAGTAGAGTTTACTTTAGTCTACCGGAAAGACCCGTTCACTAATGATAATCGTATAGAAGAAATTTATAAAGATATCTCGGTTGCATTTCAATATTTTTAAATGATGTTTTTTGCATTGGATAGCTGAGACCAATCTGTACAAAGGCCGTTTTTTACTTTTTCAATTTTGAATGCAAAATTTTTTTATGGGTTGTTTTCACTTTAGATATCTCGGTTGCATTTAAATTTCTTTAAATGATGTTTTTTGCATTGGATAGCTGAGACCAATCTGTACAAAGGCCGTTTTTTACTTTTTCAATTTTGAATGCAGAATTTTTTATGGATTGTTTTCACTTTAGAAACCGATTCCGAAAATGAAAGTGTCCTCACTGAAAATATTATTAACGATATGAAATAATAAGTGAAACATTTACATACAAATAGAGATTCATTAAAATATATAAATATCATAGTCTTTGGCGCTTCTTTAAAAATGAAGATTATAAACTTGAAAAGAGAAAACCTATAATATGTATTTTTGCTCCGAACTCCTCCATTTCTGGTGGACGGGAGGTGCTGGGATAGATCCCAATCGCGCCCGTCGGCCTAATGGTTAGGAATTTTCGTGGTTTTCTTCGCACCTTGGTTTTCAAAGCGTAAATACGGGTTAGGTTCCTTTAAAAAGACCACCACGGAGGACACCCCCCCCCCATAAAGCCTATATCCCTCGTGCTGATAATTGGCCGTCATAAAAACAACCAACCAACCAACCAAACTCCTCCATAGGTAACAATTTTAAACCATATCGACGTAAAAAACTATGATTTTTTTTTTTTTTGCAAAGTTTTATAATTTTTATTGTGAGTAATCGCCCATTTTTGGTGCTCTTTCTACTGCAAAAATATGTTTTGTAGAACTTCAGTTAGTCCGGGCAGAATATTTTTTTCTATGGGTCGGCTCGGAACCAGGTTGGATATTTCGACCGCATACCTGCCAAACTTTTTTCAGAAGATGCAATCGGAAGCATATCTCCACTTCCTGTCTATCTGCTAATTACTTTTTTCCCGACGGCGCAGTTGGACTTATCTAATAGGGGAGATGGGGGCACATGTGAACAGGGGGCACATGTGAATATCACAGTTTTTCAATAGTTATTATAAGTTTTTTTATTTGAAAAAAATTACCAAAGATGGCAGCACCTGTAGACATATGGTAAAAATTTTTTGAAGCTTTTTGACATTTTGTTTGTCTTCAGTAGCCAAAACACTGTTTGTATATGTCAAATGTAAAATGTCGGTTTCAAGTTTGGAAAGTGATAAAGTTTATTTATTTAATTAGTTATTCGAATTTTAATGTTTTAACATATACTATGACTACTATTGAATATTTTGGATAAAGTTGTTTTGTTCCCTAAAACTGATAAATGTTAATTATTTATCAATTTAACTCTAGCAGCCATGCGGGGCACTTGTGAACAGACTAGTTGGGGCAGATATGAACAGTTCACAAAAATCAAAATCTTTCTCTGTTGTGCGAATAGAAAGAACTGATAATGATAAAATGTATGTTAAATTCCCGAGAAAGAATCTCAGATCCAATTCATATAATTTCCCTGAAATAGTAGACATTTCTGTCATACAAAAGAGTGATATTGTATTGAAACTTCCACTTCTACATTTGTCAGGAAGTACACAAAGAGCAAGAAGCTCATTTGAGTTCAATTATAATTTAAATAAATTCAATGTTTTCTAAAATGCAATAAGTGTTATGTACTATTTTAGTAAACGGTTTAAAACAATATTTTTTATGCATTGTTAATACAAAGAATATTATGACAAACAACTTTGTATTTTTTTTCTTTTCATTTGTCTCAAACTTGCTGTGATGGCTTACTTCCATCTCTCAAACAACAGCTATGAATAGAATAATTTGAATTGGGATGGATATCAGTAACATTCTTAAAATGTAAAATTTTCAAATTGATAACTAATATAATTCTTGTGTATGGTGTCAGAACAGCTTTATATATATTTAGTTTCATTTTAAAATCTTTTGTTTAAACATGTCACTCAGAAACTAGAAAAAAAATATTTTTTATTTTATTTATAGTGAATTTAACTGATAATATAAATAATGGTTATGATAACAAATTAATAACAGGAGAAAAAGCATGTCAAAGGTATTTTTTCCTTGTGTTCACATGTGCCCCACGAGTGTTCACAACTACCCCGCTGAAGGGGCACATGTGAACAATTTTTTGAATTTATAAAACTATTAAAAAATGTAAGAAAAACTATACAGGTGATTAAAAAAAAATTTCCATGTGTAAAAGAAAGTTCTGTTTACTATACTGACTAGTTTTTATTTATAAGAATTAATCCAATTATGAGAAAAAGATATATTTATGCGAACTGTTCACATGTGCCCCCATCTCCCCTACCCCTCCCACTCCCAAATATTTGCCTGGGGGGAAAGGGTGTATAGCTATATATTGTGGGATGACACTTTTTTTTTTGTCAATTACAAGTTTAGGAAATATCATTGGTTTTTAAGATGTCAATCTTTGGGATTGGGATACGCCTCGCGGTGGCAACGTTTTTCAGTCTGTTAGGTGATATCAATGTTTCAAATGACTGAAGTAGGCTCTTAAGATGCAGAGTTAAGAAGTCACCCGGTCGTCCACATTCAAATGCCCAGTTAATTCCTATTTTCCCAGCTCACTTTTTTAATTGATAAGATTGGCTGCATAAGCATACTAGCAGTCAATCTTCTAAAAAAATGAAAGTGTTGAAATTGAGTACTATCAAATCCACAATTATTCTTATATTAATGTTTAAGTCTTAAAATTTACGGTGTAAGATTTAAATTTAAATGGTTACGAAAATGCGTCAGAACATCGCATATATAGATTGCGACATGTTCTACAACAGCAGAATAAATGTGTTTAATTGATAAGAATAAGATTGGCTGCATCCATATCATACCGACAAGGAGGATTTAATACCACCAAGTAGAGTTGGCCGAAGAGTCGACTCAAAATCTCGACTTCTTCCAAGTGAGTCGAACTGTCGACTCCTCGCTAGTGAATTGGCTCGACTCAAAAGAGTCGAACTTTAATTTCCACTCAGTTTGGGATTCGGAGTCGAAGAGTCGAAGTCGACTCACTCAAAGAGTGGTTGGACGAGTTTAACCGTTGCCACCGAAACACTCAAGGCCTGAGGACACGAGTTGTGACGTCATCACTAATCGACCGATTTCTCACTAGTGCTGGAATTCACACCGGAAAATTTTGAATAGCAATTTTATTTTATTTTATTTGTGGAAGAACTATCATCTGATAAAACAATAATAACTATTTAAACTTACTGGTGAGAATTTGGAATCCCCCAATAAAAAATCCACCACATGCGGCAATACTGAGGCATTCCGTATCTGGCCGAATTTTTATTTAGGGATTCCGAATTCTCACCAGTAAGTTTAAATAGTTATTATTGTTTTATCAGATGATAGATATTCCACAAATAAAATAAAAGAAAATTGCTATTCAAAATTTTCCGTTGTGAATCCCAACACTAGTGAGAAGTCGGTCGATTAGTGATGACGTCACAACTCGTGTCCTCAGGCCTTGAGTGTTTCGGTAGCAACGGTTTAACACGGTGTCGGACTTGGAGAGTCGAGAGTTGAAGAGTGGATTTTTGTATTTTCGACTCTTCGATACTTCGAAAACCACTCTTTCCACTCAGTACCAGATTTCAACTCTTCAAATCTGCGCTGGGTAGTTTGTTTAGCAAAGAACGAACGTTTTGGTTTGATGTTTAGTTTGATATTATATTGAGGTTGGGGATTTCTTGGGTGGAAAAGGAGAAAGTAGTGTAGATGTGCATTACACGTATGATTAGGAATAGGAAAGGAAGATGACCGAATGAAAATGAATGAAAGGAGAGGAAGGGACAGGGAATAGGGAATAGGCAGCTGGGTGTTTCGTGAAAGATTAATTGAATTTACGATATGCTCCTGCTGGACGCCGCATAGGGGAAAGACGATCAAACAAAGCAGATTTTATCTTTGTATTTTTGGGCAAAAAAAGAAGTAGGGCTGGTTAGGGGAATATTTTTAATTGTTTTCATCTGATGCATTTAGAAAGAAACTTTAGAAGAGAGATAGAAATAAAATTGTACTTAGTAGCAGATTGTTTAAAAAACAGTGTTGAATTCAGACACTTTTCTCCGGGAGGGATTTCTGTGGCTCCGGGGTGACATTATAGGGTTCTCGGAAGGGGGGGGGGGGGATTGCACTTTTTTACCATTGAAAACACAAAATCTCAAATCTTCCTTTGGGTCTAATTACTCCGGGGGAATGTTCCCCCGGGAGACCTCCTGAATTCAACACTGTTAAAAAATGCTATGAATTTATTTTATAATCGGTGTATTTTAGATAAAAGTGAATATATTTTATTTGATTGCGTACATATTGTTATTTTAATTCATTTTTATAAGTTATACAATGTTCGCAAGTAATGTAAAAATGGGTATAATTTACATACAATTTTTAAAAGTTTAGATAATCGATTTTTTTAATATTCCTCCTTTAAAACCAGATATGGAGATGAAGAATATTTTCGGAATCCTTCCCATTTTTTGTTTGTTTACGCAGGGAGGCTCTGTGTGCGAGTCGGGACGGGAGGGGGGGTATGTATCTCAATATCATAGCTGCTAACTTTTACGCTTCTTTGCAACAATTATTTTTGATGAAAAAAATTTGCTCTATTTAATCCTGTGTTTTCGATGATTAAAATAGACATTTTTTTTCTGTTAAAAAAATAGTGGTAGGAAAAAAGCGTAAGACTTGACAGTTATGCAATATATTATCATGGTTTTAAAAATAGAATTTTAAAAGGGAGTAAAGTAAAAACTATGAATGTCAGAAAAGAATATATTTTTTAATTACCCCCCCCCCTCTCAGCACGTTTCTGTTCGGATGGGGGCAAATTATTCCCCAGATACTGAAAAAAGTTGGATAGATTTATAAAATGACATTTATTAATAACTATAGAAAACTTGTGAGATATTCATAATTTATTTAGAGGTCTGCACAAGCAGGATTTCCAGACCCGGACCGGCACTAGTGAAAGCTATCCCGGGCCAGTGTAAAAATTAAAAGTTCTGTCCGGTCCCGGCTCGTGCAAAAAATAATTAAATCAGGCCCGGTCCGGCCCGACTCAATTTCTACAAAAAATTCCGATTTTTCTTAACATACAATTCAGTGGCTGAGAGGTTCTGCTCTCGAAGCTGGTAGAAGGGAGGTGCTGGGTTCAAAGACAATCGCGCCCGTCGGCCTAACCGTTCGGAGTTTTCGTTGTTTTCTTCAAACCTTGGGAAACCGTGCGTAAATACGGGTTAGGTTCTCTTAGAAAGACGCCCGCGGAGGGCACTCCCCCTAGGGCCTATATCGCTCCAGTAGATAATCGGCCGTCAAAAATCAACCCTTAACATACAATTACGATTCTTTTAAAGAATATTTTATACATATTGATGAGGAAATTTTACAGCATATTTTCAACATTCATTAAAAAACTAATGTAATTTAGAATAAAAGAAAAAAAAGAGGGTTAAAAACATTATAGCTTTTAAAGCTAATAAAAAGTAGATTTTTGAAAATATTTCTCTGTAATTTATTAAGTCTGTTCTTAAATACAAAAAATCTGCTTTCTGACACATTTCTGAATTCATTTTTGTTCGGAAACAAGCGCATAAAATTGATTACTCTTATTCAGGAACTGTGTAATCGAATGCGTTTTCCAATTTTTGGAAAATAAATTTGAAAACTACTGCCAAAGTTGCAGTTTATATTGAATTTCAGTACGCAATAGCAGGAGAAAGGAGAAAAACGTGTCGTTACGTGACAATAATCTCTTTTTTCTTGATAAGTTGATGTTGGTGTTATTTATAACGGCTCGAGGGATATAGGCTCGAAGGTGTGTGCCCTCCATGGGGGTCCTTCTAATAGAGCTTAACCCGTATTTACGCATGGAAATCCAAGGTTTGAAGAAAACCACGGAAAACTCCGAACGATTAGGCCGACGGGCGCGATTGGGTTCGAACTCAAAACTTTCCGTCTACCAGCTTCGAGAGTAGATACTCTCGGCCAGTGGAGGGGCATTTTCCTAGATAAGTAATTTATTTATTTAAAAAAATGGAAAATGCTATTTAATTCTAAATCGCCGCAAGAGTCGCCAGTCAATTTTATAACTTCATAGTTAAAAATGAGCCAGAAATTATATCAGATAGTTTCGTCTTGTTAAGCAGAGAATTTAAAAACTACCTTAAGGTATAGTTCCAATGATTCCGTTAACAGATATTCGCTAGCACTAATGCTATCTTTACAAAACATATTGCATGTCTGGAACATCCTGGAAAATACTAATTCTCGTTGTTGCCCGGCTTGACTACAGAAAAAAAGAAAAATGTAAACCTGATTCTGGCCCGAGTCTGCTTAAAAAATTAAGCCCAGTCTCAGATACGATACAACTCTCTACGCTGCACATGTTATTATATTTTAATTATTATTTATTAAAAATTATTATATTTTGTATTGATTTTTCCAAACTAGCGTGTCTCGTGCAGCACATTTATATTTATTCTCGGGAAAGCCATATCCATTGAAATGGTTCATTTTTTATGGGCTTCATTTAAATATTTACATCGAGCCAGTTGGCCAGCTTAGTTTTTTATCGGCCCGGCTGGCCCGTTTAATTTTTTTGTCGGCTCGGTCCGTTAAGGACACAGGATTGTACGTTGCACAGCATTATTTATTTGTTTAAGAACATTTTTTCATTCCATTCATTGAATGTTACTCAAGTCTTTCCTATCGAGCTTGTGAATTGCTGTTTAAAAGAATACGGTCTGTAGTAAATTCATTCATGTTCAATGCGGAAAAATTTAGAGCTGATTAAAAAGTGACTTTTTGCTGATTTTTATTATAATAAGTATTGTCCATAATAAATGTCATTTTCATTTTTTTTTCTTTTTTTTATTATTTAAGTAGGATAGAAGAAAGCTACTTTTAATTGTGCTTATCCAATTATTTTTAATTATAATATTAATTGTATTTCTACTATTATAATGTTAATAAATATACTTATGTATCAACTAAGGCTTATATGTTTCATTTCGCTTACTCTGAATGAAAAGAAAAGGGGTTTTTTCCTTTCTCCATGAGGAAAAATCATTCTAATTTTAATAAGCATTTATAGCTATAATTTTTCATTAGTTTCTGACATTTCTATTGCATTTTATTAAATGCAAGATATAAACTGATGCAGTGCTGATGAGCATAACTGAATAAATAATTCTAATATTTATTTATTATATTAAATATTATTTGCCGCATTTTTTTCTTTAATATTTCTATTATTTAGTTATTAAATACTCCTGTTACTGACTTAAGCTATAAGGATATTTATTCAGTTTGACTGAATGTATTTGGAATTCCTTGGATCATGCATGGTACTTAACTTTTCAGCGATATGAATGAATGAGTTTACTACATTTACTAATTTCATTAAAATTTTGTAAAAATAGGTATAAGAATTTTTTATACGATCAGGATTTCAATCTAATCTTAAAAAGAAAAAAAAATTATGTCCTGTGTTTTATTAGCAACAATCATGTACCCTTTGTGTCTCTATGATATCCATATCCCATATCCAGTGTCCTGTAAATTTTCAGGAGGTATTAAAAAATGATAAAAAGAGCAATCAATCAGCTAATCAGCAATAGTTTTGACTAATTTGTTTTCTATCCAAAACGGAAAAAGCATGCTGATTTAGCTTGACTTCCCCCCCCCCCCCCCCCCGATGTAAGCATGTCGAGGCCACGTGTCTATTTCACTACACTTTCATTTTCCTTTTCTTTTCATATACACCTGCGGCTGTTTCTGTGGTTTCTGATCCCCACATTTTTCCGGAACTCCGGATATTTGAAAATAATGTAATGATGGCGGTAGAAAGATTCTGAGCTTTTCCATGGGTTTTCGATTTGTAGGGTTTCTTGATTTTTTTTTTTTCTTTTCTTTTCAGAAAACTGTCAAATGAGAGAAAATAATGATAATTTGATTATCGATGCTTCTTGCATGCATACACACTCTTGCAACTGACAATTTTATCTTCTAAATTATTTTTAAAACATTCTCTAGTTTCTTAATTGTGGGGAAGAAAAATCTGTTCTGTAGAAATCCCGTTTTGTGTGAGAAAAATGATTTTCTGTATCACAGAATGTAAACGAAAAAAGAATTCAGATTCTGGCCAGTCCCAAATATAAAGTCCCAAAATATAGTCCCAAAATATAGTCCCAAAATATGGATCCACTACCCTTATGTGTTTACGGGGTCGTAGCTAGAAATATTTTCTTTACTTAGGTTGGGGGAGGGGTGGGGTACTATTTTACGCTCAATATTCTGAATACTGTGTTATTAACCCTCTAATTCCCATGGTAGAATATGCTCCAGAAATTCCGTAGTTCAGAGAATCTGAATTCACACCAGAAAATTTGAATAATAAATTTCGCTTTATTTAAATACGTAAATGTATGTTATCAAAAAAAGCAAATATTGCTATTTTAAATTTCTGGTGTGAATTTGGATATCTCAATTAAAAAACCCACTAAATTCGAAACACTGCTGGTAGCATATATTCTACCATGGGCATTAGAGGTTTAAAAATGCACTACACTCACTATGCTATAATAATTTTCTTATATTGAAAGTTTCTTAAAACTGAAGTCGTCCGTTCCGTTAATTAAACATAGGCGTGTGAAATTTCGAGGGACTTATCCCATTCCCTGCCTACATCCTACTCTGATACGGAACACACAAACACATATATACAGTAAACTCTGTCTAAGACGGAATCGATCAGGACCAAGAAATTTTTCCGCAGTAGACAATACTCCGCCTTAGACAAATTTTACTCAATGTCTATGGATTTGCAGGGGCTTGAAAATCTTTCCGAGTTAGACAGATTTCCGTCTTAAACAGAGTCCGCATTACAGAGAGTTTACTGTATATTTATTTTAAGAATATACACATGAATTCCTCTCCTGATGTATCGCCAAATAAGATCATATTTGTCAGGTTTTGATATTGGTCATAAATCTCTTATTTGTTAAATTTTACATTGGTTAAATTATAGGCCCGAGGGGGAGTGTCCTCCGTGGGGGATCTTTCTAAGGGAACCTAAACCGTATTTACGCATGTAAAACCAAGGTTCGAAGAAAGCCACGGAAAGCTCCGAACGATTAGGACGACGGGAGCGATTGGGTTCGAACCCAGCAGCCCCCGTCTACCAGCTTCGAGAGCAGAACTTCTCGGTCACTGGTGGTGACGCCTTTACGGGGTATTTTCTTTTTGTCTTCATTCCCAAATCTAAATTGTCTGATTTCTCATGTATTTCTGAATTCATTTTCTTGCGTGAACGCATGAGGATAGAGGGTGCTCTCATTCAGAAACCTGAAATATCCATAAAGTAATCCCTTTGTGCGAGTTTTAAAAGCATAAGATACAAATTTACAAAGATTAAACGCACAAATTACACCACCAAGACATCAAACCACATACGGTCGTTTCAAGGATACTTAAATTCTCTTCATTAATGTGATCAAAAAAGAAAAAAAAGAAAGAAAGAAAGAAAAGAAAGTTAAAAGGTAAGAAAGGGTTCAAAGAACCCCTCGGCTATAGCCCCGAGTACTTAATTGATTATAATAATGAATTGATTCAATATGTCATTTAATGTCATGGTGGTGTAAGCTTATACTCTAAAATAGTTTCCCTATTTTTCGATAAAGGCAGTTTTTTTTTTCAGAAAATGATGTAAAATTTAATCTGTTGAATTGAATTTCTCGGCGACACGGAGGGATAAAGGTCGTCATGAGACAACAATTGCTTATGACTCAAGTTGCAATTCATTTATAAGAAAAAGGTAAAGTAATCGATTCGAAATCGCTTTAATAGTTATGGTTCCATAACTTATGGAAGCAATTATTGCGCTTTTATGTTTAAAAAATGATTCTTAAGAAAAGTGGTCAATTCTTATTTTCGTGTAAGAAAAAATCTAGTAAATTGTACACAATCACTGTTCAGGCAAAGTCAGGCAAACTAAAAAATTCTAAAAAAATTCGAACCAGTTCATCGCAGGTTTGAGTTGTACAAATAAAAGAAAAAGTATTTTAAGTAAGATATCACTCCATCAGAAGAAAATAACTCGGTTAAAGCGGAAACTCTGTTAAGCGGGACTCGGATAATCGGGACTCTACTGTATATTTCCTTTTTAAAATGATCTTTAGAATATTTTTGTTGGTGTTCAGAGAGGGGTCGTGACCCACATGACATCCCCCTTGCATCTGCCATTGTAGATTACGTAGTTCAGTATTACATATTTTATGATTACATATTTTAAATTTTAAAATAAGTCGGCTATTGAAAAATTAGTAAAATTCTCTTTGTAAATATACTTTGCAGAAGAGAGGGGGTGCCAAAATCCATTTTTAACCCGGGTGCAAAAAAGGTTAGTTTCGGCCCTGCGCCCCACCAAACTCAGAAAGAGTTTAAAATACTTGAAACTCATTATTTTGGTTTTGCTTTATCTGTTATTTTATTGACAATAAATATTCAGTCACCTAAATTCCACCCCCCTTAAAAATGATTCAAATTCAATGATGTCGAGTCGGGCTAAGGCCGAGATTTAACTTTTTTCCGGGTCGGGCTAAGGCTGAGATTTAAATTTTTTCCGGGTCGGGCCAATAATTGTTGTGTGCGGGGGGCAAGCTGGTCTATGGCCGAACTTTTAAGTTTTTCACCGTGCCAGGCCATTAAATTTTTTTTGTACTGTCCGAGCCGAGCTTTTTTTTCTATGGGTCGGGCCGGGCCAGGGTGTGAAAATTTCAGCCCGTGCAGACCTCTAGTTTGGTTGCCCCCAGTTCCCATCCAACAAAGTCTAATACAATAAACATATTTTATAAAATAAAAACAAAAGCAAAATAATTCAAGCATACGCTCAAATATTTTCTTTCGTGCGATACACATGATACAAGGTATAAAATTGCGTCATCTTTACAACCAACCAACCAATCACAAGTGAGTCGAGAGTCGACTCCTTAAAATATGTCGAAATGCCCATGCCCAACCCTACTACTACCTGAAAGAACTAGCGCCAAACAGTCAAGACTTAGGAGAAGAAAGTCTCCATAAGCGGTGGAGCTACACTGAGACGCTTGTGCATGTGCATTCATACGTGGCATACGAGAGATACAAGGCCATTTTATGCTCTCCCCCAATACCCCCTGACGTCATCACACTTAGGGTCAGTCATAACGACAACGGCTGGAGGGACGCTACACATTTGACCTAAACAAGACAAAAGATCTTCACTCATCTTACGTGGTTTCGCTATTTTGAAGGATAATTTAAAGCATGGAAATTTATATTTTCTATTAAACTCCATATATAATATTTTTTTTAATGTAAAGATGCCTTTCTCATGTTCAGTTCCAAACTGCAACGGAAACTATAAGAAGGGTCCCAAAGTCAAAGTTTTTAGTTTCCCTAAAGATGACAGTCTTCGTTCCAAGTGGATTTCAGCAATAAAACGTAAAGATTTCACCCCTACTGCAAACAGTAAGGTAAGATTCCTTTTTTTCTTAGATTTATAACAATATTTTCCTTACCATAATAGATTCGTTATTAAATTAACGTGTACATTATTAATAACTGATGTTACTTTACTTCTTAAAGAAATTTGTATAGTTCAAGCAATTGATGCTTCTGTAGACATTATATTTATGTGCATTTAAATTTGAGTTTTGTTTGTATATTAATATAAAAGTAATAAAATTTATCCCTGTTTTAAAATGTATATACCTTAAAAAAGGAATGTTTTGATCGATTATTTTCATAAATTTATCAAGAGAATATTTTAATTGCCTCTGTTATTATTTTTAATTCTTTATATGTATCATTTCTGCTTGATCTTTATCATATAAATAGCAGAAATAATTGAATTTGATACTATTTGCAGTTTTATGTTTTTGAAGGAATACTTTATCTGTGTCTGATTTTACAATATAGATTTAAAGAAAAATAGAATTTACATAAATTTATATGCATAATCGATCTGCATGTACTTAACTCTAATTTTTTAATTTATATACATAAAAAAGGGGATATTCTGATCGATTATTTTCATAAATTTATCCCGGTGAGAATATTTTAATTGCCACTGTTGTCATTTTGAACTCTTTATACGCATCATTTCTGTTTCATCTTTGATCATATAGTTAACAGAAATAATTAAATTTGATAGTATTTGCAGTTTTATGCTTTCGAAGTAATATTTTATCTGTGCCTGATTTCACATTCTAGATCTAAAAATAATAATGCAATTTACATAAATCTATATTCATAACTGATCTGCATGTATTTAACTCTAATTTTCAAATTTATATACATAAAAAAGGGGATATTCTGATCGATTATTTTCATAAATTTAACCCGATGAGAATATTTTAATTGCCACTGTTGTCATTTTGAACTATTTATATGCATCATTTCTGTTTGATCTTTAATCATGTAGTTAACAGAAATAATTAAATTTAATACTATTTGCAGTTTTATGCTTTCGAAGTAATATTTTATCTGTGCCTGATTTCACATTATAGATCTAAAAAAAATAATAAAATTTACATAAATCTATATTCATAACTGATCTGCATATACTTAACTTTAATTTTTAAATTTTTAAATTTATACTATACATAAAAAAGGAGATATTCTGATCGATTATTTTCATAAATTTATCCCGGTGAGAATATTTTAATTGCCACTGTTGTCATTTTGAACTCTTTATATGCATCATTTCTGTTTGATCTTTAATCATGTAGTTAACAGAAATGATTAAATTTGATAGTATTTGCAGTTTTTTGCTTTCGAAGTAATATTTTACTTGTGCCTGATTTCACATTCTAGATCTAAAAATAATAATAAAATTTACATAAATCTATATTCATAACTGATCTGCATGTATTTAACACTAATTTTTAAATTTATATACATAAGAAAGGGGATATTCTGATCGATTATTTTCATAAATTTATCCCGGTGAGAATATTTTAATTGCCACTGTTGTCATTTTGAACTATTTATATGCATCATTTCTGTTTGATCTTTAATCATCAAGCAGGACGGTCGTTCTGCCAAGCCAAGCTGAAAAAAAAAATGCTAACCTCGCCAAACAAACAAACGCCAAGAATAAAACGCAAGACACCGTAACTGCTTATTATACTGATGACAACTTCTCCATGTAAAATCAACCAAACATGCCAGCGTAAAATTTCCCATATCAAAAGAACCAATCATCGCAGAAAAATAAAACCAAAACCAGAAGGACCTAATGGAAAATATCTTCAATTTGAGACCAAATGCATCCTCATAAATTAATTATAAACAGAGATATAGATTTTTTAAAATAACGTCGAGATACTGAAAATGATCGATTTATTTTCTTCGTCACAATTTATGGTTCAATCAAGGTAGAGACTTAATGGACATAAAAAAGTAAGGATTGCATTTTTGGACAGATATTTACTCAATCTACGTGCTTTTGTAAAATTCAGCTTTAAAAACACAAATTTTCTATTCTTAATTAGCGAAAAACTGTTAATTAATTTTAAAGTTTATAAATTATGCCAAACAGCGATAAACCCGCCAAATCATTTTAGAAGTCTTTTAAAATTTTTTATATTATCCTTTTGCATTGATTTCATCGAAGAAAACTATGGCCGAGATCCAGATAGATTTTTCGCTGTTAGCGAAATGAGTTTGACCAATCAGAAGCCAGAATGTTTGAGAATTTTTGCTGCTTCTGGATCCCGGCCTATGTCATAAAAGTTTTGAGTCATTTTCTTAGTGCCATGGATGAAGTGCAATGTTTACAGAAATTTAGGCTGGGATCCAGATGGATTTTTCGCTGTTAGCAAAACGAGATTCACCAATCAATAGCCTGTATTGCTGCAAACAGCGAAAAGTTCGCAAAAGTGCAAGCTTCTGATTAATGAATCTCGTTTCGCTAACAGCGAAAAATCTATCTAGATTGCGGCCAATTATGTTGAACACAATTTTGCATTTCCACATCCAGGAAGGGTATTGATGTCATAACAACAGTGCGTATTCGAAACTATTTAAGGCATTGATTCTGAACTCCTTTGCTATACATTTCAATATTAAAGAAGTTGTTGTTTCAATAGTTTTAGTACTTTTCTCTATTGCTCACTCTAAAACACGAATATCGAAATTTAACCAACAGCGCTCAGAAACTATAGCGCCTAGAATGTATAGTGTTGAAATAGGCTAACCCTGTAATACTTAAAAAAAGCGCTAAAATATTGTATCCCTTAAATGTGCAATGATACTGCTGTAATATGCAGATCGCAGCGGCATCTGCAGGATATTTTCTACAACTGCAAGAAATTGCTAGTCTATACAATGTAATAACAGTAATACGAAAATCCCACAGATGTCGCTGCGATCGACACTTGAAATTTTAGCAGTATCGTCGCACATTTAAGGGATACAAATTTTTAGAACTGTTTGGATAGCATATTTCCACAATAGGTATTCTAGGCGCTGTATCAGAAACAACGCCATAACAGAGAGCCTTTATACATAAGAGTGGTGATATATGCACAGGAGGCATGCTCATTTCAAGCTTTTGTCGAAAGTACGGCAATCCGCTTTCTTGAATAGAGGATATTCAATCTACGTTATGATCACATGGTCAAGGCAAGAACGTCTAGCGTAAAGAAGGGAAGGCTCCGTCTACGTAATGTAAATCCCCGCTAGCCAAGGAAACAGTTCATGGGAGAAAGCAGTAGTACCCTGTTAAAAATATCGTGAAAAATTACCTCTGTTTTTAAAGGCTATCTGTATTCTGACCAACGAGAACGCTTCATAGGCGTTTATGTAGCGTTCTCATTGGTCAGAAAATAGAGAACCTGTAAGAACCGAGGTAATTTTTCACGATATTTTTAACAGTGTAGTTTCCTGTTTCCCTTCTATCAGTTATAAATTCTTTGGGTAAATTACCGGTACCACGTGACTTTTTCAGCCTCGAACCCATATTTGGAATATCCTCCATTAGAAGATACGCGCATGGACGATCTCTATTAGACTAGGGAAATAATTCAGCATGCATTAACCTGGCGATAATGGCATGCTCGTAAAGAACTTTAACGATTTGTTTTTATCACTTTTACCAATAAACATTTATTGGCCGTATGTCGCTACTTCGTTATAGAGACACACTTGTTCCTAATTAGATCCCGGCCTTAATGTATCAAAATACAGAGTTTGCTTTCTGTACTATTCCTGAGCTCAGTTGTAGCGTCTAGAAATATAGGCCGGTATTCAGGTACAATTTTGCAAACAGTGAAAAGTTAGCAAAAATTTTGGCTTCTGATTGGTCAATCTCGTTACGATAACACAGAAAAATCTACCTAGATCACGGTCACTGTGTGGAAACCGGCTATTCCCGTAATTCGTTAAAAAGTGCTAAAAATTGAATCCCATAAATATTGACAAATACTGAATGACAAATGTCGATAGGAGCAACATTTTCTAGATCTTCTCTGAGCGAAACATTTTCTTTTGAAATAGTTATGTTGGAATTACCATATGTCGCTGTAATCGACATTCGTCGTTCAGCCTCGTTCAACATTTATGGGATACAATTTTTAGCACTTTTTTAATAAACCGATTTTTAAACTATATCTTCTAGAAACTATAGCTCCGTTATAGCGTCTAGATTATATGTTGTAGAAATCGACTATCCCAGCAATACTTAAAAAAGCGCGAAAGTATTGAATCCCTTAAATGTACAACGATGTCGAATTCCAAACAGTCATTTGCATCGACATCTGCAGGATATTTTTTAAAGAAGAAAGAGACATGTGTAATGCACCGCTACAGCGTCTAGAATACACAATGTGGAAATTTGCTATCCAAGAACCGCTAAAAAGGTGTATCCCTTAAATGTGCACTGACGCTGAAATCCAGGGAGATTATCGCAGCGACATCTGCTATATATTTTCAAATTTTAAAGTAAACATCGTATTATTACAGCGGGTTTGACGCCAAGCACACAGGTCAAATGTAAGTTAATAAAACGTTTAAAAAATGTTACAGCGTCTAGACCAAATTGTCTTGGAGTTTTGGGAAATATCCTGCAGATATCGCTGTGATCGACTGATTGGATTTCCACACTATATATTCTAGACGCTGTAGCGCCGCGGTAGCCTGTCCTTTTTCGTTTGCCTCGAAGTAGATGACGTCATTTGAAGCTGTTCCTAAGTGTGGAGTTGATTATCTGTACACGGCAATGGACACAAAAAAAATCGGCGCACCGCTTTGTACTAATCATCGTGTAAAGATGATCCAACTCCGTGTGACTTTTAAACGTCATAAACTGGCCTATTATGTCATTGATCACGCTAACACCCTCCCCCTTGCGTCCGCCATATATAGCTGCATCTTGCTATGGAGACTGCTAAATGGGCTGCTATCGGTCAAAATCAAGAGAGAAAAGGGCAGAAGAGGGGGGAAAGAACTCGTTTTCTTTATGTAGTTTTTCACACGGGAAGATTGACATGTCTGCTCCTCTCCTTTCATAGCTTCATGGTGGTGAAATAAACAAACGCCCCTTAAATATTTGAGAAAGTCTTGACACGCGTCACAAAAACATCACACAAAGCAGGCAAAGCAAAGGAACAAAATCATTCATTGGCTCGTGGATATGAACGAGCCAATGAATGATTTTTCTTCTTTGTTTTGCCTGCTTTGTGTGATATTTTCCTGACTTGTCAAGGCTTTCTCGAATATTTAAAGGACGTTGAATAGACCGGGATCAAGATAGATTTCACGCTATTAGCGCGATGAGATTGATCAATCAGAAGCCTGCATTTTTGAAAACTTTTTTTATGTTTGCAGTAAACACTCTGGATCCCGGAAATTAACTTTGGTTGGTTAAGACGATTTTGAATAAAATCAAATCAGAAAGCCAATGTTTTTAAACTTTTTTGGTTAGTTTAATCGAAATCTTCCACGTCTATTAATGAAAACGGAGTTACTGTACTTTGGACAAAAACTTGAATATGAGTACACGACTTGTGCATATGTGTCACCACTCTTACATATAAATGTACTCTGTTATGAGCATGATTCTAAGCGCAGCTGGTTAAATTTGAGTATCTGGGTATTAGATAAAGCAATAGTGGCCCACCGTGGCTGAGTGGATAAGACACCACGCCGCTAATCGCTTGAGAACGTAGGTGGGGGCGGGTTCAAATCCCGCCGTGATCCTCACGTGATCTGATATATATGTGTTCAATAAAACAAACAAACAAACAAGCAATAGTGAAAGGTACAGTTGCCATGGAAACAACGACTTCTTTAATTCGTATAGAAAATTAATGGATAGTTGTAAATAATTTAAGTTTAAAATGTAGGCAAATGCTCTGAAAATATCAATGGCTCCCATTTAGTATTTTACAAAAGTAATTTAATATATTCACATGATGTATAAGTTGATGCAACTCTTACCTAATGAAAATTCTGCAACAAGACTTACGTAGGCAGATCTTTTCAATGATTAATTCAGAATTCTAAGAACAAAACGAAGTTCTTAAGCGCCCTTCCTCACCCCTCCACCCACTCAAAAAAAGAAATACGATAGAAAGGTATAAGTATTTGGATAATTTCAGTATTTCTGTGATCTTTGGTCAGAGTTTAGAAAAGGTGTCTGGGTATTAAAAAAACATATAACAAATTTGACGAACGATAAGACTATAGATTTCAGGCAATTTTTAACTGCAAAAAAATTTTATTCTAATGATTATGCGGCTTTAATAATAGACTATTAAATATAATCAATTTACGCGAATTTTTATACGAAATTATATTCTCACATTTATGCAAATAGGTATGGATAAACAGACTTGAGTAAAATTACATATTTATTCTTTCTTCTCTATAACACGATCTAAATGAAGATGAAGTTATATGTACAGTTTATATCTTTAAATTTTTAGATTTTTTTATCAAAAATGTTTCATCATCATGTCTAGAATTGCTAGATTTACTTCTTTAGACAGATCTTCGATTCTTTAGATGCCTGCGGGGCTTCATTTTCGGATTTTCCGTAGGTATTTGTAAAGATAAATTTATTTTGCAAAACCGTCAGCAAAAAAAGTTAGAACAAACAATTAACTGACAGACTAACTGTAAATATATATTTTATTTTGACTCTATTTGATTTTTACTAAATTTTCATCCTTCATAGAAAATTTTAAGGCGATATAAATTGAGAAAGACTGATACTTTGAAAGAAGAAATTGACTTTCCTTACTTTTAAATTATTAATTACTCTAAAAAATTAATGATAGGTAAACAAAGTGTATACTATTGTGTTTGTTCCCTACTTATAAAGGCTATACAAGGACTAATTTTAGCGAGTAGAATTATTTCAATTATATATAATCTGTTTAAAAAAAAGAACTGATATCTACTAAAAAACAACTTTTCAAAAGTAAAAAAAAAAAGCCAAGCAAAAAAAAAGAAAAGAAAAAAGGGGAAAGTTGTGGCTAAAAAATAGTGTGATATCAAATTTCCAAGCTAATATTATGGTACTTATTTAACATTTTTTATTAAAAATTTACCATATGTAAGTCGAGTACCTAAGTATGCGTTGATAGAAAGCCTTTTCTCCTTTACTAAATACATCATAACGTGTTTCTGAAAATTAATTTTTTTTAATTATGCATGATGGGCTTGGCGACCATCTTTCCATATTTTACACAATTTTCTAAGCACACAAGTACATTGTTAAGATCGGAAATTCGAAATTGTTGCTAAAGCAAACATTTTATGCTTTTAATTTATGGAAATGAGTGCCTAGAAATTTGTGTCTTAAAATAAAGTTGAAGTAACTTCAGGTTTTATCTTATGATTCTCTTTTTTCGGAGGGGGTTAATTAATTAGTTAAAGCAGTAAAAATCAATTTTTTTTTTCTTCAAAATAAAAGACTTTCTTAATTTATCTGTCTGTAGCCAAAACTAGAAGTTCAAAATTCTTAATAATGCAAACATATTACGAGCTTGTCTGCTTAGAAATTTGTGTAAAATATGGAAAGATGGCCGCCAAGCCCATCATGCATAATTAAAAAAAATTAATTTTCAGAAACACGTTATGATGTATTTAGTAAAGGAGAAAAGGCTTTCTATCAACGCATACTTAGGTACTCGACTTACATATGGTAAATTTTTAATAAAAAATGTTAAATAAGTACCATAATATTAGCTTGGAAATTTGATATCACACTATTTTTTAGCCACAACTTTCCCCTTTTTTCTTTTCTTTTTTTTTGCTTGGCTTTTTTTTTTACTTTTGAAAAGTTGTTTTTTAGTAGATATAGTTAACAGAAATAATTAAATTTGATACTATTTGCAGTTTTATGCTTTCGAAGTAATATTTTATCTGTGCCTGATTTCACATTATAGATCTAAAAAAAATAATAAAATTTACATAAATCTATATTCATAACTGATCTGCATATACTTAACTTTAATTTTTTAATTTTTAAATTTATACTATACATAAAAAAGGAGATATTCTGATCGATTATTTTCATAAATTTATCCCGGTGAGAATATTTTAATTGCCACTGTTGTCATTTTGAACTCTTTATATGCATCATTTCTGTTTGATCTTTGATCATATAGTTAGCAGAAATAACTAAATTTGACGCTATTTGCAGTTTTATGTTTTTAAAGTAATACTTTATCTGTGCCTTATTTTACATTATAGATTTTAAGAAAAATAAATGTACATAAATTTATATTCATAACTGATCAGAATGTACTTAACTTTAATTTTTTAATTTACATACCTAATAAAAGGGATATTCTGATCGATTATTTAAAAAAAATTATTGCGGTGATAATATTTTTTTCAGATTTTAATAGTATCCCATTATTATTAATTCTTCACATTAAATTGAAAATTTTAAATTTTATTTAAAATTTTAATAAATTGAACTTTATATTTTAATTTATTTTTGAAATTTCTGGCACGAGATGGTTAATCTTTTTCTTTACTTTTTAACCACCTCCCATTTTTTTTTTTTTTTTTTTTTTTTTTTTGTCTTTCCTTCTTTTAAATGAAATATTAAGTTATGAATGTGTTCGTGAGTTTGCATCACATTTGTGTCATTTGCAGCTGATAAAATGTAAAATAAGAAAAAAAAAGATTAATTTATTTTTTATGTAACTTTTTTATGATATATCTTTCTTTAATGAAAAAAAAAGAATCTGTAATTAAAAAAACTGTAATCTTAAATTTGATATATTCTTGTGTTTTTTAAGTTAATTAAAAAAATACATTAAAAAATACCTAAAAATTAATAAAATAAAGATGTAAAATTTTTAGCAATTTTGATGTCATGAAAAAAAAAGGATTTTTTTTTTTTTATTATTGAAAGTTTTGGGAAAAATTATTATTTTTTTTATAATAAAAGCTTTTCTTACAGCAAAATTTCCTTATATAATGAAAATATTAAACATCTTTAAAATTATTTTTTTTCTATTGTAAATGCATATTGTTAATAACAACAATAATAATATTGATTTTTACAACTACCACTTTAATCTTTCATCATCATAATTTCTCTGATAAATTTAACGTTATGGTTTATAATGTGTCATTAAAATTTTAGAATAATAATTTGAATTGAATTTTTTAAAATTTCTTTGGTTTGAATGCAAAATTTTATTGGTTTTATATACCATTTATGCCAGTAAATTACACAAATGCTATTTGAGCAAAACAAATTATTTCGACTTTTTCATTATTATTACTATAATCAGGATTTATTTTACTAATTTTTCAAAAGCAAGTATTATTTTAAAATATATAATATTTTATTAATAATCAGTTTTATCTTCCCGAAGGAAATGTTTAAAACACAAAACTATGTAGGTTTTGGGGTCTGAAAAAGTACACTAAGAAGAGTTGTCTATTATAGAGATTTTAGTGTTATTTAATCTGCAATTTATTAAAAAATATAATGCCTGTAGTAATAGTTATCTCTTGATTATAAGAAAAATACGCCTAATATAAATTATACAAATGAAATTTGCAAATGATGCTATATTATTAAGTTCTTAACTGGTTTTAAAGATAAGATGCTAATTTTGTATATGAATTTTCATATTTAGTGACTTTTAAGATAATTTTGCAGGTGAATTCTCATTTTAAGTTGCAATATTACTTCTAACTAAACACGAATCCTGAGTCTTTTTTTTCTTTCTTTCTAAGGGAAAAAAACTTTTTAATGTGATTTTTAATGAGATTTCTTTCCTTATGTCTAATTCATTATATTTAAATTTTGAAAGTTAATTATTTTGTGATCATTGGTATGAAATAAGTTTTGAATATGTTCGTAAGTTTGCATAATGTAAAGGTGCAGCTGAAAAAAAAATCTAATATTTTTTTGTCACTTTTTAATTTTTTAAGAATTTATTTCTTTTTAAAGAAGAACGAGCATTCGTAATTAAAAGTCTGAAATCTTAAATGGGACATAATGCATATTTTTGTGTTATTGAAGCTAGTTTTACTAAATATATATGAGATGAAAACAAGAAATTTTTTTTAAAAAAACATTGAAAGTTTTGGGGATTTTTTTTATATTGTTATAGTTTTCCTTACCGTTGTATTCTCTTCTAAAATGGAAAATAATCATCATACTTAAAACTAGTTTTTCTACTTTAAATGAATGTTGATGATAATAATAATAATAATATTGTTTTTTTTTTTTTTTTTACTATTAAAAATTTAATCCTTCATCATCATAATTTCTCTGATTAATTTAACATTATGATTTATAACATGTCATAAAATTTTCCTTTGCACTTTACTTTCCATCTTACGTTGTCGTTAATGCAAATTTTTAGGTGCGTTCGTAATTATATAAATACGTAGCACCTATAGTCGTCGTTCAGTCCGTCCGTCTGTCTGTCCGCATATAACAGAGCAAAAACTACCCAATCGAATGGTCTGAAATTTTAAGTATATGATTGCTGCACAATTTTGTCGAGCCATTTCAAATTTTATGAAAATCGGATGTATAGTTTAATTACAGGGACAGTCAATTTTTTTTCTTTACATTACGGCCAATGGGAAAAAATATTGCAAGTGCATTTTATTGATGTTAGAGCCTTCCGAATGGTCGGAAATTTTAAATATATAATTGCTGCAAAATTTTGTCGAGCCATTTCAAATTTTATGAAAATCGGATGTATAGTTTAATTACAGGGAGAGTCAAAAGTCTTCCGTTACATTACGGGGAATGGGAAAAAAATTATTGGAAGTGCATTTTAATGATGTTACATACTATGCACTTTATGAAGTGCAAAAAATTATACATTCAGTACAATATGGGGTTCAAAAAATAATTATAAAACTAGTTATAGTACGAACGCACCTCATTTGCCACGTTTGGCGGGCAATTTCCAACTTGTTTAAATGTAAAATTGGTATGGCTTCAAAGCAAAAATGTAATTGTTTTTCATATCTGATTTATGTCAGTAAATGACATAACTGGGAGAAACAAATTAGTACAACATTACCCAACCACAAAATTGTCTCTTCCTATTTTTTTTTTTTTTTAAATTTTAATTTTATTTATTTACTTATTTTTCAAGCATTCTCATTTTAGTTAAATTTCCTTTCTGATATATTTTAGGTTTGTGAAAGACATTTCTCTGACGATGACATCATTAAAGAAGTCTCCGAATATAACGAAAATGGACAACTGATAAAAGTTGGTCTAAAAATTGCAAGATTAAAGACTGGAGCCATCCCTACGCTATTCCCAAACTGCCCAGATTATATGTCAAGTGCTAAATTTACCAGAGAGGAGCCAGAAGAAAGAAAGAAAAGAATAGAATTTGAAAATTTATCTAAAGCTATTGAAGACAGTGTGAAAGAAAAGGTAGAATATGAAAAAACTTATTCTTTTCAGACTATTGAAGAACTTCAAAATAAATTACATTTAGTTGATCACATTGAAAATTGGAATACGTGTTTCAAAGGTGATAGTTTTATGTTTTTATTTATAGAACTGTTACCTGCTCCTGAGGTAAAATATTCTATAATTTTAAATAAAGACTTAAAGGTGACTGCTTTTGGAAAAAAAATTCCTATTTCAAAAATTGGAAATTTTACTCTACCTGTTAAAGTTAATGACTGTCATACTTTGAGTGAAATTTTGAATGCTTTTGTTAATTTGTCAAATTTTTCTAATTCTTCAGATAGTTCTAATTTTATAATTTTTTTAAAGGATTTGTTAGAGTCATATGTTAAAGAAAATAATGAAGATGCTTTGTTAAATTTTTTTTATGAACAAATTAGTTTAAAAACAATGGGAAAACCAAATTATACCCCTGAAATGTTAGCTTTCAGCACTTTGCTTCATACACTATCGCCTCCTGCATATAAATTTATAAGGCAGTCAAAGAAAATAATTTTACCCCATAAATCAACAATTCAAAGGTTATGTTTTAATTCGAATTTGAATCCTTATTCTGAGCAAAATGATACTAATTTTCTAAATTATCTTAAACAAAAAGTCTCTCATTTAAAACCCACAGATTTTAATATAATGCTTGATGTAGATGAAATCCATTTAAAAGAATTTTTAGATTATAAAGGAGGCAATATTGCAGGCATGTCATATGATTACACAAACTTAGCATCTAGTGCTCAAGTATTTATGATTAATAGTGTTCAATCACCATACAAAGATGTCGCACATGTGCTTCCTGTAAAAACAATAAATTATGAGGAATTACACCACTTCATAAAAAAAATAATTGTGCATTTGGAAAAAATTGGGTTTAATGTGTTTTGTGTTATTACTGACAATAATGAAATTAATAGAAAATCTATGTCACAATTTATTCAACCTCCTAAACTTCAGTTTGTTTATCCTCATCCTGTTAATAAACAAAGACCACTCTTTTTCATAATTGATCCAGTTCATCTTCTTAAAAGCATTCGGAATAATTGGCTAAACCAAAAAGACAATGAGAAATGTATGTATTTTCCATCATTTGAGGGTATAACAGATATTCAAGAATTTCATACAGCATCTTTTGATTCTCTTAAATTTTTGTATGAGTGTGAAACAAACAATTTACTAAAATATGGTTATAACTTAACATTTAAATCTTTAAATCCATCCAGTCTTGAAAGACAAAATGTTAAACTGGTATTAAAAATTTTTAATGAGTTTATTATTAATGCTCTACTAGAAATTGGTGAAAAAAAAACAAATTCCACATTA
The DNA here is from genome assembly GCA_963932465.1 of Maratus speciosus. Lineage (NCBI taxonomy): Eukaryota > Metazoa > Arthropoda > Arachnida > Araneae > Salticidae > Maratus > Maratus speciosus. The sequence goes on along the minus strand of OZ010795.1, from coordinate 47,953,033 downwards.
TAAAGACACAGCTGACTACTTACAAATACACTTAAATTGGTGGAAAATTATGAATGTTAAATCTAAAAATGTTGGTATTCGGCGAAATGACCCTTTAAAAACACCCCTAACTTTTTCTGATGATGACGATAAGTTGAAGTTCTTACATAATTACTTGGATTGGTTGGAAGCATGGGAAAATATGAAATGCACTAGTGGGTCATTAACAAAACAAACACACAGTGCTTTAAAATTAACTACGAATGGTATAATTGAAATAGCTTCTTATTGTAAAAATGAACTAAATTTAAGTTACATTTTGCCTGGGAAATTTCAAACTGATGACCTGGAACTTAGATTTAGTTTATATAGGCAATTATCAGGGAGCAATTATCATATTTCAATTAGACAACTGTTTGAGTCAGAAAATAAACTTAGAATTCGGGCTAACATGAAATTGGGAATTTTAGGAAAAAACCATTCAAACGTACAAATAAATGATATTATTTTAAATGATAATGTTGAAGATCTCAGTCAAAATATGCGAAGCTCAAACACTTTTGAAATAAATATAGATAACAAGGATATAGCAGAAGCAGAGGAATACATGCCTGTTTTGGTTTATATATCGGGTTACTGTGTGTTTTCTGTATTTAAAAAATATAAATGTGAAAGCTGTAAAGAAGAATTAACTATAGACAAAGAGTTCGATTTGACTGAAATACATGATTTTACATTAAAATTTGATCGCGGTAAACTTTTTTTCCCATCTCCTCCTGTTGTAAATGTAATATTATATAGTTATTTAATTCTTAATAAAATACTAAATGAGAAAGAGGAGGAATTCCTTAGATGTTCAAATCAAAGAGAAGTAGCATTTATAACAATAGAAAATTATATTACAAATCAAAATCTGTTTCAGTTTGAATCATTTTGTGAGTTACATCACAATCCACAACACATTTTAAAAAAACTATTATGGGCAGCAACAAATATATTTTTAAACAATTTTTGTAAAATCAAAAATTCAGTGTGTTATGCTGGCAAAAAAAGCCAGAAAAGAAAATTAAGTACATTAAAATAATTTTAATTTATTTATTGGTCTTGCTATAATGTATATAATAAATGTTTCTAATTAATATATGCTATGTAATTAATGTATGTAAATAAAATTTTTCTTTTGAATATGTTTATGTGTATCAATTTTTTTCTTTCTTTATTTTCTAAATATTTTTTAGTAAAACAAATAAAATATATTTGTTTTCTTTTAAAGATGTGTGAAACTTCGAAAAATATATATTAAAGTTGCAAAAAATTATAAGATGTTTCATAACTCTGAAGAAAAACTATGTATTTGAAATTGATATAATTAACAAGTTCTGATATAATTAGGAAGAGATAAAATTACATTTAGTCGTCAATCGATATTGGATAAAACTGAAATGTTCTTAACATGATAAAGCGATTGGAAGCAAATGAAAAATTTTAAGAAGAAACAGTTTGTAAAAGGTAAGTTTAAATGGCAAAGATAAAAGGTAAGATTGATTTTGAAGCTTATATTTTTTTAATTTGCTCACTTTTAACTAACAAATATTTAATGGAATAAGAGTACCAAGTTAGTGATATATACTATAAAAATATATGTAAAATGAGTTGATGACAACTTGCTTTTGATACAATATTTTTTTCTAAAAATTAAAATTTTATATAATTGCAACATTTAAAGCAAGTTAATTTCTTCAAATTTTTAATATTTTTTTATTAAAATGTCAACTACTTATATACTAAGACATTTTAAATAATAAAAACTATAATTATCAAGAATTTTTTTTTTTTTTTTTTTTTTTTTGCATTTTATGATGTTTAAAAAATATATAATTTTACATATATTTTAGTTATTTTGAAATAGTCTAAAAATTAAATGTTATTCACCCAGTGATTATTTTGTAACGCCCATTTATTTTTGAAGACCATGATGATGAAACTTAAACTTGATAATTTCACTTCTCAGTAATGAGCAATATATTTCTCCACTCAAGGTTGAGAAGAGCCAGGCTGAAAAGGAAGAATAAAAAACTTTTTCTCATTCCTATATTTAGATGTTAAATTTATTATTTTTTACAAAAGAGTAACATATAGAATAGAAAAAGCGAAAAATAAGCTTTGAAGATGTTTTTACCGCAAATGCATTCAGGGAAGGGGGGGGGGGGAGGGGGGCGAAAGTTTTCGAGAAGATGAAGTTGCAAATAAAAACATAAATTCGACACGATTCCCATCTCAGTATCCTAATATCGTAAGCATACTCAAAATAAATATCTGCCTTACTTTCCTTCCTGACCCTAAGTGTAGTGACGTCACTATGGGTAGAAATGGCCTTGTATCTCTCGTATGCCACGATTCATACCCATGCTGTTTCTTGTCCTGTCCTGCCCTTTTCAAAGTTGTCTAATAAGACAACTTTGTATTTGTAGAAGATTTATGTATCCGATATAAAATATATGCAATAACCTTCAAAAATAGTTAAAAAATATTTCTACTTTTTTTTACTGGTGTGAGCTTTATATTTTTCCATTGTAAGATTTTTATTTTATATTTCAAAGTTTATTTCTCACAATAATATAAATTTGAACAATTCATTTCCTTTCTTGCAGAAGGGATTTTTATACTTTCTGTACGTATTAGAAACTGCTTCAAAGAAATATATATACATGTTATAGGGTGGATTCAAGCACGTAAAATGTATCCCTGTAATTACGTAAGTAAAGAAAAGCAGTGTGTATTAGGTAATTTATCAAGTATGGAATATACAGCATGGATATTACTTAAAACGACTATTTGCGATCTGGTGGTTTAAATATAGATGAGAAATCTTTCATTTAAGCTGTATTTTCACTGGTCGACCCAAGGTCTAATTTACCTAACTTTTTACCTAAGCACAAAATTTTAGGTCGTTAGAACGCGATTTTGTAGGTATGATTCGTGATCAATCGTAAGCACGGCTTACCCAAGCGCAGCCAATTAAAATAGAGCTTTTTGATAATAATGGCAATGTACTGAGCGATATTTATATATTATATCGTTTTATTTATTTAAAATTATTCTGTTTTTACGCCAAAGAGGAATCTATTTTTTGTGATTGAAGCAAAATGGTAAGTTTTATTAATATGTTGGGTAGATATCATCCTTTATGATTGTCTTTTAATTTAATAAATTGTGAGTAATCCATATGGATTGTTTAAATTATTGTACTTTTGATAGGTTAAATATCGCTATTTGTGGTAATCATTCAGATACATTTTATTAATATTAGAATACTGATTATGAAGTTCCTTTAAGGATTTTGTTTCAGATATAAGGATGAAGATATGTTCAGTTCTCAAAATTATTTTATTTTTATTGAACGTTAATAGTATACAAAGAATAAAAGTATTTTTTAAGAATATTTGTTTCTTAAAATGAATTATTAGTTTCATTGATTATATTCGGTTACTTGATAGGATATTTCTGATCAATTTAGATTTAAATTTCCCTCTACTCGTTTAAAATAATTGTAAGTGTTAAGAAGGATATTGTTTACTGTAGTCCATTGATATTTAAACGGAAAATTAGTGACAGGAAAACTTCAATCCAGTTTTGCTAATAGTAGGTACTTATTATGCACGTTTAAGCGAGCATGTAAAGAAAGTTTCTATAAAATAAACAAGCCATTATATTTTATATTTTCCCGTTCTCTTTTAAGCAAGAAAGATCCGATTGCAAAACAGTTTTCTCTTTACTCCTTTTCAGATATTTACTTGTGAACTTTATCATGTAAAGAAAACACTGCTAATCTATTTTTTATTTAATTTTTTAATTAATTTTTCAACTACATTTCAGCAGTGAAATTACCCTTGAAATTAATGAAACGAGAAGCACGAGAAGACTTCTACATCTCGTGCTGCGGTTGCAGCCTTACCGACTTATATAAGTGAGAAATGCCAGGCTGGACATCGTCCTTGTGGTTTAGTGGTAGAGCACTGGAGATCTATTCCAGGGACCCAGGTGCGATTCCCGGCTTGGACATTTTTCACTAAGTTGGTTTACGCTTTGTTAGCATTGTGATAATTCACATCATTAATATTTATTTTTTATTTGTTTTATTTTTAATACATTTCATCTGCAGATGTGCTATCTTTCTTTTTGTTGTTAAGATTAGTGCTGAAACTTTTATGAAGATTTTTAACTTTGTATGAAGTTTAAATCAGTGGAGAGACATTTAGATCATGTGTATCTTTTCTATGTGCCCATTTCGAAGAATCTGTACACATTACCATTCCAATTGGGTAAGCAGTTATAAATGCCTATTCAGTGTATTTTAAATTAAATCTGCATGTCTTGTTAGCGATGGAGTGATTATTTTCATTTATTGAAAAAGTATCGATACCAAAATAATAGGAGATTCGCCATTTGAAATATATATTTATAAAATTTTGTTTAAATTGTTATTTAGGTGCATTTCTTTTACAAGTATAGCTACAGATTTATCTTACAGCATAGGTCATCAGTTTAAATGTACCTATTTATCTATTAAAGTAAAAAATTATTTAATCATTTTTTCAAAAAGCATTTACTTATTATTCTTACTATTTTTGAAAATGGAATTCATTACCAAAAAATAAAATGCTCGCTGTGGAACATTCTTTGATTTGAGTCTATATGTTTGAGTGTATATATTAAAGTTTTAGACGAATGATAAATTCATGATATATATAAATTCAGTGGTCAAAATAGTATGTTAGAAGTAATGAAATTATAGTAGGTCCTAGTTTTATCATTGTTTGTTGTGTAATATGCCATTTATTGGAAAATATAATTTTCCGACTAATTTAATAAAAAAAAAACTAGTTTGTAAGGAGCATCAATATTACTTTTGACGTTACATCTAGAAACTGCATATATCCATCAATACAAAGTATACCAGTAGAGGTAAACGTCTGGCAGGTCAACTGGTGCCGCGATAGATCTTCGAATTTGAATGTTTTCAGATAATCACAGGTGTGTTGTTTTATTGTAAAATAACTGACTACCATTAGTGATCTTTCGTCAGCAACTGGAATTTGTCTAGTGCCCTTGGACTGGTAGGACTCCCACTTCTATGTCAAAAGAGGATACAATAAAGTAAGTTTATTAAAGTAACATCAAAAATAATATTTGTGCTCCCTACAAACTAGTGTTTTTTTTTTATTACATTACTCGTTAAATTACATTTTCCAAACATAGTATGCTACACTATAAACTATGACAACACAATATATTACACAATAAGAAAAGTAAGTACAAAAATTATTTAGCTAAAAATATTTTTAAATGCCCATAAGTAAAATTATAAATATAATGTGAAGTAAACATTTATATGTTTCAGTCTGGGGCATAAATAAAATCTGCCGCTAAGTAATAAAAAAAGTGTGGACCAGCATTACGTATATTCCAATCTTGTTTGTTACTAGGGCAATTGCACTATTTGGTTTTATTTTAAAAGATGGAAAAAAAAGGGGGGAAGGGAGAGATACGATGTTTTTAGATAATGAAAGTTTTTAGTGTTTTCTTTTTTAAAGTAAAAAAGTGTTCTTAAAAGATGCAAAAAGGGTTTGTTGTTTATATTCATGAGAGATCAAGTGTTTTTGAAAGTAAAATGAAAAAAAAGCATTTTTAAAAGATAGAGAGTTTGCTGTTTTAAGACGACAACGTGTTTTTTTTTTTTTTTTTCATACGTCAATTATATTTATTGTCATCAGAGCAGTTACGTCATACAGTTGGCATGATTTAAAATTAAGTATCAATTGAAATTTGTTAAATTTCGATTCTTCGATTTCTTAGTCTTATTGTTTTGTTAATAATTATGAAATCAGAAAAAAAAGAAAAATTTAAATGAGAAGGCTTTGTTTATCTTTAGGAAAATTTTAAAAATTAGATTGAAAGCAGTGATTAATAGTAGTTATACTATATTTAAGTCAAAATAAAGTTATATATTATAATTTTAATTATTTGTAAATTGTCATGCTCGGAAAAATAACTAAAAATATTGAAAGTACTATTAGATGCATTTTTCAAAGTAATTTATATCTGTATTACTATAAATTTAGCAATCCAATTTATGCTTTTGAAAAAAAAAAGGGGGATTGTGTAAAGCTAAAATGGCCTCTATTTACTGACTGGCAATATGGTACCTAGCTTTTAGGGTGGGAGGCGACAGCACAGACTCATCGAGTATGTGGCTGTAATTCCAGGATTAGACAGAACTCCATCAGCATGTTAAAATGCAACTGGTCTGCTAAGTCATATCTTGGTGGGAAACACCTGCAAACCCGATTTTAATGATTGACTCATATGTTTATCATTGTTTTTTTTTTTCCTGCATCCAAAGGTATGAAAACATGTAGGACTGGGAGCAGGAAAACACATTCTGCCAATATATGACTTGGCAGATCAGTTGCATTTTAATATACCAATAGAGTTTTAACTAATTCTGTAATTTCAGCCTCCAACTAGGTGGGGTGATTGTATGTGCTGTCGCCTCATGGTCTATTGCTAATTATTCTAAAAATTTTTGTTTTTGTACATAAGCATTAATTATAAACCACAAGTGCATCACAAATGTTCTATGAGTAATAAATGAATTATAATATGAAATTAATATAATTAAACGCTCTTTAAATCAATAACTTAAGAGAATAGGGTTTGTTAATTTCAATATTTACACATAATATATATCTTCATTTTATTATCTTAGTTTAAGTTTAATTATTTGGAATAATTTATTTATGTTAAATTTTACTTTTATACATTATAAAATAGTTTTGAAATGTTTTTCTTATTTGAGCATATTATTTCACGTTTGTAGCTGTAAGTCTAGCATTAATCCTTAATCATTTGCTAGTGAAAAACACTTAGAATAAGACTAATATTAAAACAATATAAAAATAAAAAGATGTACAGTATTTATATGTAACTTTATACATTAAATCATACTAGTATTTTCATAATGTAATTTCATTTTAAAAAATTAGAGTATTTCATAGTTTCATTAGTTTATATTTTTACTGTAACGATAATTTAAATCATTTTCTATTCTATATTTATAGCTTACAATTATTTTCTATTTTCTAAGCAATTTGTTGAAGCAATTTGTTTTGAGTTTTATGCACATGAATGTGGTTTTTAATGTCTAAAACTGTCAAAAAATTTATTCAAGTGTCTAAAACTAAAAATTGTGAGAAATTGTAGACTGAATGTTGACGTAAAAACATTTTAAAACAATTTTGGACTCAATTTTAGGTTTATACCCATTGTCAAAAAGGGGTTTTTGACATGGCGGTTAAAACCACCACACTATCAAAAACTTGCCAACCCTGGTTATTTCAATATTTTGCGGAAGTCCGCTATGAAATCGCCAAGTGAAAAGAAAAAGAAGCTATAAGGAAGAGAACTCATCCTACCGATAGCCTTTACAAAACAACGTTGAGGGACACGCTCCAATTTCTTTGCCTTTACTACAAAGAACTTTGTTTTAGCAGTAAATTTCCCTTACCCTACGCTCCGCTCGCGCGCGCACGCACACACACGAAAAAAAAATCCGTTTTTAATTTTTCGCAACGTTGGGGTCCGATCGGGCCTTATTTCCTTTTTGAAGGCTTGGGCCGGGCCTAGGCATTGCACTTTGCAGACCGGTCTAGAGCCTTTCTTTTTTCTGAAAGATTGCGCCGAGCCTAACTTAATTTTTCAGTACCGATCCGTGACTGGCTTCATTCTTCCAAGGTTTGCCAGGGCCGACATTTTAAGTGCCGGCCTTGACCCAACCCGTACGAAATTATTGCCTCGGCCTTGTCTAGTCCGTGCAAAAATCAGTAAAATTTGCCCCGGCCGAAATGTTTTTGAAAAAAATGCATATATTTTTAAATTGCCATTATTGTACAATTAAAATTTAAAATTTATTCTTTATAAAGAATAGCAATTTCTAGGCAGTTAAATTAAAGTACAGTGCTCTCAAATGGTCCGCCAGATTTTTCTTACAAACCGCCCCGAAATCACCTTTGAAAGTTAATTCTAGAGCAAACCTACCATAAAATTTTCTGTTAAAATTTATTGGTATTCAGTTGGCGGACCATTTGGGAGCCCTAAAAGTACAATAAAACTTGTGAAAAAGAACCTGTCTATGACGGAATCCTGTCTTAAACTGAAAAATGTGTTGATACATGAAAAATGAATAGAATAATATGTGAGGAAAAGTACATAATACATTTAAAACTGCTGAGAAGGAAACTTGTCTATAACGTATATTTTTTATTTTCTGAGCAATTTTGTCTTAGGCAATTTTACCTCATAGTAGTTATCAGATTCTTAAGTCTCCAATATATAGACTACGGATTAACGATATTAATGTTAACTGAATCATTTAAATGATAGAGATTCATTAAAAAAAAAAAAAAATCGCAGCGCAGGATGTTTCTTTAAAAATGAAGATTATAAAAAGAAAAAAAGGATAAAATAAGTATTTTTAGTCGGAACTCCTCGTACGAAACAATTTTTAATCCTATCGACGTAAAAATCCATGTTTTCTAGAAATTTAGTGCCTAGATTTTAACATTTTTGGGGGGACGGTCGGGCCAAGACGGGATCGGCCCCGAACTTTTAAGTTTTCTACCGGCCGGACCAGTATTTTTTTTTTTTTTTTTTTTTTTTTTTTTAGTACGGGGTGAACTTATAGAATTTATATCCGGGCGGGTAGTTGATTTTTTTTCTACGGGCCGGGCCAAAATTTTTTCTATGAGCAAGCCGAACTTTTTTTCTGTGGACGGGACTGGACAGAGCCTGGAAATTTCGGCCGGTAGAGACATCTAGTTTGGCTGTTTCCAGTTACCATCCAACAAAGTTTAATATAAAAGATGTCTTCTATATAAAATCAAAATAATTCAAGCTTACGCTCAATATTTTCTCCTGCGCGATGAATTTGATATGAAAAGTAGAATTAAGCCATCATTACAACCAACCAGCCAATCATACAAGTGAGTCGACTCCTCAAAATGAATGGAAATGCCCATATGTAGCACCATTAATTTCCAACCATCATCTTTGAAGTAGAGTTGGCCGAAGAGTCGACTCAAAATCTCGACTTCTTCCAAGTGAGTCGAACAGTCGACTCCTCGCTAGTGAATTACCTCGACTCAAAAGAGTCGAACTTTAATTTCCACTCAGTTTGGGATTCGGAGTCGAAGAGTCACTCAAAGAGTGGTTGGACGAGTTTAACACAGTGTCCGTCTTGGAGAGTCGAGAGTTGACGAGTGGATTTTCGATTCTTCGACTCTTCGAAAACCACTCTTTCCACTCAGTATCGGATTTCAACTCTTCGAATCCGGGCTAGGTTCTTTAGCAGAGAACGGAGATCTTGGTTTGATTATGAATGGCGATTTTGGGAAAGACGAAAGCAGTGTAGATATATGTTTAGGAAGATGACGGTATGAATGAAAGGAGAGGGAGGGACAGAGACAAAGGGGCGGGCAGCAGGATATTTCGTTAAAAATTATTTGAATTTACGATATGCTTAGGGGAAAGAAGATTTTTAAAAATGAGATGTTACCTTTGTATTTTTTGGCAAAAAAAGAAGTAGGACTGGTTAGGGGAATATCTTCAACTGTTTTCAAATCATGCAATATTTAAAAAAAAACTTAAAGAAAGAGAAAAAGCTTGAAGAAAGA